>MCGE01000024.1:0-590484 GCA_002105175.1 Absidia repens | reverse complement strand
CAGTGCTGGTAAGAAATCTTACGGTTTATTTTCATATGAATGATAACGAGGACGAATAATGACAGAAAGAAAAAAAAACGACATCAATACGATCGATAAATGAATGAATGGATGGATGGATGGATGGGTGGATGGATGGATGGGCCGAAGAAAAGTGCAAAAAAAAGGGGGCACAAAAAAAGAGAGATATACAAGGTTATCATTCAAGAGCCAGCTTTAACATACTTCGAAACTAACCATTTCGCCTTTATTATTATAGACGTGACTTCCTCCCGCAGAAAGTGCAGAAAGGCTCACTTCTCTGCTCCTTCTCATATCCGCCAAAAGATCATGAGCTCTCCTTTGTCCAAGGAACTCAAGGAAAAGCATAGCGTAAGTCGGTCTTTGAACCCCCTCTCACTCATGGATGCCGATTTTTTTTTTTTGGATCATACTCATGCGTTCCACTTTTTTTTTTCTGTTAATAGGTCGTGCCATGCCTATCCGTCGGGATGATGAAGTCACCGTTGTCCGTGGTACCTACAAGGGCCGTGAAGGCAAGGTCGTCCAAGTCTACCGTAAGAAGTGGGTGATTTACATTGAACGTGTTACCCGCGAAAAGGTCAACGGTTAGTTTCTTCTACATAAATATCGTGATTTGATTCAACAGATTATTTTACTAATATATATGATCTTTATTTAAAAAAAACAAAAGGTGCCACTGCTCCTATTGGTATCCATCCCTCCAACGTTGTCATCAACAAGCTCAAGTTGGATCACAGCCGCCAATCCGTCCTTGACCGTAAGGGAAACAAGGATGCTATGCAACAAGTAAATATCATTAAAAGAACTCAGTGTCGATAATTGAAAGGAAACGGCTCATCAGTTACTCATCTTTTTTTTTTTTTTTTTTTTTTTTTCGTAGTAAATTTTTATTACCATCTTTTTTTTGTTTACGAAAAATAAAACCCAGCATGTCTCCAACTTGTTTTTAATAAACATATGTAAATCATCATTCTTACTCTTATTATTATTTGTGGCCTTGTCTTTTTATCGAATATTTTGTTTGTGGGTGGAGTGGAACTGGGTTTGGCGAGTGGAGTATCTGCAGTGGTGTAGAAAGGGTGAGGCTGGTTTTGAGCTCCGCGGTGTATTTTTGATTTTTCTTTTTTTTTTTTTTTACAGAAGACCATAATTAATTTTGCAAATAGCTCGTCCCAAACCGGTCAGTGCAAGTACGCCCACTTTAGTAAGAACCGAGGAGTGTATTGCTGCGTATGTCAATAGAGTAGGTGATGCTAATGCCTAACCATCAGTTTATCAATCTTTATGTATTCGTAGTTCTCAAACTCAAGAAGTGATAGACGTCCCATTCATGTTCCGGTGGTCTTGGACTTGCGTAAATGCTTATCCAAATGATCAAGTGCGCAAACCAAGTTGACTCTTCTGCAATTTTGTATTTCCCTCCCTGGTACCTGTGCTCCTGACTCGTTATCTAAGCGCTAACTCTTTATGACCGACACACCGAAACGGAAGCCTTTTTTACATATATTCCTGCATACCTGCACTGGTAAGCTAAGCATGTAGTCTATATCAAAAATATCAAGACTAACCAGGCATACATACTGAAGTTTATGTAGATATAAGGCATCGATGCATCTAGTTTGACTCGATAGGCTTCATGGACGAGGAACGAAATTTTATTTTTGCTGGTACCTGGACCCTGAATCCATCGACTTTGCGGACAATCCATCAATAACGGTAGAGCAAAAACAGAATATGGTACCTTTGGGATTGGTATCAAAAGGTAATCCATCGCAGGAAAAAAAAAAAAAGAGAAATGCTGCATGTATTTAGGTAGATCTGACGGTTGAATTTATTGTAGTATGAAATTTCTGGAAAACAAGGTAAAGATATATGTGAAACCCGAAATGACCGATAATCCAAAGAACTGATTCGCGACGGATGTGGATTGGTCACCGAAGTTAAAATGTTGCTAAATATAACTGAATAAGCTAACTTCTTTTTTTGGCTATAGTAGCTAGGCTGAAATCAATTCCGGTTCATCCTTTGTCTGGTCGCGTGAACTTGTCTGATATTTCCTTAACGTCATCCATGGACTGGACTGTTATATTGTGGCTAATGAAGGTGATATGATCTAAAAGAAAATTGAGTTACACTAACGCTCGACCTTTTTTTTATTTTTATTTTGTCTATTATACACGGAGCCTACGTCATATCTACTACATATCTGTATTTCATCAAATATTCGGGTAGTTACGCTTACTATATTGAATGGCCACCTTCTCCATGTTCTATGTTTGGGTCTGTGGACAGAGGCGGTCAACTTGGTTATGGCAAACAATAAGGTACATGTATAGCAACAAAAATAATTTTTGTGATACACGGTGAAAAAAAACCTGATATGGAAATCTGACTTTCTTTTTTATTCCGCGCTCGTAGAACCCCTTTTTCGCATAGCAGTTCGATCTGGAAAACCATAAACAAATCGACCTAGATCAAGGAAGGTCAAAAACTAGCAATTCGTACAAGCGATGGTTACTTTGTACATGATATTTAACAAGGTAAGGAAAGAAAAAGAAAATGGAAAGCTACAAGAATTTACATTTACAAGTTTGTTTTATGCTGGATCACATCACTGAAGGCAGGTGATCCACAACATTTGTTACAGAAAAGACATCCGAAATTATCACAAATCAGGAAAACATCGCAGGACGAAAGCTTTGCCATAGTTTTTTTTTTTTTCTTTGCTCTCCTTCTTTGCTTTTAGGGTCTCATTAGTTTTATCATACCCATTGGTGGAATATACCTCACTCATATAAAGTCGTTATTTATTATATCATTCCATTACTGTTATTTATCTTGTCTTCAATAGATATTTGATTTGTGCTTTCTGGGTGTGTGTGTCTTGGCAGGAATCTTCTATTCATCATTGACTCAGCCATGCCGATGATGTGGATGGATGCGGAGTCATTCTTGGCTATTCCGATTACCCCCTCTTTTTTATTATCCATATTTGGTAGTTTTAGTTTTGTTTAGTTGCATTTACACGTTATCAGCCACTGTTGATCGTTTTTATATAAAAACCCCATCCTTTCTCTATTCAAATAAAAAAAAATTAAACAACTCAATTGTCTTCTTCTCTCTCTCTCTCTCTCTCTCTCTCTCTCTCTCTCTCTCTCTCTCTTTATATACACATAAATGTCAAACCAATTTGCTTACACTTCCCCTAGTGATCCATTAGTAAAAACGTAGATCAACAAGATCTATCGTCAGTATCAAAAATGGACCTCAACGATGATGCCGCACTTAAGAAGGAAAAGGAGGCCGTGAACAAAAAAGAATACCGTGCTGCACTTTTTAGACAGATCCGAACGTTTGCCGTTTTGCTAATTGTCGATATTGGTCTTCCTTTGGCTCTTTACTATATTTTGAAAAATTATATCAGCCAACTTCTTGCGCTAGTATTATCTGGTATTCCTCCTTTACTTCACGTTATCATCAGTTTTATCATCAAACGCCGGATCGAAGTCATTGGCTGTATCTGTATTTTCTCGTTTGTTTTATCTGGTATCTTGACTCTGGTCAGTGGTAAGTTTTTAAAGTTTAAAGAAGTGACGGTCCCAGGAAAAAGAAAATCGGTGCTAACTTTCTACCAATCATTGCGATGGATTTTTTTGTATAGGTGATGCGCGATTGGCTCTTTTGCGTGATTCCACTACCTCTGCTGTGATTGCACTGTTTTTCTTAGTCACTTTGATCCCATTGGAAACTCGTTGGTTCAAGCTCTATCCATTGACATTTCTTGTTGTCCAACAAATGCTGTCTGAATTACCTCCTCTGGAGTGGACTGATTATGAGGGACAACATCCTCTCGCTTAACCGACCCGAGTTTTACTGGACTTATATGCCTGACTTCCGTCGTCATAACTTTATCTATACTGCGCTTTGGGGAAGCACTTTGATGTTGGAATTCATTATCAAGGTTATCCTGATCGAAGCAACAACTTTGTCGGTGGACATCATCATGTTATCTGGTACTATTGTTGTTGCTGTTCTATTTATAACCGTGACCGCTACGGTTACTTATATGTCTCATCGACTTAGAAAACGATGTGCTGCCTTTTCTGAACAATGGATCAGGGAAAATGATTATTCTTCCGATTATCCTTCACAAGAATCTCATGGTAACGAGACTATTGTTTAGAAAAAAAATATTACCATAGTTTATTAGAATATATATAGTTTAGTTATCAATATCATTACATATCATCATTATTATTATTATCTTTTTGTACTTGAAATAAAATTACATTTTGGTCGCCCATAAATTTCTTTTTCAACCTACATCAGATCTCATCATTTGTAAATGCAATCTGGGTATACCATATAAGTAAACTGTTTCATACGCATAAATGCTGATTATGATCTTGGCTGGTGGGAAAACAATATTTTTCGTATTTAAATACCGCGTGCACTACATCAATTTTATCATGTCTTTCGCATTTTACGATTTCAACAAATACCTTGACGATCGCAATTAATGGAAATAACAGCAACAAAAACTGCTCTCTCAGTAATATTTGAGGTGTTTAGATGAATCCTAGGCCTACCAATAACAAATAGCTGCAATATGTTTGCGATTCAATGTATAGTAGATTGTCCTTGATTGTCTCAAGGCCCACGAATGTGTTCACCTTCTTTGGTGTTGGTAATTTTCAGAAGACTGGAACTGTTTGTCAATTATGGCGTTTATGAGTAAGTACTCATCCTCAGTTTTAATGAATAGCACTAATTCTCACTAGTCTTTTTTTTTTCCTCTGCTGTAGTTATTTTTATTTGGTGCCTTGAAATACTGGGGCTCATTTGCCTGTTGGGAAAATCACAAGTATAAAACAGTAGACGAAGTCAGTATTGACATGTTTCTAATACTATTCTTTGTTCTTCTCTCTATCATCATCTAGGGTTACTACAGTGATCTGACAAACCCCTTTGTGTGCCTACCAAGTCTCTGCTATACAATTCGCGTCTGTATTATGAAAACGGTTCTTACACTTGTAGACATTATACAATTTGAAAATAAAGGTAACAAACGGCGAGGGCTAATAGCTGACATGATTTTACTATTTTTTTTTTTTAGCTCTTTGCCTTCACTGTATGAATTTATTTATTTTTTATCTGTGAAGACGTGATGCACACTATACCCAAGTAGCTAACTGAGGCCAATGGATGAATGGACGCAAGTAGAGACTGATAGTTTAGGTTAGCTTAGAATAGAATAGAATCGGATCGCATTGATGATTGAAACTAGCGTCGAATTATTATTTTGTTTGCTTTTATATAATAAAAATGTTAATTATATGATATATAGATATATATGTATGGTGTATGGGGTAATTAGTGAATAGATTATAGTCGAGTGAATAATGAATTTTGATGTGTGATGGTTGTATTTCCTGAGATTATGTATGTCAATGACTGCCTAAAAAGCTCTGATGCTCACTCTATACTGTGGACCTTTCCGCTACTGGTGATATTGCACCACCCTGTAGATTTTGTACACAAGTCATCTCTTATCACCGCCGTTTTAGACCCCACACATCCTTACGTATATCGTATTCCTCATTATAAAAATAGTATAAATACCCCTTCCCTTGCCCACAAGTTTCAAAAATCATTTAGTTTTTATTTGATTATACTATCCAGACTATGGTATTCCGGTGGCGCGGTCCTTCAGGGAGCCACCTACATTATTGATTTACAATGCTTGGCGTGTTGTTGCACCCAGGGAACGGACTCATATAAAGGGCTTGTCACATTTTTATAGTTGTAGAACGCCCATAATGTGCAAAAGAACTTGATGTTTGGTTTGAAATTATTATGATACCAATTTTTTTTTAAAAGACCATTTTATTATCGCTCGTACATATACTTTTACCTTTTTTTTTTTTTGACTTCGAATGGTACTGTGGAATACTGTTTTGTGGTCAGCCAGCAATTTTATCTCACTGCGCACATTTTGGAGCATATGCGCGGACCAGAAAGCGGAATTTCAATTGGATTTTAAGGTCTCCTAATTTTTTCTCCTTTTCTTCTTCCTTTTTTTCTCTACATTGTTGTCCTCCGAGGTCTGATGATCATGGAGTGGGATTTTTGTTAGATTTAGAGGGTTTGAGAAAGGGCATGGCAAAATACAGTGGGAAACTCTTTCATTTTGGTTGAAGGATTTAGTCGACATGTTTCTGATATGGAATGGTAACATGCAAGTGGGCTCAGTGGTCATGCGGCGTTCCTGGACTGGATTAGGTGAATCGCTGATAGAATCTACGTTGTTGGGCAAAGCGATTATGGTCTTGGAATGGACAACCTGCTTTTTTGCGATATGATATTCATATGGCGTCCCATAGAAATAGCATATACTCCGTTGATCAAATATAGTAGTGATAGTATTATTAGTATGTAGAATAGGTATTATATTGAAATAAAATGTTACTGTTTTACCACATTACTTTTTGTCTCCACGCAATTTTATTACTTTTATGCACAGTATGTGAATCCTGACACTTTTTTTTGTCTTTTTACTCTTCTGAATTTATTTTTGGAGAAGCTGAAAAAGGCACTGGCTCTGGTTCCTAAAAAAGAGAACTTATGCTTGACTGGTTAAAAAAGAAAGGGTGCAACCCCCCCACAAAAGAACAGAATTACTAAAATTGAGAGAACTGGATGTTGAAAAGTGTGACTGTAGTGGTTGAAATGTGTTGGATATTTAGTTTTCAAGCTCTGACACCCAAAACCTCTACTTATGATAGTCAAATCAGACTATTGTCGAGCCCTATGATTTACAGGCAGTATTTGATGTTAATGAAGTGAACTAGACTAATGATGAATCAATTCATTTATAATTGAGTTAGTTCGGCGTTACTCTCAATCAGTTCATTCAGTAAAACTTATAGTATAAATACTCTCGATACATCACAGAAAAAACTTGGTTCTTCAGTTTTTTTTTTTTTTTTTTTTTTTTTTTTTTTTCAAGTTTCTCATTAGCACAAATAAAACTTGGTACAAACTTTTTTTAACCATTAAACCCTTTATTGTTTCTACTTAACTTTGAAACTTATTTTTATTTTATTCGAAGTCAATTGTATTCTTTTTATTTCTACTTAATTTCTAGCGTCTTCTCCAACAAGTTGGACTTTATCTACAAAAGTTGTGGTGCTCACTGCTTATTATCATCGACATAATTGATAAAAATCATACTTGGTTTTCTCATTTATGAAACTCCGCCAGGAACCAAAACATTCAAAGCATTCTTAACCCTCATCAAAAAGATAGATCAGAAATCTAAACTACCTTATACATTTGGTGCAAGAAACCATTGTAAGTCTACCAAATCTTACTATCAACAAACCTAGTCGGTATCAAGTTATATCAAAAACTTAAAACAGCCATAACAAAAAACAAAACCTAACCAGTATCTAGCTATATCAAATGTTGAGGATCGGCCTGAGTCCGCTCCCAACAACAACATCTACAACATCAACATCAACAACATCAACATCAATAAGCTCCCTAAGTTTTTATTGATTGTTACACATTACACTTGCGTATTTTTTACCCCGGTGTCTTTTTTTCACCTGCGTATTTTTTACCCCGATGTCTTTTTCAGTCCATTTTTAAATTTTTATTTTCATATATATATATCCCAATTTTTTAATTTTCTTTTTTTCCTTTAGTTTTTTATCAGTTTTCTCAATTAACAAATAAAACTTAGTACAAAGGTTTTTTTAACCACCAAATTATCTACTGTTTCTATTGGATTATAGAAACCTTCTTTTTTTTTGACTACAAGTCTCTTTTTATTTTATTTTACTGTGTGTTATACACTATATTTTTATTGAACAACAAAGGTCAATACTTTTCTTTTTTATTTTATTTACTTTTCCAAGTTTATTTTTTTATAAACTTTCTCTACAGTTGGACTTTATCTACAAAAGTTCTGGTGCTCACTACTATCAATTCTATTTTTTGTCCGATTCAGGAACAATATATTTCAAATTCCGCCCAAGGAACAAATTATTTTCAAGCTCTAAACAAGCAAAAGCTATACTAAAGGATAACTCAAGACATCCTATTCAACCCAGAAAACATAAAAAACCTACAAAAACACAATCCAGTTGGACTAAATAACAAATTTAGGCCGCACACCCTTGTGAATGATGATATTGGACTTCTTGAATTGTTCGGCTGGGAAGAATTGTTCGCCTGGGCGATGAATGAAGGAGATTGAAGTGCTGAAACAAATGATGAAGTTTACAACCTGACACTCAGTACCAGATGTGTTAAACCTTAAAAATTTTAGTATAAATACCTTGAAAAAAAATATCAAAAAGAAAATTATCTTTGAACATTTTATCTTTGATCACTTATTATTTTTTAAATAAATTTATTATAAAGGTTTTTTTTAAACCTCCCTACTTGTTGGCTTCCTATTATTCCACACTTTGGAATACTTTTATTATATATTTTTGACAGCTGAGTCTGAATCTCGCTTCACTTTATTTTTTTTGACTTGATCTAAGTCACTACTTATTTTATTGGCCTTATTATTTTCATCTTTGAAAGTAATACATCCTTACTTGGACTCTCAAGTTTAGTCCTACATTATCTTTAAGCCTTTGAAGCTTCAATTGGTTGAACTTAATCCTAAAAAGTTCTGGTGCTCACTCTATAAAAAATAAAACCTACAAAAACAAATTCCAGTTACGACCTAACAACCAAAATTAGCCGTAACACTCCAGTTACGACCTGACAACCAAAATTAGCCGTAACACCCTTGTCGACGATAACGAAAACAACAACAACAACAACAACAACAACAACAGCATCAGCAATGACACCGCCAGCATCATTGCTGCGGACATTTTTAATATAAACCAGCTGATCAGCTGGGGCCTCTCAGATGTATAGTCCCCCACAAATATAAAAAATGAAATACCGCCATCAACGTAAACAAAAACAATGCAAAATTCATACATAGACAAAAAACCCCAAAAACAGAACCCTTATATTTATCAACTTTTATTTAGTATATATATCGCAACTTTTTATTATTATCCTTTTCTTTTTTTTCTCTTCAGTTTTTTATCAGTTTTCTCAATTAACAAATAAAACTTAGTACAAAGGTTATTATACCACCAAATTATCTACTGTTTCTATTGGATCCTAGAAACCTCCTTTTATTTTTGACTACAAGTCCTCTTTTTTATTTTATTTTTACTGTGTGTTATACACTTATTTTTATTGAACCAACAAAGGTCAATACTTTTCTTTTTTTATTTTATTTTACTTCTCTAAGTTTATTTTTTTATAAACTTTCTCTACAGTTGGACTTTATCTACAAAAGTTCTGGTGCTCACTACTCTATATTCTATTTTTGTTCAAATCAGGAACAAGATATTTCAAATTCCGTCTAAGGAACAAATTTATTTTCAAGCTCTAACAAGCAAAAACTATACTAAAGGATAACTCAAGACATCCTATTCAACCCAGAAAAATATAAAAACCTACAAAAACACTACTCTGTTACAAGCTTCTTACCCAAATTAGCCGTAACATATTTTGGTGCTCACTACAGGGGTGATATATTTACTCAAAATTTCCAAAGAAACATCATTCAAAACTTTTAATAACCTCAAACTCAAGTAAACTCTGCCAAGATTTCAAGACGCAACGTCCACACTTACAAACCCTACCTCCGAAATATTTATCAAAACTTTCAAAAATACAAATTGGAAACCAAAAACAAGATGAACGAACAAACTGTGTTGGCAAACGGACCTATCTACCAACCAAAAATGAAGCTAATGCCCTTTTCTGGATTTGAAGGAGAAGACTTCAGAAATTTTAAACAAACACTGGATAACTACTTTGCTCTCTCAAACATCAATGATGAAGATCGCAAGCTGATTATACTCAAGACACAATTGTACCACGCTGCTAGGACTTTTGTAAACAAATTGCTAAAAAAAACAAAAGACCCACTTTCATACTCCGAAGTCATGAAAAAATTAATGGATCAATATATCACCCCTGAACTCATACAAACATATGAGTATGCCTTCAACAACATGGTACAAGGTATTGACGAACATCCACGAACATTCTACGCAAGACTGTTTGAAGCTGCTGAACTTGCCGAAATTGATTCCGAATCAATGATTCAAAGCCGATTCCGAGCAGGAGTACATCCTATCATACAACAACATTGCATATCAATTGGCTGTAGAGACATTGAAGCATGGCTCAAAGCCGCCGAAGGTTATTGGACTGCACATAACCCTCAACAGGTTACAATGGCTGACAATCCCTTCCACCCACGGCGTATTGCTCATCCAGCAGATACTATTCAAATGTCCCCTTATCAAACCGCTACAAACTCACCCAGTTTGAACGCTATCACTTCATCAAACCCAATGGATATGAAAGATATACAAAAATCCATCAGAAGTATTATCAAAGAAGAATTCAATAACTTCTCAAAAAATCAAAATGGAACATACAACCAACCATCCAACCCTCGATACAATAATCCACGTCATCAACCCCGACAATACAATGCGCCCCATTATAATCAAAACTCGTATCATCATAATAATGGTCAACGCAACTACAATAACCAAAATCAAGACCCAGTCTTTGATTCTAACTACGGTGACTACAATGGTTATCATCCATCACCACCCATGAATCAAAATCGCCGTCCCAATTACAATAACCGACGCCCATACAACACTCAACAGTATCAATACAATCCACAATACCAACAAAATCAAACACAACAACCCTCTCAACAAAATCAACAGTCAAAAACTAGCACGGGCAACTGTAGTTGATGGTCAGTTGGAAAACCCGCCTAACAAATCCACACATAAAGATAACAAAAACAATACTCAACAACAAACCCATAACCTAACCACCATGGATATCCAAAATAAGTATAAATATAAATATAAAAATACTACCTTTTATTAGAAGAAGAAGAAGAAGAAGACATAGATTTCTACGTTGCTACCAGAAAAGACAGACCACCTGATGTTCTACATGATTTAAAATCAACAAAGAAAAGAAGAACCAATGGATTGGAAGACACACATCCTCATCTGCACAACCACTGCAACAAAACATTCCTATACAAGAAACGGTTGAAAAGAAACAAAGATCAGTACCTACACATCCCGCTATTAAATATAGTATCGCTGAAGATGTCCTTACCCGTAAAGCCGATATTGAAGTTGGAGATCTACTCGAAGCATCACCTTATCTAAAGAAACAGCTACGTGATGTCTGTCGACCCAAAGAAGAAAGCCGCCCATAACATTGAACGCCATGGAAGAAGGCGAAGTGGTGACAACTGCCGCATATGCTGAAGTATATATTGGTGACAGAAAAATCAAAGCCCTGATAGATTGTGGTGCCGCCAAATCATGTATGTCAAGAACCATGATGAAGATGCTGGGAATGGAAATCGATACCCCATCTACCAATGTATTCACCCTTGGTAATGGAACCAGACAACCTACCCTTGGAATAGTCCTTGATGTCCCTATCAAAATAACTGAAGGCATTAGTATACCCACTAACATGGAAGTACTGCCACAATGTCCATCTCACCTAATCCTAGGAATCGATTGGTTGAATCATGCGCAAGCCATTATCAACATCAAAATGGGAACACTAACCGTAACCTATAAACACAAGAAGATGATTATTCCTATCACATACATCAAAGCTTCATCAAAACCGGTTACCTTGAAAGCATCACACGTTATCTATAAAGAAGAGAATCCACCACCAAGTCAACCAATCCCTGTCAAACCAATACCAATAATGGACGATCAAGATACAAGTGATGAAGATGAAATCACCGATGAAGAAACAGAAGAAGAAGAATGGGAACATGATGACAAAGACAATGAAGACCAAGAATTGTGTCAAATTACACCCGCTGAAGACCAAGATTACGCTTTCCGAATAGACCATGTATCGGACACAGAAGTAACCATCAGTACCAAAGAAAATGGATTCACCCTTCCACCATACACCATGTGCACCGTTGACTTGAGTATACCCAATAATAATGCTCTACCAACTATTATCCACATGCAACCAGATGTTACCTACGAAAATATTTGCAAGACGATCAGTTCATAGATATCAACATAACGGACAATGACAAAATTTACCCACCAAACACTATTGTGGCACATCGAATGACGAAATTCGAAATAGAAGAAGACGACGAACAATCCACAGGATACGAATTAGCACAGATGGATATAAAAGACGACGACGCCATACAACCATTACAAGAATTGGATCCTACAAAAGAAGAAAAACTACAGTTAGGAGATGTACCGCCTGATATACGCAAGTCCTTTCTACATCTACTTACAGAATTTCAAGATGTATTTGACTGGCACAATGACAGAATGGGCAAGACCACGCTACTGGAACACGAAATTATCTTGAAAGAAAACACACCACCTATCCGACATAGACCATACCGAATGGCACCCGTAGAACAAGAATACTTGAAGCAAGAGTTGGACCGATTATGTGACCTGGGAATCATCAAACCAGCAAGCACACCGTACACCGCACCTATAATATTAGTCAAGAAGAAGAATGGTGACTACCGAATGGTTGTTGACTATCGCAAACTAAACGCTATAACCAAAGTTGACGCTTACCCTTTGCCAAAAATTGACGACTTGATTGATGAACTAGGCAGTTCAAGAATATTCACAGCGCTGGATCTACGTTCTGGTTTCCACCAAGTACCATTGAAACAAGAAACCAAAGAATTGACTGGATTCGTGACAAAGTTTGGAACCTATCAATACGAAATGCTGCCTATGGGGTTAGTAAATAGTCCTGCTACCTTTCAACGCCTAATAGACCTATGCTTTGGTCCCTTACTAAACAAGTGCCTTGTTGCTTACATTGACGACCTAAACATCCACTCCAAAACCTATATACAACACGTACAGGATCTACGACAAGTATTCATATGTGCACGACAAGGAGGATTATTATTCAACATCGACAAGTGCGTATTCTTCAAAGACGAATTGAAATTTTTGGGCTACGTGATAACAAAAATGGAATAAAGACGGATGAAGAAAAAATAAAAAAAATTCAGGAATTCCCTCCACCAAAAACCCTTAAACAAATCAGGGGCTTTATTGGATTGGCTTCTTACTATCGGAGATTCATACAAAACTTCGCTGCCATTGCAAGACCGTTACATGAACAAACCAAGACGACAAAAAATATTACCTGGAACCAAAAAGCAACAGATGCCTTTAACCTTTTAAAACAAAAATTAACACAAGCACCTATACTACGACGTGCTGATTTTTCGAAACCCTTTATTATTGTGTGCGACGCCTCTCAAAAAGGAATTGGTACTATCTTATCACAGCTAGACGATGATGGCAAAGAACACCCAGTGATTTATGCAAGTCGCGGATTAAAAAACAGTGAACAAAACTACGGTGCTACTAAATTGGAATGCCTCGCCCTAGTATGGAGCCTACAACTATTCAGACCTTATTTACTTGGCAAAAAATTCACTGTCATATCAGACCACTCACCTTTACGATGGTTGGTACAATCACCCAAAGTATCTGGCATTGTAGCAAGATGGATCCAATACTTGGCTGAATATGACTTTGAAATTAAGTATCGAAATGGACGAAAACAGGAAGCCGCTGATTTCCTATCACGTCTGGGATACTGATCCACCATCAATAAAATTTAACATCAGGCTAACAAAAAAAAAAAAAAAAAAAAAAAAAAAACCGAAAAAGGATAAATTCAAATGCGACCAACCAGTGCGACGTCGTAAAAAGCTCAACTACCACAACAAAAGAAATTATCAACATGGACGAAAGAAAGATCAATCAAATCAAATATTACCTAAAGAAATTACAATACCCAGAAGACGCTACTGATCGCGAAAAGCGATATCTAACTCGACACTCATCTAAATACATAGTCGAGAACGAAATATTATTTTATTTTAACATTGAACAACAAACAAAACGAAAAGTCCTAAATCAATCTCAAGCTCAAGATGCGTTGCTGATGCACCACGCACACCCGATGGGAGGTCATATGGGCTACAGAAATACACTATTCAAGATCTCTCAAAAATACTACTGGGATACAATGTCCAAAGACGTCCAAAATCATATCAAGAACTGTCCCCGATGCCAAACAAGCGGACCAAAGAAATTAAAAGAACTATTACATCCCGTACCAGTAGGATCCAAGCCATTTGAAAAATGGGCCATTGATGTGAAACATGTCCCTACCTCCAAAACTGGTGCCCGATATATCATAGCGGGGATCGAATATTTGACAAAATGGATCGAAGCACGGGCTGTCAGATACCAAACTTCTGCAGAAATTGCTAGTTTCATCTACGAAGAAATCATTACCCGGCATGGTTGCCCTCACATCATTATTACGGATAATGGAAGACCATTTATAAATGATTTAGTCAAACAAGTATGCTTCCATTATAACATACATCACCATACTATTTCGGTTGGCAATTCACAAGCAAATGGACTTATTGAACGACTAAATGGAACAATGGGTGAAATAATCAAGAAAAATACAGCTGAAGACAAAACAACTTGGGATCAATATTTACCAGCTGCTCTATTTGCTTATCGAACCATCAAACAAAATACAACTCAATACTCACCATTTTTTCTCACCTACGGATATTATCCAAAGACACCCTACGATCAATCTCATCTTGAATTTGATCCATCATCATACAAATATCAATACCAACTAGATCAACGTACACGACGAGAGATACACACATTAAACCAAATCAGAAAAGATGCACAAGATTTTATTAAACGATCACAGGTCACCCAGAAAAAAGCCATCGACAAGAAAATAAACAATGAATTTCGACAATGGAAACCACCATTCAAGCTCGGTGACCTGGTGACCCTCTTCGTTGGTATCAAGCCAAACTCTTGGACAGGAAAAATCTCTGATAACTGGGAAGGTACATATATCATTCATCAAACACTAGGTAAAGGCACTTACATGATCAAGTCATACCATGACGATGCCAACCGATTAAAAAGAATACATGGAAACCGATTAAAGCTATACTCCTTGCCTGATGTATTCTGGAAAAATGATGATCGAAGAATAGCCGCTGAGTTGTACTCCACCTTATTGTAACAAATTATACACACATATTTTTGGTGCTCAAAAAAAAAAAAAAAAAAAAAAAAACTATAAAAGAAACGAAATTTTTTAAAAAAAAAAAAAAAGGAGAACAAAATATATTTTTCATTACCTTACAAATATTTCTTTTTTTACAAAACTTCAAATTAAACAATGAATACAACCTGGACGCTATTTGCTGAAAGCAAGAAGTTTTTCGAAGAACAAGCTGGGCGAATGTATACCCAATACGCAGAAGAAAGCTATCTAGAAAGGCAACACTTTTATCGCAAGAGAAATATTGTCGACACTGAACTTATCCCTACACTTCTTGATCTTGTCCACCTGGGCGAAACGCGTCCAACAACATCACTAGATGAACATCTGTATATAACCCGACGACGGGAAATGTTGGCCTTTATTTTGAAGGAGAAAGGTGATCAACGCAACCTCGCCGCTATAACCAGGAAGTTGGAATTGGTGGATCCCTGGACTAAAATCAACGCTGTGGGACCAGCTTCTCCCCAGGAGGAGTATGTCGACGATAACGAAAACAACAACAACAACAACAACAACAACAGCATCAGCAATGACACCGCCAGCATCATTGCTGCGGACATTTTTAATATAAACCAGCTGATCAGCTGGGGCCTCTCAGATGTATAGTCCCCCATAAATATAAAAAATGAAATACCGCCATCAACGTAAACAAAAACAATGCAAAATTCATACATAGACAAAAAACCCCAAAAACAGAACCCTTATATTTATCAACTTTTATTTAGTATATATATCGCAACTTTTTATTATTATCCTTTTCTTTTCTTTTCTCTTTAGTTTTTTATCAGTTTTCTCAATTAACAAATAAAACTTAGTACAAAGGTTATTATACCACCAAATTATCTACTGTTTCTATTGGATTATAGAAACCTTTTTTATTTTTGACTACAAGTCCTCTTTTTTATTTTATTTTTACTGTGTGTTATACACTTATTTTTATTGAACCAACGAAGGTCAATACTTTTTATTTTTATTTTATTTTACTCTTTCAAGTTTATTTTTTATAAACTTTCTCTACAGTTGGACTTTACCTACAAAAGTTCTGGTGCTCACTACTCTCAATTCTATTTTTGTCCGAATCAGGAACAAGATATTTCAAATTCCGCCCAAGGAACAAATTTATTTTCAAGCTATAAACAAGCAAAAGCTATACTAAAGGATACCTCAAGACATCCTATTCAACCCAAAAAAATATAAAAACCTACAAAAACACTACTCTGTTACAAGCTACATACCCAAAATAGCCGTAACACACTCTATAAAAAAAATAAAAAAACCTACAAAAACAATTTTCAGTTACGATCTGATAACCAAAATTAGCCGTAACAATAGATATATAGCACCTAAAAGTAAAAGAATATGATCGGTCTTTAACATCAAGCAAAAGATTAGGGCTTCTCCGGGAATCGAACCCGGGACCTCTCGCACCCTAAGCGAGAATTATACCACTAAACCAAGAAGCCTTCAACTGAAGGGTAGACCAAAAAGTAATATAAAAGGCTAATGCAAAGAAAAAGTCATGTGCAATAATTCCGCGTCTCGTTACCTTGTACTTTGCATTGTTTTGATATTAAAGTTAGTTAATGACAATAGAACTCATACTTTATTTATATTACCTTGTCAGAGTGGTATTTGCGTAGTTAATTCTTTTATGCTGTCAGACGGGAGTTAAAAAGCGTTATTTTGATGCCATTTTTATTTATGGTTTGATTTTCTATCTCTCTCTCCTTTCTTATTAAAATGGGCAAATGTACTCATCAAGGGTGTGGAAAAGACTTTGACGAAGAGATAAATATTAATAATGGTAAGTTTATAGAATTAGGATAAAGCGCGAACGGACTACGTTTAGCAGTATTTTTTCTGGTTGGCTGACTTTTTTTTTTTTTTTTTTTTTTTTTTACTTTTTTTTTCACTTTTTTTTTTTTTTTTTTTACTTTTTTGCAGCTTGCCAATTTCATTCAGGGGCTCCAGTTTTCCATGAAGGTATGAAATTGACAACAGAAACATATATTTTACTCATGGCTTATTTATCTTCATGATAGGTTTGAAGGGATGGTCGTACTGCAAAAAGCGCATGGATGACTTTGACGAATTTCTACAAATCCCGGGTTGCACATTCGGAAAGCATACAACTGAAAAAACCAGCAGTGAAAGAAACATTGAAGCCATCTGCACCAGCGACATCGGCATCCAGTGTGAAGAATGGAGTTGAAACATATGGACAGCAACAACAAACTTCTTCTGCGGCACCTCCCACTGTTGAATTTACCAAGGAAGCACCGCCCACCGTTGTAGCTGATTAGCAGTAAGCTGAACTGGAACAAGACGATGACGAATCAATTCCTGTGAAGGTTGGAACAACATGCCGGCGACGTGGTTGTGGGGTGACATATACGGATAATACTACCTGCCGCCAAGGGGACCTGAGTCTATGTGTCATTATCATCCTGGTGCTCCTGTCTTTCACGAAGGATCCAAAGGTTGGAGCTGCTGTCCAAGGAAGGTGCTTGAATTCGACGAATTTCTCAAGATCAAGGGGTGCACGGTCCGTCAAGGGCATTCGTTTGTAGGCAACGGCAACAAAAAGGACGGGGAACAACAAGAAGAATTGGTGGACTGCCGTTTGGACTGGTACCAGACACAGACGAACGTGATCATCAGCATCTTTGCGAAAAACAAAAATGATACTCAAGCCAAGTTTATTAGCCGGGCGGTTGATATTGATATCAAGATGAAGGACAACAAGCGATACAAGAAACGTCTTCCACTTTTCCACGTAAGTCCTGTGTACAAAATGTAGTTTTTGTGTACGTTGTGATAATATTTACGGTATCCCTCTTCTCTTTTTGTATTGATATTATTCGGTAGTTGATTGACTGTGAAGGATCCAAATTTACTGCTCTTACCACCAAGGTCGAAATCAATTTGAAAAAAATGAATGGAATGTCTTGGGCTGCATTGGAACCAACCGCCGATGTGAAGACTTGGACAACGTTCGGTGTAACAGGGACTGGTGGCACTGTGGGCTCAAAGGAGGTAGGATGAAATGTATGATGTAGAAACTTATTTAATGACCATTTCTCTTTCCATTTTTCTTCAACACATTGTTTTCAATATAGATGCACTACAGTGGCGACTCCCCATTACATATGTAGAGAAATATACAATTTTATAATAAACTATTTTTGACCATCTCTTATCGGACTTTGAATAGCCGAATGCCGAAGTATATTTTTTGGCTTCTTTTTTTTCTTCACTTTCTCACTCTTCTTTCTTTACTTCACTCTCACTTTTAGACAATTGATTGACTGTGCGTCTATTTGTTATTCCCTTTTCCCCTCCTTCCTCCCCCTTCCAATATTTTATTATATATTGTGACAAACTTCTTGTACACTTATATCATCATTTTCTATCTTCCCTTTAGATTCACACACATATCCCCTTCCTTTTAGCCTTTTTTTTTGTATATTTTTATTTTTATACTTTATCTTGGATCATTAATCTATGCGTCCTCGAGGGAAAGCAAACAAAACTATTGATATACGGCTTTATGAAGAAAAGTTCTACTTTCCTGGCGAAACTATCAAAGGCAAGTACAATGGAATAATAAAGAATATCAAGATCCTTTAGTATTGACCCTTTCTGTTTTATTTCCTGTAGGTGTTGTTATAGTTCATCCGAAAAGCCCAACGAAAACAAATCACATTGTGGTACGGTTTTCTGGTCAAGTCTTCATTTCTGTCAAGGATAAGGAAACCATCAATCTCTTCTCAAAGACCAAGATTCTTCCTATCTCAGGGGAAGACAGCAAATCCTCCCATGTTTTGGATGCCAAGCAACACTCGTTCCCCTTTGAATTTGTGGTTCCAAATGGTCTTCCCAGCACAATGGAGGTAATGTTACAAATCACAAGGGCAATAAAATAAAATAGGTATGATAAATACTAAGAACATATGTCTAATGATTGATCAATAGTTTGGGAAACGAAAGGCTCGAGTCAAATATATTCTAACTGCAATTCACGATCGACCAATGGTACCAGAATCTCTATGCTCGAAAGTCTCATATAGTGTGCCTATTTTGGAACTAGTGGATGTAACCAAGATGCCGTTTATCAAGCCCCAAGAAAAATCAATGGATATACTATTGCCTGGTGCAAAATACAACAAGAAATGCCAAACGACTGCATCAATGCCAAGATTTGGATATACACGAGGTAAGTTTTCTTTGACGTCGCTGTTGTTGGATAAGAGGAAAGAAAAGGAATTGATAGTATATAAGTGACTGACTCTTTTTCTTATATGTTTTTATTAATAGGGGAAATTCTACCCTTGAAAATTGTCATCAATCACTTTGAAGCCTTCTCAAAACAAAATGCATTAGAAGTTGAACTTGTCCGTACCGTTGAAATTCGTACTCAAAAGTAAGCCCCCTATTTATAACTAGTTAAAATTTGATTCAAGTATCTCACAATCAGTTTATTCGATTAGAAATACTGCGACAACTGAAGATATTCTCAAGGTGATAAAGCAAGATATCAAGATTATTGGACCTTATAATTTCTCACAGTCAACAACATGTCAATTAATGGTCCCTACCTCTACACCACCTACCATTCGATACAAGGACAAGACACTACATATACATTACAAGGTACGCGTTCGGATACGATTGGGCAAAGATGGCAAGACAACAGTATCTACACTTGAAATACCTTTTGTTGTTGGAACATGGCCACGAGCAGATATTCCTATTGACGACGACGACGACGACGAATTAATACAGCTACTCGGCGAAACGATGCTCAGTGACGACGATGACGATCAAGATGATACTGTAACTTTGGATTTGGACCGACAGAAAACGAACCATTCATCTTCCTCTCATCAAAAACGATTTTCTGTATTATCAACATCATCAGCTACAACTTTGGCTATTCAGAAAAACGATCGCGTAGGTAGATCGGACTCAACACAATCTAGATTATCGCACAACTCTATTGGATCAATGTCATCATGGCGATCTAGTCAATCTTTGGAAAACAATCACCTTTCACGTACCACATCAGCAAATATGACACCAATGGATCCACAACAGCAATTACATCAAGGTTTTTGTCGAAGCAGCACATCAAGTGATATGGTTTATCCTTCATCTAATCCATTGAACCGATCTTCCTCTACGCCGGATTTACTTGCCAGCCCTTCATCGCAGTATTATGGCCCCTATAGTGGTGCTCCTTTACAACATCAGAACACTTACCCAATGTACGACACTCGCCAATCTTATTACGATGATGGAATAAGCCGAGTAGCGCAACCCTATTACCAGCAGCAAGGAATACCTCCCTACAACCCGGCATCTTTACAACAACAACAACATATACCATACACAAATGGCAGCAATGGCAATTATGAACGTGGACCTGTTTCACCATCATCATCATCGTCGTATTCACCTTATCAACACAATCGAATGGGATCAGAAGAGTATCGAATGATAGGTCTTTCATCACCACCACAGCCTCCACCTTTAGTTGATGATGTACCTACAAAAGTGCTTCAGCCAATGCCGTCTATTTCAACACCATCTTCTAATAACGCAGCCATCAACCGCTTTCGGACACCAACCACAACAGTACAACCACACCAATTTACTGGCAAGGATGACAACTATTCTGGAAATAGACCAACAGCACAAACGGACACACCCTCTGATGATGACGACGATGATTCGGACGATGGGGATTTATTTGTGATTATTGAAAAGAAAAAGAAGCAAGCGGAACGGGAAATGCGACAAAAACAACGGACTATGTATACGGTAGCTGAATAGTAAGTAGTATTTTGTTTTAGTATTAGTACCAGTATTAGTAGGTAGTCTCCTGTTAGTTAGTTATCTATTTTATTATCCTATTTTATTCTTTATATATTGTATTATTCTATTATCAGTTTTTTTACTTTTTTTTTTGTACATTTACAACAATAAACGTATTATTTCCTATTTTTGTCACAACTTTTTATTGTTATATGCTTGATCTATGTTTTTAGATATATAGGCTGGGTATAAATATTGTGGGTTTTGGATGATATTTGGGTTCATGCAGGCTGCGATAATGAAATTCGGAGTTCATGGCAAATTTAAAGAGTTGGAGCGATCGAATGGAAAGGTACCTATAGCAGACGGCGATTTTATTTCTTACAACTGGTTAGAAAATGCAAATACCCTCTTATTTCCAGGCATGTTTTATACTCCAGGCACCACTAAGATTATTAGTCATATTTAAAGGCAACCACTCTCGAGATTCGCTGTACAAGGCTCACTCTCACTCTCACACTTTCCCTTGTTATTTATAACTTCTGCAGGATATCCTATAATTCGACACACTAGCCTTAAGACCTCATCGGATACATCCCGTCAAAGATTCATCTTCAGCACCGAACCCATTTTCGCAAAGCATCTCCGATGTCATGCACTCCGCTTTTGTCACATAGAGCACATGTGCTCTATCAACCCGTTGCATTAGTGATCAAAATGTTATGAGACCTTCGATTTTTCTTGCTCAAGCTTTAGATCATATTGTTATAGAATATTACAAACCTTCTTTAAATTAATTAATTTACTATCAATGTTCTGTCTACTTTTATATGCCAATTTTATTTGTAGTCCGGTCAATTATTTTCCCCCCAAAGTCGAACTTTATTCGCCCATATCATCTCATCTCGAATTTTATCTGTTTCCCCATAAATCCCCTGTTTAAATCCATCCATTTCGCCGCTCTAAATAATCTTGTGAGCAGGCTTAATATGGAAATAGCGGTTCAGAGGGTAATCCCATCAAGGCATTTTATGCGGGCATTGTGCCCAATTTTGTGACCGCAAGGACAAAATTTGATTGAGAAGGAAACGCCCCTCCTTCACATTTTCTTGTTTTAAAGTAGCGGATTTTATTATTTCTTTCTTTCGTTTTTTCTTTCTTCCTACTTTTTAATTTTTTATATTTATTCATCCTTTTTACAATTTGAACAGGGAAATATCACCCTTCTTTCTTTCTCTCTCATTTTTTTTTTTTTTTTGTGTATAATGTATTATTTTGACAACAACAACAACAAAGACGAACCATCACCTTCACCAACCTCAAACAACGGCAACCTCAACAACGACTACAATCCATTATATAGTCAATCTTTTAATCCCTCGTCTTTTCACCAACACTCACATTCTTTGGATGACAACTTCTCTTTTTTGAATTTTGACAACAATGCCGCTCCTCCAACATTTTTGCAAGACAGTGCGGTGACCTCACTCGGACATGATTCGTTATTGGCTCAAAATTGGAATAGCATGTATGACTCGTCCTTTGTCGGCGACTCACAGCAGCGCGGCCAGTTATTTCTTCCTTTACAACAACAACAACAACAACAGCAGCAGCACGATAGTCATCAAAAGCAACCGCCTTCACCAGGCGAAAACTCTGACCTCTTCCTGTCGTTAACTGATGAAGAACAGCAAGCCATTCTGATGACTGAACCCAACTTTCTACGACAGCAATATCTCCTACATGATAATAGAATGAAAATGGAAATGGAAGAACACGATGAGCGTCAGACCAGAGACCACAGAGATTCCCCTCCTATACGATCCAATCTCTCAGCCATGTTTGGTCAGTCCACATCAGCAGCAAACAATCATTCAGCAATATCGGCGTCACTATCCTCTTCCATACCTTCTCATAGTGCAATCTCAGCAAATTCTTCCAACGATATTCTCCAATCGTCTCATCAACCTCCATCAATGTCGCAACCCGTAGAGTTTGCAAATGGTCAACAGCAACAGCAAATGCAAGTCTATCCGAATAGTATTAGTGGCACCTATCCAACCACTGTCAAACGAGCGTCATCTTCAAACACCAAACCTCGAAAGGAAATCAACCGACGGTCTCAACAGGGTATTGGATCACGTGGCAACAATCGGGCGAATCCTATACCAATCAATGCGGGTAGCAGTAGCACTAGCGGCGCCGTTACGAAACATTCTTCTTCCGTGCCAACTGAAATCGATCATCAGCGACGCTTCAATGAACTCCAAGCTAGATTTAGGGTCAACTATGCTCGTAAGTCGACCACCGCTGGAAATGGCTCAACATCATCATCACAGCATCATCATCATTCTATCCCCTCTTCTTCCTTCTCGGGTGTTTCAAGCGGCTTCGGTAATCGTACCTCTCGTGATTATATGACTGGAAACAACGGTGTTGCTGTATTTGGATCATCGGTGCCTACGTCAATGGAAAAAAGACTTATGGAATCCGTTTATGGCGATGCTAACGAATTCGAAAATGAAGCTAGTAAGTATTAACCCCGTTCCAAAAAAAAACAAAAAACAAAAAGACAGAACACATGATTAAATGATTCATTTTACTTATCAAAATAGGTCAAGTCAGCAATAAAAAATCTCAATCCACTACATCAACAACATCTGGCGTGGCTATTCCGAAAAAAAGTAATAGCAGCAGCAACCCTGGTCCTTCTTCCTCCAGCAGCATGAAACAGACATCATCCTTCCCTTCACGAACCATGCCTATTCAAATACAGCGTGTACATCGTGTCAATACAAACCAGCCAGTCGATGCAGAACAGCTTCAAAAACGATTGGATGATCAACTAGTAAAGGCCAATTTTGATGATATCACAGTGTCGGAACTCAAAGAAATGCTACGACAACGCGGCAAACCGGCGACAGGAAAGAAAGCGATTTTACTCCAACGACTTGTGGACGAACGAGACAACATCAATGCAGGACGCAGTGGGAAAGCTACCCACCGATATTCACAACCACCACCATCTTTGGAAAAACGAAATAGTATGGAGGCGATGTATTCTTCACCACTGCTGGAAAGTCCGTCTTCGGTACCAAATTCATCCATGTTCTTATCAAGCTCCCCAGGATCGACGACACTGTCACTCAACCGATCGATTGCCAATATGCATATTGGATCACCACCCATGTCATCATCATCACAGCAACACATCCGACGATTTTCTCCCTATAATGCACCAACCGGATCGTCCCCACGCCTTGGCCCATCGCCCAAAATGCAAATACAGAAACAAACTTATTCCTCCTCCATGCCCAATAATTATCCTTCCTCATCACCAAACAATAACACCAACAACAGCAACAATAGCAACGAAATGATGATCCCCTCCTCATCATATAATGATGGCTACTCGCCAATGTCACCCTCAGTGAACTCGATCCCCACCACAAGAAACACGCGACCATATCAAGGCTGGGCTGGACGACAGAAATCTTATGCACCTTTCACCTCCTCTACTCTGGCAACGCCTGATCGTGACAATGACAAGGATCCATTTGATGCAATAACTCAGAATACTATGAATATCAACGTACATCAACAACAGCAACAACCACTATACGATAGTTTGTATCAAGCCCAACAAGATCATCGCGGAATCAAGGAGGAAGCAATGGAATGGATGACTCATTCATCAACTGAAAATTCATCCCTCAATGGAATACTTCAAGGTAAAAAAAAAAAAAAAAAAAAAAAAAAGAAAGGAAGGAAGATAGAAACAGTCATTGTTAATGTATATTCACAATGACATGATTGTTTTTGTTATATATAATAGATTTACCAGAAGGTGTATCTATCGACCAATTCATATCATGGCTGAATGAAAATGATCAGTTCAACGTAAACATGGATCCAATGAAGGTGGATATGGCTGGGATAATACCAATTGATGCAAATTACGCAAGTTACTCTGATGGACCCCTTTATGATGACCTTCCTGGTGATCCTGATCACACAACATAGATACATTGCTTTGTCATATTTCTTTGTTTTATAGTGTACTATATTATATATATTATTCCCTCTTATTTATATATTATTCTTTAATATAGAAACTCACTTCTCTTCCCATTATTTTAGTGCAGTTTTTTTTTTTATTTTTATTTTTTTCCCGTAGTCCTTTATCTAATATACATATATATTCATACATATACAAATACATATACACTTGCACACCTTGATGGTTCAATAAAATGCTTCTTTTAAACCCCACACTTTCTATTTTTCTTTTTCTTTCTTTCTCTTCCTTCAAATTTATATGAAAAGGAACCACCTGAAAGTAGCAGCTCCCTGCCTTCTTCTTCTCTTTTTTGGCATTTGCTGGTTTTTTTATTCCACACAACATGATTCCATTGGACATGATTCCATTCTGACGAGTACTTTGACGGACAACAACGATAAAAATTTGGTATGGCAAGGACAGGATGTCTCACACGATGGTGGCGTGGTTATGGCTCATTTGGGAAACGCTACAGCAAAGTAAGGACAAGAAGGATGATGATGATAAATGGATATAGATTTACTGAGAAGAATATATTTGCATCTTAGGGCTGAACTTGGACGGTCAACTTGGAAGGTATGTATAAAGACCTCCATGGAAGATCTAGCACAATAACTTGACTTTTTTTTTTTTTTTTTTAGCTATTACATACGATGATGTCAAGATACCCAGAGCAACCAACAGCTGACGAACGAACCGCTTTGGATCAATTCATTCACTTATTATCAAGGCTTTATCCTTGTGGCGAATGGTAAGCAAATGAGTGCGTGTTTGTAGTTGTGTGTAACCTAGCTGGGGTACGTACAGCGACTTGTGAATCAAGCTAACTAAGAATTCTGTAATTTAGTGCTGAACATTTTCAAAAGCTGCTCAAACTTTATCCACCTCAGACATCATCTAGGATCGCAGCATCTCAGTGGGCATGTGCTGTTCATAACAAGGTGAATGAACGCTTGGGGAAGCTTATCTTTGATTGCTCTGATATTGAAGCCAAATACCCTTGTGGATGTGAGTCGGTAGAATAGCCATAGCCTCCCCCCCCCTGCATTTTTTTTGTTTTGTTTTTGTTTTTCTCTTCTTCCCTTTCTCACACACACACTCTCAATCACTATCTATCTCGCTCCTGTCACTTTGCCTTGCTTTAATAAACTCTATTTTGCCGTTTTTTTTTTTTTTTTTTTTTTTGTTTTTGCCCATGGACTTCCATCACTCTTCGAAACGAATCCACTCTCCTACCGACGAATACAACATAGCAACCATTATACCTGGTCAATCACCCGCTCGGAAGAAGGCGATAACCGACGATATGTTTACCAACAAGATGGCTGGCTTGTCGTTGGCTCACTCTAACTCTACTGATCGCAATATTCATCAAGATCCGTCTAGGTCATCTGGCAACAACAACAACAACGGTAGCAGATGGAGGAAGGATTTAGTGGAGCGGGTGGATGATATCGATCAATTTTTGGGGACCGATGGGAATAACAGCATGGACGACGAAGATACTTACCTTGGGGAAGAGCCTGAACTCGTGGGGGTGGCAACAGACAATACCGTACTCCCGTTTGAACGCATACCTGGTGCTACCGGATTACGAATCCCCGACTTTGTGATCCATGCAACTGCCAATAGCAACAACAGTAATGACGATATCGTCGATCATGCAGTCTATGAAATGGCTCGGAAACAATTACACCAGCACCATGATCATTTCCACGCTCAACCACCAACACTACCTTCCCCTCCTCAATCAATCGACGCCGATCCATATCAGCCCATGGACTTGGATTAGTTTAGATTGAAACTATGATTGTGATTGTATATATATATATATATATATATGCGTGTGTGTGTGTGTGTGTGTGTTTGGGGTGTTTTGCATGACATGGTTGATGATTTATCGCATCAGCGTGATTGATATTGACGACAACACGTGTACAAGACCTATTATTTCAAGTTACTACTCTTGCTGACGACGATGATAGGCCACAGGTATACCCTTTTTAATTACTGGCGCGCTCTTCTGTCACACCACTCGAGATGATTGATTATTATGCTTCAAACGACCTGGGTATTGGAAGGATAGCGCTTCAAATGATGTTTAGATTGGGGATCCAAATCAGCGAAATGATGATGCTCTTGTCTCTTCGAACACGGCTTTAGTATCTGTTATAGGAAATGGTGAACGGAATTCGACAATATGCTATCAAGATTAGTTTAGTATAGTTTAGTATAGTGTAGTTTAGCTTCAGCTTCAAGTATCGTATAGTATCTTCATGAAATGATTTCCATTATCAAATAAATCAAATTTGTGTTTTTTGATACTGTCTTCTTGGTTACTGTTATTATCCTAATAAAACTTGTCTAATTGAATTTGATCTGCCTTTCGTCGTTGATATAGATTATCTTCAAACAAAAAAAAACTTTCATTGACATCACCATTACAATATTTGTAGGATATCACTCACTTCTCGATGAGCTAGATAAATGACAGGTGGAATCTGAAAATAACCAAATGAAAAAAAAAAAGCTTGATTGTATCCATAATGTACTACGTGATAACATATCCCTGCTATTAGCACTTCAAAATCGCCGCGAATTTTGAATTACTGTACCGTACTGTACAGTGCCCTAACAAAGAAAATGCACACTTTTTGAGATACCGCTTGGAAGTAACCAGAACCGTAAAAATGAAAAGCCATATTGCTCCTATTTCTTAGCGTATACGGTATATTCTTTTTTACTCAAACAATGGCTTTAACAACTGTACAAAAAGCACATGCAATTATCTACCATAAAGCTAGCGTAGAAGTAAGAGCAATATGGCTTTTCATTTTTACGGTTCTGGTTACTTCCAAGCGGTATCTCAAAAAGTGTGCATTTTCTTTGTTAGGGCACTGTACAGTACTATATTGTACAACACCCACCGCGGAAAAATCTCCTCCCGGTATACCCCTATATTATCGTGATAAAAACCGATTGACCGTTGTCCATTATGACCAATATCCCGATATATCGGGATATATTCCGTTGAGTGCAATAGATATCGATATATCGGAAACCATGACGATAAATTTTAGGATTGTATGCCGATGTATCGGTATATACTCCAGTGATGGAATGCAGACCGATATAGCTAAAAATAATTAACAATATATTGGGATGCCCACCAATGTAACAAAAAGTATCGAGTTTAAATCCGATAAATCACGAGAACATAGGGTGTTGTCTATTACTAGAACCGCAACTTAGTCATTTGGACTCCGGAAGAGGGGAAAATATCCATAATGGGTGTGCTAGAAAGCAGAAATTTGAAAAGACACTCACAAATTAGTCACAAAACTGTTTTTCCCACTGTATAATTGGTTAGGGGATGAGTAGTAAAATGGTATATTTTATTTAAATGATAATGGTAGATAGAAAACTAAAAACGTGGGATTCATTATCTCAAGGGATTTATTGGAGGTAGCATGATTGAGACAATTCGGAGAGTTGAGGAATGGTCAACACTAATCTAGAGGGACGTTTGTAAAATGGGTCTGATGTATTGTATGTAATGTATAGCACAACGCATGAGAAAGACAAAGGAGTACACTTATTGAAGCATAGCAATGATGAACGCTAATCAAAAAGGTTGATGACAGTGAAAAAAAAAAAGAAATCTATTTCACAAGACATTGAAAGGATTCTTGGGATATTTTTCATTGGAGAATGTAAAAAGAGACATATTTTATTCAATATGAATGCAAATTATGGGCAAACTAACACTAAACTAAGTTAATGATGGCTTCAAAAAACCAACTAATGGTGGTTCCAAATACTGAATCCAAAATGAAAGGGTTTCCCCATGCACCTTGTAATCCCTGAGCTGGAAACCCGTCTAAACTAGTCCTGACACTAATCTAAGTCCAACATAACCTCAAAAAAGTTGAATGGTGAAGAAAAAAAGAAAAACAGAAAATGAAAAGAAAGAAAGCGGAAAAATAAAAAATGGGGGCAAAAAAAAAACGTTATCATGTGGGCGGAATTTGAAACAATCCTATGTGAGATTTACCCCTTTCCATTATCTGGAAACCCCATTTTTTTTTTTACATCAATCAACACCATGTAGCAATATGGAGGTTCATTTTTCATGACAGTAGCCATCATCATTGAACACAATAGCATGATGGGTTCCTCTTCATTTTACAGCAATTGACAATAATACATGGTGAATGTGAATGATTGTTGAATAAAAGAGAAAAATAACAAGGAATACAGTAAAGGATTTTGGTTTTTATTAGGTAATGGGATAAAGTTAATGATTGTATGTCATGCAAAAGGAATCACATTCTTCAGGAAAAAGAAACGTTAACAACATGGAAATTTCGGCTGAATGTATCTGAGTGGGTAGTAAACAATTAGATGCAATTTCTGTCTCGCCTTCATTCCTTTCGTTGCTTTATGTTGACACCAAAAAAAGAAAAAAGATTTCCAACATAGTTGCTGACTTGGCGAGAATTAAAATCCATCTACTCCTAATATTCATTTTTGAAGCGCTGATCATGGGAAGAAGAAGAAGAAGAAAAAAAAAAAAAACTCCCATCGAAAAATTCTGAGTCAACTTGTTTCCTGAATCCTTGTGACGATGAGATACTACGGAATTCGAATCAAGTAACAAGCATCTTTCTTTTTTGGAGAAGGAGGATATGTATGACCCCTTCCTTTCTTTTTCTTTCCCTGTCAATTCTCGGTGTAAG
Source organism: Absidia repens (assembly GCA_002105175.1). Lineage (NCBI taxonomy): Eukaryota > Fungi > Mucoromycota > Mucoromycetes > Mucorales > Cunninghamellaceae > Absidia > Absidia repens. The sequence goes on along the minus strand of MCGE01000024.1, from coordinate 560,547 downwards.
AACTAAATTTCGTTTTATCGTATTATTTATACAGACATGAGTTGGACATTATTACAAATATACCACGACGGAAAAAAGAGACTACATAGATCTACATCGTACCATCACCCTAAAAAAAAGAGCGGCGTTTCAAAACAACACCGTCGGTTGTGTAGCTGCATTTTTCTTTTAACACTTTTTGCTATTTTCTCAATATTCATCATTATCCATTTTTCCAATATCGAAACCGATGAAGAAGGTAGAGACAATAACCATCTACGCTTGATACAATCTTTTTGTCGTCGCTATCGCACCCTTTGTTTCGACGATACTTCATTTGAAGGACCAAATGATATCAGCAAAGCCGACTATGCATTAGAGCACCAAGCACTCTCGTATCCGGTATCACGTATTAAACATGATGCCTTTATTAACAATAGTACTTGGGCATCCCTCCCTGTTCATGGTGTACTTTACATGGCGGTGCGAAATGAAGACGTACAAAAAGTACGTGAAACTATGCGAAGTTTAGAAGACCGGTTCAATCACCAGTGGAATTATCCATGGGTACTTTTATGCGCGGAGGGTTTCACGGAGGACTTCATCAAATATACCTCTTCTATCCCGTCTGGACCCGTTTTTTATGGAAAGATTGATCCTGAAGCATATGCATACCCGTCCTGGATAAATTTGGATAAGCTAAAGAAAAGCATGGGAAATTCTGACACTACTCAAGAAGATATCTCTGTTTTGCAAATGAAGAGGTAATGTATAACCCAATTATTCTTTATTATGCGTCCAAGCCATTGATCAAACTCCGCATTTATTTTATTTTATTTTATTTTACTTTATGGATTTAGGTATCAATCAGGTTTATTTTATCACCATCCCCTATTTAATAATGTCAACTATATATGGAGGATTGAACCTGGGATGTCATTTTCTTGTCATATGACGGATGTTGAGGATGATCCGTTTGAAAAAATGGTCAGGAACAACAAAACGTACGGCTTCGCAGTGACGAGAAGATACCAAGAACAAAAAGCGACAGAAGCTATTTGGAAAATGACTAAAAATTACATGAATAGTTATGCAACGTATCAAGTACTTCCACAGGATCAGACTATCATGCAAGCTATGATAGAACGACATGGTTATAATTCCTGCCATTTTTGGTCGCTGTTTGAAATCATGGATGTACAATTTTTAAAATCGGTTCAGCACCAACATTTTTTTGCGCACATGGACCATCAAGGGGCTTTCTTTTATGAAAAGTAAAACCCAACCAAAAAAAAAAAAAGAAATGATGGATGGGATAATTTATATTGGGGTTTTGTTTTTTTAGGTTGACAGATTCAGTGTATCGCACCATGGTGATTGCCATGTTTTTAAATACCGATAAGATCGAGTTTTTCAATGAAATTGGACTGCAGAAGGATGGATTTGTATCTCACTGCCCATTAAACATTGAGTATATAAATAAATGTGCTTGTGATACTCGTGAAAATGATGGTAAGGTTCATCAGATTAGAATTCCTCATGTTATGAATGTCATCAACATTATCTATAACGTATATAATGTATTTGCAAATAGTGTTCGATGTAGGCAGCTGCTCCATTCGATTTTTACAATATATTAATCCATTATCAATTGTGGATACGGCCCGATTTATCATGTCACAAATGGAAAATAAACAAGCGTGATTTTTGGTTGGTGTCCATTTTTATTACTTACAAAGAAGCAACGCAGCATTCAAAGTATTGATTGAATAAAGGGCGGAATTTCAGGGATGCTGGTATAATGTACAAAAGTCTTTTTTTTTTTTTGAATGAATAAGTTTTTTGGCTTTCAGATTGGATTTTCATCCGAGAGCACCCCGCCATTCTTCAATATTGCTACGGAATGTTCTCGTATACTTTGTTATCATCCATTCGGACCATTTTCTTTTTTCTGTCTTCTCTGACATTATAGTCTTGATGTTTGATTTACATCATATTTATATCATCACATCTTTATAATTTTTATTTATTTATTTTTATTTTTATTTTTTCGTTCTATAGTCCCTCTCATGTTTCGCCCCGGTCGACAATGCTCATTATCTCGCCCAGGAACCCAACTCTCCTTATTGGTTGTATTGGCGGGGTTTTTATTTATTTTGATTTTATTTTTCTCCCCCACTTTTCATCGCATTTCTTCCCAAGCCATTGATCCTTGTCATTCCTCTCAAGAATGTTACAACCTCCTTTTGAAGAAAGTAAAACAAGATCCCACGGTATATATTCCTAAGCAGCAAATCGACACAGATGAATCAAAACGCCACCTTTTACCGAAAGCGGATATGTTGAAACAAACTCCCACCCAGCCTGAACGTGTTAAGGGCGCTTTTGTCGTCCTTGTGCGGAATAGTGAGCTGTATGCTATGAAATCATCCATGCAATACTTGGAAGATCGTTTCAATCACAAATACAACTACCCCTGGATTTTCTTGAACGAAGAACCATTTACAGACGAATTCATTCAACTGACGCGTATCATGACGAGCGCCCCTACCCACTATGGTTTGGTACCTAACGAACATTGGAGCTACCCTACCTGGATCAACCAAACTTATGCCGAGGAATGCCGAATGAAAATGGCTGCGGACGGGGTAGTTTACGGTGGAAGTGAAAGCTACAGGCATATGTGTCGATATCAATCCGGGTTCTTTTTTTTACATCCTTTATTGGACGATCTAGACTACTACTGGTAAGGAAGGGAAATATACTTGGGCATAGGGGGAGGGAGAGGTAAGATGTGTATGATATATAAACTCACTTACTTTTGTCTTTTACATGTATGTGTATGTGTATGTTTGAATAACTCACTATTTAGGCGTGTGGAACCTGGTGTCAAATTCTCTTGTGATATCGATTACGACCCATTCAAAGTGATGAAGGACCGTGATTTGAAATATGGTAAGGTAACTCTTTTGGAAAATTCATGCTACTGTCGCGACCACACCAAAGATTGATTCTCTTTATTTTCTTCTGAAAAAAAAAAAAAAATTAGGGTTCACGTTGGCGTTGGAAGAACTCAGTGCAACAGTACCTACTCTTTGGCAAACCACAGTGGAATTTGCAAAAAGTCATCCACAATATATCTACCCAAGAACTCGACCCGACAGCTTATTTCCATTTGTGACTCAAGACAATGGCCTGTCTTACAACATGTGTCATTTTTGGAGCAACTTTGAAGTAGGTGAATCTCATCTATTTGATACTTTTGTGTTTTTATCGCAATGAATAACTGATATATACATATAGATTGCGTCCATGGAATTCGTGCGCTCACCAGGATATAGAGCTTACTTCAACCATCTGGACAAGCAAGGGGGATTCTTCTACGAAAGGTAATTTAAAAGGCGATTTTTGTTCAAGTTTGCTTATACTTAGTGTTTTTTTATTTTTTATTATGAATATGGAATAATAGATGGGGCGATGCACCAGTCCATTCCATTGCGGCTTCTTTGATGTTACGTCGAAATGATGTTCATTGGTTCTATGATATTGGGTACAAGCATGATGACTTTGAACATTGTCCTACTGAACCACACTGGTTGACTTATGGAAAATGTTATTGTGATCCTGGCGCTTCCTTCGGTAAAGCGTTTTTTTTTTTTAAAAAACAGACAACATGTATTTCCTGATTTAACAAACTGCTTTTTTATTTTTATTTTTTACGTTATTGTATCAAATCATAGACCAAAAGCCGGGGAGTTGCACAGGCCGATTTTTGGAAGTGACAAATAAAACAGTGCATGACTTTATTGTTGCCCAGCCTGATAATGTAGATTTATAGATTAGTATAGTTTGATGTCGAAGTGTCTGGGAATAGTCTGTGCCATAGATGCTTTACTTTTTAAGAAAGGCGTACTGCGGTACTCCCAAAAATAGTGTCTTTATAAACTTCAATAAATAATTTTTTTTTTCTTTCTTTTTACAATTTATATATATTTTTTTTACAATCTCCATTTTCTTTTATACAATGAGGAATTGTACACACTTGCTTTTACTCTTGACTGTGGGGTAAAACCAGTATCATTTCGTTAGTTGATCTCGTCGGCGTTCTAATTGGTATTTTTTTTAGAGCTTTCGCCATTGGGCTTCAACCTATACCTTTCTTTACCTTTTGTTTCTGTCCAATATTATTGTCCTATACACGTCAAAAGTGGGTGAATTGTCTATTCGCGCTTATTTCCAATACTATCGCAGTGTCCATTGGTACTCTTGGTGTATTCGACGACTATGGCACTCCTGCCTTCATCCACTTGCCCCGTGTTATTCGTAAGTGGCTCTTAACAATTCTTCGGTCTCATTATAACTCAAAACCCCCCATTCATTTTGATAGGAAACTCTCTGGTAACCAATCTTGTTATTTTGTCAAGTGTTTTGGCTGATCATATCTTCTTTCACGCAAAAAACAAAAGTGCCTGGGCACGTGTACTTGTTTTCCCTTGTGTTTGGACCAGTGTTTGGTACATACATGGTTACTGGGGTAAGAGCTGAACAATAAAAATGTATACAAGTAGCAACAAATAACTCATATAATCTTTTTCTTTGTGAAAAAGGGGATCGATCGGGCTATTCTAATGGTATCAGCGATTGGTCTGAATGGGCACAGATAGCTGACATAGGTGGAAGATCACTCCTTGAATTTTTTATGGCTTTATCTGGTACCTGTATTTTGGAATGTGAATCATGGATGGAATTAGTATTGTCACTGAAAAACTCTACCGCGTCGACTTCATCTGTTACGACTACCAGCAACAACAATCAGCATGCACCGATATCAGCATCATCGCCATCATCAGCCTCCGATAAAAATCTCGATTCGAGTAGTGCAATCCCTTCTAGCAATCAATCTACTTCCTTCTCCCTTATAAGATCTCGACTTATCAAACATCCGTTCTCCATTTATCTGGCTTTAGTTTTATTTGTTTACATTTACGGTGGAGCTAAATCATCGTTCCGAAAAGGCTCCTTCTTTCAGCGACCAACCAAAGATTGGGTACCGGCAACCCAACCTGTCGCCTGTGTTATTGGACCTGGAGGCTTTGATATGGAATTGAGGTCAGATTATTCTTACTGGATGAACAAATCAGCTGTTGCTGCTCAGGTTAGTTGTAAAAAACAAAAGGTATAATGTGCATTTGATTAACCACTCTTTTTTTTCCCCTTTTTTTCCCTTTGTATGTGTGTGTATGTGTGTGTTTGTCCGATTTTGTTTTATTTAGAATGGTGCCAAGTTGGTTCTTTGGTCAGAAGAAGTAGTGCTCACGAATTCCTTGCAAGAAGAACAACAATTACGTGACATGGCAATTGCGGTGGCAGTGGAACACAGTATCTATTTGGTGATTGCTTATGACCGACGTGATCCAGTGAACCACAACATGGCTGTGTTGATATCCCCTCATGGCGATATTTTGATTGACTACATCAAGGCGAATCCTTTGCCGTTTGATGGTAAGTTACGGTATAAGATGTTTTATATATGTGCGAACCATTATTCATTGACGTGTTCGTCTCATATAGAAAACAATGAACCTGGTCCTGGGAAACTACTTTTTGCTGATACTCCAGAATTTGGTCGCATTGGAATCGCCATATGTTTTGATTTATCGGTGCCTAGTTTCATTCTTCAAGCAGGGCAAAGTGACGTGGATATCCTTTTGCAACCAGCATACAACTGGGGTAAAAAAAAAAAAAAGAGACAACGATAGGTGTTATTGTTAAAATTAACCTTTTGATCTATGTCATAGGTGCCGGTGGTCCGAGCAATTTACGGAACCAACAACTCCGAGCCGTTGAAAATGGGTTTACCTTATTTCGATGTATCTCTCAGGGCATTTCTGGTGTGATTGAGCCTGTGATCCATGGTCATTTTGAACAAAAAACAGCGGTGATATCCAACGAGGTGGTTTTATTCAACTTGCCAATTCAAAAACGGATCAAGACAATCTACAGCCATTTCATTGGTGATACTATTCCTTATGGCTGTATGTTATTTAGTTTAGCTTTTTTTTTGACATCTCTTTTTTATTCTCAGCCCGCATAAGGTTCGTTTGACTTTTTCAGGCTGTGACTGAAAAAAAGTCCCCAATAAAATTGACTCTATATTTTATTTTAGTCGTCCCTCTTTCTGTTTTTTCCACCTACCCACTTTGTTCTTTTTGCACTACTCACGCCAGTGACTTTTACAATGTTTGTTAAAGCAACCACCCAAATCCCCTATACGTTGGACTAAGGCAAAGGTATCCAACGGAATGACTCTCGAGCTTGCCCAGGTAAAACAACCATACTTAAAACAAACGGACAAAACAACATGAAATGCTCATTGTAATTTTTTCTTTTTCTTATTAGATGCAAAAACTTGCCATGGAGACGCCCGTATTACATGACCTGGAAGTGCTCAAATAAGAACCAGCCAATAGGGATATATATCATTAATATTAGTGGAGATAGTTGTATAGGTTAGCATAGTATGGTATTGTATAGCATAGCATAGCATAGCATAGCATAGTATAGTATAGCATGGTGTTTATTTTTATGTTTTTCCTATTTGTATAATACATGTTGCTTTCTGTTATAATATATCCCTTATATTTAAATAAACGCTCTGCTGCTGAAATGGAACTTCTGCAAAATCATTCAGTAACTGGGTGTCAGGATGGTGGGTTTTTTTTTTTTTTTTTTTTTTTTTTTTTTTTTTTTTGGTATCGTGCAGGTTTTCGTAAGTTGGAATTGGTGATCTCCACCATTTCGCACTGTCGTGGGGGAAGCCCAACTGGATAACGTTTTTATTTATTTTATTTTAATGTTGTATGCGATGAAAGCGGTGATCTGAATAAAAACAGCGTGTCTAGGGGAGACTATAATAATACTGGGGAACATTATCTAGGTTTTTAATATGAATGATGGGGTAAGATAAGGACTATCTTTGATATTAAGTGACCTATATCTGCAAAGCCGATGCTGGGCTTCTAGGGGTTTAGGAAGGGATAGAGTAATTATAGAGAATAAGCTAGAAATAGAGGTAAGCTAGTTTATAACGACAACTAAACGGGTGGAAGAGTCTTGGTTTATCAATATGAACGATGGAGCAAGGACTAAATTTGATATTGAGTGACATAGAACGGCAAACTGATCGCTGAAGGGCGGGGCGGGGTGTGGGCCTGGGGAAAAATAGTCATGCTCATAGTGAGTAAACTGAACAGTAAGCATTTTACAGCGCTCTCAAAAAACAACCGCTATAGCGACGTTGTTGATGATTCGATGGGTCACAAAGTAACTTATTGATAAAAAAGCATATTTTATTGAAGCATATTGGAGATAGTAAAACTAAAGATGATATGTTCAATGTAGCAATGGATTTATTGGAGGTAGCATGAGGGAGAAGAAAGCGAGATCTGTACAATAGTAGATACTAATCTTAAGGTACAATTGTAAAATAAATCTAATATACTCTACTGAACAAAGCATACAAACGCCAACAGGATACCTTTTATTGAAGCACAACAATGGTTAACACTAATCACAAAGGAGCGATGGAGTACAAAAGAGATTTATTGCCCAGGACATGAGAAAGACAAATGGGAAAATTTTCATTACGATGAGTAAAGATAGACATATTTTATTTAGATGTAGGTACAAACTATAGACAAACTAACGTTAAACTAAGCTAATGAATGCACCAAAAAGTCAACTAGTGGCGCCTTCAGATCCTAGATCCAAAATGAAAGGGGTTCCCCATGAATGTTGTAATCCCTGAAATGAAACCTCTTCTAAATTATTCCTGACACTATTCTAAGTCCAACATAATCTTAAAGAAGTTAAATGGTGGAGAAAAAAGAGAAAAAGAAAAGAGCGCCAAAAAAAAGGGCAAAATAAAACTTCACGTGTGCGGGATTTGAATCCTTCTCTGTGCTGCTCCCACTGAAATCCTGTTGTTCATTTCAATGAAAATAAAAAAAAATAAAGAGGGTTATAGATGGTCGATGTATTTCTACGTATAGCATCACCACCACATAAAATATCGGTATTATTCACAAGAACAATGCAGTATCATTCATTTTCCTGTTGATACCGTTTTTGTGGGTTCCTACCGTAGCTTGCACAATCGCTCAGGTTGGTCTGTATACCTTCATGCATTTTGTTCCGCTTTCTGTATGCAAAAAAGAAACAAATAAAATAATAACTCCCTCTCCCACTATATCGAGACATTGAATCATTATCATCATCATCATCATCATCAATATATTGCCTTTATGGTAGAAGAAGATGCATACTTCACCCACGGATAATTTTGTCATACTCATAGTATTGCTAATTTGGTAAGTAAAAAAGTATTTTATTGAGATGAAACAAATTGGGACATGGGAAAAAAGAGGGGGATAAGTATACTAATTTGTCCATATTGTAATAGAGATAAGATATACATATATATATGTATATATTTATATTTTTCCTAAAGACATAAATAAGGAATGGTAAGATCGATGGGATTATATAATTTGTTTAATTCTTTCTTTCCAGACTTACAATGATTGAGGGCCATTTTCACACACATGTTTGGATCTATGTTTTCTTTCTGTGCCTGATTTGGTCGCTTTCGTGGCGGTTCAAATGACTGATTATTTTTTTTGCGCTTGTTGTTTTGTTGTTGCCTAGTACCGTTGAGGTTGCACAGTGTGCTGGAAGGACGTTCTGATAAGGATTTTTTGCCCAAAGAGGAGCCTGTCTGGCCCCCATTTCGTCGGCGTTTTTGTTGTGGTTCCAATGTCTGATGATCCCTTTTGCGCTTATTTTGTTGTCCAGAAGCACGAGGAACGCATGGTGGTTTGCATGATTGGGCGAGGGTTGTTGGCGGGTGTTCGGATAAGGTCACTTTGCATAAAGAGAAAGCAGTTGATTCACCGCCTTTTCGTTGACGTTTGACAAGGGGTTGGGGTTTTTGATGTCGTTGCCGTTTCCGAGTGATGATTTCAGTTGAGGAGAGAGATGCAACATTGTCCTGGATTTCAGGTTCTTTTTTGGGCAATAGTTTTTTGTTTTGAGCGAGATCAGAGAGCAGGGAGTTTTTGATTGAGAAGGCATTGCTGTTTTGGGCGGCATTGTTGCTTGGACCAGAGCCTTTCATTGGAGTAAATGCTTCGAGGAAGAGATATACCTGGCTTTGCTCTATCTTGCTAAATTGGTGTTGCTGGTCCATAAAAGTCAAAATGAGTTGAGAAAAGTCCAGGAATGGTTCATCAATTGTATTTGCTGAAAGAGATGAGTAAGATTTGTCCATATAATCATCTTGGTCACCAAATGTTCTAGCCCAGTCCATATCATCATTTGCGTTTGTCACTGAGCATTCCAAGGTAATTTCAGACTAGATTCATATAGATACAAAGATGTAATGGTTGGTTAGGAAAGATCAGCAGGTATGATAACGGTAAAGCGATTAATACATTTACCTGTTGTATTTGTGCTTGTTCGTGCTTTTCCTTGAGTTTTTTTTAGCAAAAACGGAGATATCTGATCAACATCAGTTTGGAGGTATTTGATTATTTGATTGCCACAGGTCGCACCATAAGCATGCTTGATAAGAGATTTGTAAACATCAAGTGGAGGAGAAATTCCAGTAAATTTGCAGTTTTCAATATTCCTCAGAATATTTTTCAAAAAGCCGATGCTGCCAGAGAGAGCGATGAATGGCTACGAAAAAAAAAAAATAGAATATTTGTTATTTCAGTTATTTGAGCACAAGTTTTGCTTTCATATTGCTTACCTTTTTATTTTCACGTAAAGGCGCGCGTTTTTGGTATAGCTGCAATGTAGGAACCATAGACGTTATACCACAGATTGTCTTGATTGAGAGAGTATAGTCGTAACCATCAGCGCAGCATTGATTTTGTGGCTAAAGCAACGTTCATAAATGAAAAAAAAATCAAACAATAATAAAGGTTAACAAAGCAGAAGCGTGTTTATATATATTTCTGCAACTGTAAACTTACGTTGGCTGGGGTAAGCAGATTGTTTGGTTGGCCGGCACAAGAAACACTCAAGCAATCCACGACAATGGAATCATTTGCGAAGGACGGTAAAGTGACTTGCTCATTTTTGGGGACCAATCCAGAAGACGGTGCACAGACAGTAGAAACGGGCAAGTAATTAAAGTCACAGTAAGATAAAGTACGAGATAAGAAAGTGTCATCAGTGCTAGCAAAAGAAGTGGTAGTCAAAGCGCAAGATGAAGAATCGGAAGCATCATGTTGATTGATTTGAGCCTGGTCAACAATAAAATTGGAGGCCATGGGAGTGGCATGCCTTTCATGAGGAATATAAACACAGTCGGTTACACCAGTACTGATGATGATAAAAATAAAAAGAGAAGGAATTAGTAAAAATTATGCATCTATTATATTTGTTTATTTTTCCAAATAGGGTAGCTTACTTTCGGTGACGGCGGCCTTTCATAGAGTAGACAACATCGTGATAAAGATCAATGCATTTGCCAAATTGGGTTTTTACTTGGCCAGAAAATGATGCTTTCCATTTCACATGATGAGAGAGGCGGTCTGCGCGTGCTGTTTCAAAAACAGGAATTTGTTCATTACATGACTGCGGTGTTGGATTTTCAGCACAGACAAAGGTAAACCCCGCGTGATCATCTTGACTTGAGTTGAAGTTCTTGAGACGTGTCATTCTAAAGGATTTCAAAAAAAAAGCTAAAATGTTAGTAAGTGTGTTTCTCGCGACAAGCATGAATCTAAGTATTTTTAATGCCTCACCTTTCACCAAGTTTTGATTTATGAAGAAAAGTAACCATTGTTGAGAGATAGAGATAGTTGTTGTTGTTTTTTTAAAAAAAAAGAAAAAGAAAAAGAAAAAAAAAAGTGAAGTAAAATTAAGGCGAAAGAAAGAGAAAGCATAGAAAATGGAAAGAAAAAAGGTATTTATTTAGAAGGAACAGCGGCATTTGAATCTCGAAAGAAATCTCGAAAGAATCAGCTGCCCGTAAACCTGGCGTCTTTCCTTTTCCTCTTCAAATCAATCTAGTTTACTGATTTAAATCCATTTGCTAGATAACAAAGTTTTTGCTACAAGGGTTTTGCAATGTGTGCTTGGAATATTGCGTGCATTAGGCACTGATACTAAAAGACCTTGATATCGCCTAATAGTTTTTTGTCTTTTATTATGCGGTAGCCGCTATGGAGTATGGTGCGGCTCACTTATAATGTCAAATATTAGGCATGAATCCTAGAAAGCTGATAGTTTTTTAAAAAATGGCCACCTAAAAAAAAAAACAATGTATAAACATGATAATTCAGTCCTTTAAGAACAAAACGTGTACATCAGTCTTTTTTTTCAAGAAAAAAAGAAAAACTTATCGGCCTTCAAAAAAAGAAGACATTGGCTGGCTGGCCTAGGATTTGAAACGTATCTGAAGTACTCAAAAGGAAAATGATATGTGCATTTATTTTGTAAAACACCGCGAAAACTGTAAAATATTATACTAAAAACAAGGTCCTGTTTTTTGCTCATTTCCGCTCCCATATCAAGCGTCGCTAGTAGATGTAGATGTAGATGTAGATTGTAAGACTTGCAAATGAGGATAAGTTTATGTATTATATTTATTATTTGTACAATAAAAAGTGCCGTCCCTTCATTTTTTTTTATTGTTGTACGGACACACACCCGTTTGTATTTCTCTGCTTATAATAAGCCCATGTATATAAATTTGGTGAGACAATCAAACAATGATAAAAAAAGGCAAGACAAAGTTTATTCAGTAGTAATTATAACAATGACAACCAATACTAAACTAAGATGAAGGTTAATCTAATAGTGGTCCCAAATTCTGGATCCAAAATGAAAGGGTTTCCCCATGCATCTCGTAAGACCTGAACTGAAAACCGTTCTAAACTAGACCTGACACTAATCCCAGTCGAACATCATCTCATTGAGATCAATGAAATGGCGGTGACTTGGGAAAAGAAAAGAAAAGAAAGGAAGGAGGAAAAAAAAAAAAAAGGCTTTAAAAGGCATTTTTCAAACTGCGATTGAACCCATAAAAATAAAATCAAAATTGAAAATTTGACATTATAAGTGAGCCGTACCATAATATTTTATCGTGAATATCGGACTCTTCGACATATTATAACGACTTTCCCACTTGCTGAGAAAACAGGTGAACATAATGTGACAGAGCGTGTGGTGACGTTTTGATGTAAGAAGTAATAACAGCGGTTTTATTTACTTAAGATGGAAAAGACACGTTTTGATACAATGTTTATACATCGAGTATAGTTTTCCACCACAATGCTGTACTGTACAGTGCAACGTAGTTTTTTTGATGGCATACAGGCATTTCTTCAGGAACAAAGAAAAATTCCCACACACACGCACACATTAGAATATTGGGCACTTAGCTATCGATATTGACTCCCCTCCCTTCGTATTCAGTATCGTGCACGTTACCGTTAGTGGCTCTTTCATATATCTGTCACCAAACCATCCATCCATCTCTCATACAATTAATTGCACAATGCTCTAAAGTTTACGCCTATAAGCTCACAGCTAAAGCCTACAGCCATAATAACCGCCTCTACATTATTGCCCACCATTCAACCACACACATACTTGGACATCCACGTTTGCTTGGATCCGCTTTCTAGTCACATACTCCTTCTACTCATACCATTTTTTTTTTTTCCCCCATCCAATATCCCCATACACACACAGAAATACCCCTCCATACCGCTAAAAAAACATGGAAATCCGCTAAAAAAGCGCCGGGAGAGGCGCGGCTACGCCGCGCTTTTTCCAAAATGACCCAGGGGGCAGTGCGAGCGGAGCCCAAACATTTTTTCACCGCTTTAAGCTCCGAAGCCTGTGTAATGGCCAATTTTGTTTTGACGGTTCCTCCTTCGTTTTTGGCTTGAATGAAATTTCATTAAGTTTTTGATTGAAAATTTTTCATTTCTTGGAATCTTTAAATATTTATCAATATTATTAGAGGTATCTTCGATATAGTGAAGTAGATGATTATATTTGTCTGGTACACGTTCATGGATCGACTAACAATATTGGAAGATGTTAATGGACGAAACTAAAAGCCGGAATGGTATTTCTAATTTTAGTAATTGATTTTTAACAGTTGTTCTTTTTAATAAAATGATATAGATTGCCATTTCACAAAATAGTGAAATTTATGCGTGGACTAGTGGTAGAACACAATATATATTATTGGGCTTTTTGGTAGAAACTAACTTGGGTTAATGATTATTCTGTTATGAAATAAAAAAAAATAGAAAGTCGAAAATTAAATGAGAATATTGATTGTTTTTATTTGATGTGAATCAATCGTCCTTTTATTAGTGATGTGGTTAATGTCGTATACCAACACATTCACCTATCATTCCATCTACCATACATCTTTTCATATATATACATTCATATTTAACCCTACACTTATCCCTATACCTTCGTTCATGCAAATGCGATCATTCAATAATACGTAATTCAGATCCCGAATGCCCACTACACGAATTGCTATCATATTCGTCACCCCTAATTTTACATGCCCACATACCATTACATCAGTATAAATAAGACAATACATTTGAATAAAAATAAAGAATGATCCAAAAGTTTCACAATACTTGATAACAAGTCCTATTCCATTTAATAATATAACAATACTGTATAAATAATAATGTCTAATTTATTTCGACTAAAAAAAAAATAAAACAGTGTAAAATCTAAAGAGGGGATTGTTTCAAGTAAGCTACGCGCAGGAGGAATAACAAAGCTATGTAAACGAATGTTCATCATCAGCAGGACTCTTAACAATACCTAAATGAGGAGTATTGGTATTGAAAAATACCATGTTAGCGGGATTAGCAATACCAATTCCTTACCGGGACGGTACCATCAGTAGGTATTGGTATTGATCAATACCATAATCGGGACGGGTCCAAATTAAGAGCCCTACGCTCTGCCCACCATAGGAGCCGTCCATCATTTTTTTGTCAATCACTGCCCACCCACAGTGCCAAATCACAGGGTCTTTCATCCCATCCCATCAAAACCCACACTTTAGAAATGCCCTGCCACCCAGTAGCTACATAATTAATTCTACAGTATTCTCACTTTGCTCTTCGATATATCCCACCACAACAAAATACACTGTAATAGCTGTTTTTTTACACAAATGCCTCACTGTTTTCTTTTCTACGCACAAACTTATAGAGTTGGTGGAATCAGTCTCCATAATACCCAATCCGTTCCTTTTTCATATATATATATATACTGTAGACACACTTTTTTTTTCTATGCATATGTAATACACATTCAATGAAGCTCAATGTAAACGTACAACAGAGATACTAAATATAATAAAAAAAACATATTTATTCAGTCGTAGATATAAACGATGACAAACTATTACTAAACTAATGAGTGCTAATCTACTGTCGTTCCCAAATCCTTCACCCAAAATAAAAGCGTTTCCCCATGATGTTTATTTTGCGTTTTTTAAAACGCCCCTAATTCAAGTTCTAACACTAATCCTAGATCACCAGTTCCCCAATGAGCCATGCCATCATATCATTCAGACTATCATGAAGGAAAAAAATAAAAAAGAAAGAAAAAGAGAGGGAAAAAAAAGGGGACCCAAAAAAAAAAAAAATAGAAAGCAAAATGCGGAGCCTGAATCATCCACTTTTTTTATGTCAAAAAATCAGGGAACTGCAAATAAAAATTAAATAAACGGGCAATCGCCATAATTACCATATAGCATAATTCGTTTTATCTTCCAGTGGAAAGGCAGTTGCAACCACTACATAATCAAACTCTAATCTTTCCGACGCATTTCAAGTAAGCTATTATTTCAGCACACAAAAAACCCATTGACGACGCGCTGAGCACGACGGTTGGGCCCCAAGGGGCCGCCCACCAAAGTGCGAAATGGCGGAGGCTTTAATCCTATCCCATCGAAACCCACACTTTAACCAAAAGCTGTGACACCCAGTAAATTGAAAGATTTCCAAAAGCTCCAGCGGAGCGCCAGAGCGTTTATTAAACAAATAAAATAAAGCAAAAGTAAAAATTAAGTGATACAATTGATATATTTTTTTATTTGATTAACTTAATTGATAAAATGTCAAGTCTCTTAGAAGAAAATGAAGATATTTGTGGTCTTGATAATGGTATATTTGAGACTACGAATAATTGAGGCTGTGTGTAATCTGATGTGTTAAATGACAAGTGTGAGAATGAGTTGGGAATTCAGGGGTAAAAAATAGAATGAAGTGATAACGCGGATATGCAAATGATGATGGTATAGATACTTTGATATAGATATTGCTGTCTATTTTGCTTTTGTTTCTTAGTATTAACCCTTTTATCTAATAAACATTCTTTTGCTTTGCTCATTTTTTGATATCTTTTGCATATGTCGTCTCCTAACGAACCATCATTTTTTCTTTTTTGCACACTCATATCAGTTTTATATTTCTTTTTCGGCACACACAAGAACAGTGCAGTTGCGTCTAGACATCTGGCAAGTCAAATTAAATGTATGAGAGACAATGAAAAAGCAAAAAGACAACAAGCACTTTTTTCAGATATTAATATAAACTTTGACAATTAAACCAAATTGGTCTAACGATATTACCATGTCACATATCTAAGTGTGACGCGCTTAGGACCGGTGCTGATCCGTGTAGGTGAATATACAGTGTTGGGGAGGGGAACGCCATGTTGTAGAATAAGCATTGCCTCAGATAAATTTTAGTTCAATTAAAGAAGTTAAATTATTCTACGGTGAGTGACAAACTATTCCATAGCGAAGGGTGTTAAGTAACCCAAAGGCATCAGGAGAAGAGAATAACCATGCTGCTGGTGTTGAATGACTGCGTTGACTGACATGAGAAGAGAACCACCATGTTGATGATGTCTTATGGTGTTGATTGTTGTGAAAAAAGAGAATTCCATTTCCGTACCCACCAAAATAATAGTAATCGCAAACCAAAATCCTCACCTCATGAGAGATGAAAACAACATTTAAATACCGCCCACATGAATATTTATTCACAACGACCTATTGTTTATTTATTTTGCCGCTCTTTCTCTCTCTCTTTTTTTCATTTCAATTTTTCTTCACCATTCAACTTGTATGGGATTATTTTGGACCTAGAATTGTATCAGGACTAGTTTAGAAGGGGTTTCAGCTCAGGGATTACAAGATCCATGGGGAACCCTTTCATTTCGGATTCGAGATTTATGACCACCCTTGGATGGCTTCTTGGTGCCCCCATTAGCTTAGTTTAGTATTAGCTAGTCCATAGTTTGTATTTATATCTAGACCAGCCCCCCTCCCCCGCCTCGCCCCTGCTCGGCCCCCCACACACCACACACCACTCACCCACACACCCCCAACCACCCCCAACCACCCCACCCCCACCACCCTAATCGTCCAAATTATAAAACAACTACTGCCTGAATAAAATATTATACAGTTTGTCTGATAGAGTGCTACTCAATGTTTTACAAAAAGTGTCGTCTGTAATGCGTTAGGATAGAGAAGGTTATTAGAGTACTAAAAAAGAAAAAGCGTGGTGAAAAAAGAGCAGTTGGATGACTTCGCCATTTCGCACTATGGAGGGCAGCCCCTTGGGGCCCATCCGTCGTTGCTCAGCGCTCAGTCAGGACTTGGGTATTTTTTTTTTGTATGGTGAAAAAAAAAGTAGTTGAACGACTTCGCCATTTCGCACTATGGAGGGCAGCCCCTTGGGGCCCATCCGTCGTTGCTCAGCGCTCAGTCAGGATTTGGGTATTTTTTTTTTGTATGGTGAAAAAAAAAGTAGTTGAACGACTTCGCCATTTCGCACTATGGTGGGCAGCCCCTTGGGGCCCATCCGTCGTTGCTCAGCGCTCAGTCAGGACTTCGTTTTTTTTTTCTTTTGTATGGTTAAAAAAAAAAGGCAGTTGAACGACTTCGCAATTTCGCACTATGGAGGGCAGCCCCTTGGGGCCCATCCGTCGTTGCTCAGCGCTCAGTCAGGACTTGGCTTTTGGATGGTGAAAAAAGAGGCAATCGCCCGACTATATGGACGGTGGCATCATTTACACTCCGCTTACGCTTTATTTTTTTTTATTTATTTTTGTCTTTTTTCGCTTTTTTCATTTTTTCATTTTTATTTCCTTTCTCCATTAATTCTTCAATGTGCTGTGATCTTGGATTAGAATTAGAACGTGAATCAGGGGCATTTTGAAAAATGCAATACAAACATGCATGGGGAAACCCTTTCATTTTGGGTTCAAGATTTGGATCCACTCATTAGATTAGCTTCACCATAGTCATAACTGAACCACCAATAATTTAGTTTAGTGCTAGTTTGTCATGGTTTTTAACTTCATCCAAATAAAATACACTTGTCTCTTTTTATCGTTAGTTTCTTTGTTATAAGTTTAAATTGTTTGTATTGACGAATGGGTATACATGGACATAGAAATAAATTGGTGTGTTTGAGTGCGTGGAAAGAAAATGTGCGGGATATTAAGATGACTTTGTCCATCACCTCATGTATATATTTGAACGTAGAAAAAAAAATAGCCATGTGTTTGTGTAAGAAAAAATGCACTACAGAATATTTAGTTTGTTAGCCCCTCTGTATTTCATACCTAGATGGGTTATGTAGAGTAGCAATGGTAGGGAAAGTCATGTTTGTGTAACTACAATTCATCTTCAGCAAAAAATGACGCCCATTTCAAATTTTTACTCAAATCTACCTGGAATCAATATAGAAACATTGAAGATACGCTCTGAACCATCTTTCGCAGATCAGGAATGTATACTGTATACATTTTGGCAGAGAAAAAGAATGGGTATGTGCTTGTGTGAAAAAAAGTATAGAGTATTCAGTTTATTGGGTCCTCTGCATATCATACCGAAGTGGGTTATATAGGATCTCAGCTCATTTTCAGCGAAAACTGATATTTTCCATGATTTACAAATGAATCGTTCTCAGTGAATGTGCTCAGTGGGGTGCAAAAGTAATAATGTCCTCTAATTTAGCAAGTTCATTCTCAGAGCTCACTTGGAAAAGGGAAAATTGAAAGAATTGATTGGTGGAAAAGAGAAATAGAGGGGTGGGATTGGGTAGAAAGCCGGTAAAAAGCAACACCGTTTTAGCACTAGTAAGTTAGCTGGGCTTTAAAAATCTGATGACACTTTATATTTAATACTGTTCAATAAAATATGTTTATTTTTATTTGCCTCAATGAAAGGTGTCCCATTGATCTCTCTCTCATGTCATGTACAAGAGATCCCTTTGTCCAACCGCCCCATTAGATTAGTGTTGACAGTGTTATGCTTCAATAAAATATATAACTATAGTCGTCATGCTTTATACGATATATAAATTCTATTTTTACAACTATCCTTTTAAATTAATGTTATATATTCTCCATGTTACTGTAATCTACGTCATACTAGATTCATTAGTCCCTTTTTGCTGTTGACCTTCGCAGCACTTTATGCTTATGCTTCAATTATATAGACCCTATTTTTTTAACCATCATACTCTGCTACCAAAACCATCGGATATTGTACTATTCTTCTTATTTTTTAGTGTATGATAATATATGAATTGATTATTATACCATATACGGCGTTTGCTACGGTGACACTTGGGAAGAGTTTCTAAATACTGAACTTCACTACCTCTGTGTGCGTTCCTTGTGATCATGCTTCTGTGCACTTCTAACAAAACGTCAGACGATCAATAGTGGAGTATTAGAAGCAAGGATATTGTCTAGTTAATATGTACCTATGATTTTTTGACATCCAAATGTGATATAAACAATGCAACGGCTTCCAAACACTTTTATTCAGATAGATACATGAAAATAAAAATAAGACAATACATATTACACCAAGCCAGTAAATAAATATAAAGAGCTAGTTGTTTATTGGTGAACACTAAAAGATATTGTCCAATAGGACTTACTATACTAAAATAAACTAACTGCTAGACAGTCTCTAGGGCTCAGGGAAGGGGGTGGGGAGTATTTCTAGACAAACTAAAATGTAGTACAAATATGTTCCGTAAATGCAGCTACATGTATGGCATATCTAAATTCATTTAAATGATTAGCGGGGGGATAGGAATGTGATTATATTTGAAGTAAATGATTCTCAATGTGCCAACCAGTTTTTGGGGCTCGGGAGGGGAAAGTAATCATAGTGGGTGAACTAGAGAGGAAGTTTTTGGTAGGACACTCACAAAACACCTACAATGCCGCCACTGTTTATTATACGGTGAGTCAGAGAATGATTAACTAAGAAAAAGGGTACATTTTATTGAAACATGTTGGTAAAACTAAAACTAAAAGACGAGGGGTTCATTGTGACAAAGGATCTATTGGAGGAAGCATGAGGGAGAGATTAACGTGGATTTTGAAGAATGGTCAACACTAATCTAAAGGGAAAGGCGTAAAATGGGAGCTGGTATACCGTAAAAGGAGTGTGAAAGACTAAATGGACATGTGCTATTGTTGTACAACAACAGTCAACACTAATTAAAAAGGTGATGGAGTTGAAAAAGGAATCTATTTCACAAGACATGAGAGAGACTAACGTTACAATTCAAATATAAAAGAGACATGTTTTATTAGAAATATGTACAAACTATGTACAAACTAATACTAAACTAAGTTAATGAAGACTCAAAAAAAGCTAATTAATGGTGTCTTCAGATCCTAGATCCAAAATGAAAGGGTTTCCCATGCATCTTGTAATCCCTGAGCTGAAAACCTTTCTAAACGAGTCCTGACACCATTCTAAGTCCAATATGATCTCATAGAAGTTGAATGATGAAGAAAAAAAAAAAAAAAAAAAAGAAAAGAAAAAAAGAATGAAAGAAAAGAAAGAAGGAGAGGTGGGAAAAAAAATTGGGTGTCAACCAAGATTCACGTGGTCGGTATTTGAATGTGTATTTTTTTGAGTGGGTCCATTTGAAGTACCATAAAGTTCAACATTCCACCCTACGCGATATGTAATAAAATTTTATTAGTCTACAAAAAAACCATAACATGGTAACAGTGAAGTCATATTTTATTCAACATTAAATTTATAATAATAATAAAAGTAATAAATCAAATTTCAAAAAAAAAAAAATAACAGGCAAACAAATAATTAACAAAAGCTAAACTTCAAAACTATTCTACAAGGTAAAGGTAGCAGATTGACGGATATCGCGACTGGAAGCACCAACGTGGATTTCGAATTGGCCGCTTGGAATGACCCATGATTGCGTTGTAACATCCCAGATGCTAAGTTCAGTCTTGGTAAGTTCAAATTTAACAGATTCCTTGTGGTGACCGCCTGCCTTGATAAAGACCTTTTCAAATCCACGCAATACCTTGGGAGGTTCTTCAGCCGATTCAGGGAAAGACAAATAGAGTTGCACCACTTCTGCGCCATCAACATCGCCTGTGTTTTGAATTTGTATTTCTGCATTGACTTTATCCTTGCGAGCCTTGACCTTCAACTTTCCGTAGTCAAACTTGGTATAAGATAAACCATGGCCAAAGGCGAAAAGAGGGTCAATCTTTTTGGAGTCGAACCAGCGATAGCCGATATTGAGCTTTTCAGTATATTCAATCTATAGTTCCCCACAAAAAGAAATAAAAGATAAATACGTGATCCATCTAAATTATGCGTTATTTTTCACTTACTTCGAGATCAGCAGATGGAGTGGTTACATAGTCTCCAAGTTCCTTGGCAATGGTGTAAGGAAGTCTGCCGCTAGGATTGACATCACCGAACAAAACATCCGCAAGAGAGTTACCACTTTCTTGACCGGGCAAACCTAAACAAAGATCAAATAAGTAAAAGATAATAATCCAGTTTTCCTTATATTATACTTACCAGGCCAGACAATGGCTTTAATGTTTTCGTGGTTGGCCCAGGGCATGAGAACGGCACCAACAGAATGGACTACGACGACGGTATTCTTGTTTGCATCAGCTACGGCTTGGATCTACAGTAAATCAACATAAAAAACCACCATGAGTCGTTTCGCTTGCCTCTATGATTTTCATCTCTTACCAATTTGTCACCATTGTTCCACAATGTCAAGTTGTTACGATCACCTTCATTACCATCCACTGTAATGTGTTCTTCACCAGAATCAGAGTTGGCAAAGACGATAGCAATATCCGAAGATTCAGCAATTTTCTTGGCCTTTTCCAGATCATAGTTGTCGTTGGTTGATTGTATTTTGACATCGTTTCCAGCACGAGACTTGATTCCATCGACAGGCTTGTACAAAAAAAAAAAAAAAAAAAAAAAAAAAAGGAAAATGTGATGAATTGATGTGCCTTTATTTGATGGTATTTTCTGATATATACTTACAGGAACAATATAAGATGGATAGGAGACAGTACCACTTCCCCAACCTATTTTCAATAGACAAAAAAAAAAAAAAAAAAAAAAAAAAAAGAAGACCCTTAGTGTATGTTCTCATTTATATCCTATTTTAGATGTACCTTGGATCAAAGTGGCGGGGTTACATCCAAAGCTACCACATTTTTTATGATCGAACAACCTATGAAAAGAAGTAAATGAGTCCTGTTGTATATACATATATAAAGAGGAATCATAATACTTACAGAGGATCGCTAAAGGCATCACTGCCAATAATAGAGATGCTTTTATCCGTTTTCTTCAGAGGGAGAATGTTGTTTTCGTTGGTAAGAAGAACCACCGAGGCTGCACCCATTTCGCGGATAGCTGACTTGTGGTCACCTTCTACGTCAACAGAGCCTTTTGGATCATCATTAAAGCTATCGAGAGTTGTTTTAGGGAAGCCCTAAGAAAGAGAAGAAAAAAAGAGAGAAGAATGACGGTGAGAAAAAAAAAAAACGCAAACAATTGCGCGGGCTTTTAATGCCTTACCTTGTCTTGACCCATTTTGTAGTAGGCAGCCACAATGCGCAATGCCATGTCGTTGACTCGAGATTCATCGACTTTTCCGTTCTTCACAGCATTAACTAAATTGGCACCATAGTAAGAAGGAGAATGATCATCAGATTGATCCATGTTACCGGGCATCACCATATCTTCAAAAAAAAAGTTAGTTTATATGGTTGCATTGTTTTTTTTTTCCTAGTAGGGCTTACCTAGACCATTGACAGCGGACTTAACGGTGCTCATAGCTGCCCACCAATCAGTTTGAATAAATCCCTTAAAGTCTAATATAGATAAAAAAAAAACGATGAGCGGGCTATTCCTAAAATTTGAAAGTGTTCTTACCAAGTTCATCTTTCAAGATGCGGTTCATCATGTCGTTCTCACAGGCAGATGTACCATTGACTTTATTATATGAGCACATCACAGATCCGACACCAGCCTATAAACAATAAATAAAAGAATTAATACAAAGTGAAAATGGTGGTTCAACTATATCTTCCTTACCTCAACTGATCGGGCAAATGGCCAAAGATAAATTTCATGAAGAGTTCTGTCATCAATATTGGAGCTTTCCTATAAATTTCAAAAAATAATAATAATCAGAGGTGTATATATAGATAAAGGCGGGATGGAATTTACCTCGTGGCGATTCTTTTCTTGCTCATTTAATATATAATGTTTTGCTGTTGAAATGACACCTTGAGATTGAACACCAGTAATGGTTTCAGCAGCGGCAACACCTTGCAAAAATGGATCTTCACCAAATGATTCCCATCCACGACCCCCTTCAGGACTACGCATAAAGTTCATGGCTAATAAAAAAAGGTTAGTTGAGAGCAACATTAGCATTTTTTAATATGTTACCTGGGCCAAGTTGCACATGAGCCCCCTTGCCTCGGAACTCTTCACCCATCATTTCCCCACGTTTAAGAATGGCTTTTCTATCAAAAGATGCAGCGGCATTAATACCGGCTACACCAGCAGTGACATTGTATGCAAACCTGAGATAGTAAAATAAAAAAGAAAATTGAGTAAGGCGGCTGCCATTGACACTTGATCGTTTTTTTTTTGTTTTTTTTTTTATAGCTTTACCGAAGACCCAATGGACTGTCCTGCAGACACAATGATGGGAAATCAGGATTGGTAATAGGATAAGTATTGCCAACACACGGTGTGATGTTGAAACCCATTCCAGTAGTGATGTTTACTTTTTGTTCCAATGACATTTGACCCACCAATTCCTTTGCAAGACCTTGGGCTTCGTCCCATGAGCGCAATTGGACATCAGCATTGGTAGAGGATGCACCTAATAGGGCCAACAAGAGCAAAGATGATGCTTTTGAAATGGATGAAACAAGCATAATTATGAAGAATCAAAATTAAAAATATAGAGAGAAAAAGAAACAGAAAAAGAAGTAAGGGGAATTTATATTCTGCCCCTGTCTTTTTAATGCCCGAAAACCCTGACAAGAACTAAGTTTCCTATTTTGGATTAGATCAACGGAAAGCGGGGAAGTTGATCCTCTGGGGATAGAGCCGAGTTTTGATTGCCTCGGAAATAAATGATGCTGGTAAAGACATACTGTAAAGCTTATTTTCCCCGGAAAATAGAAATAAAAAAAAAAAAAAAAAAAAAAAAAAAACCTCGCTTACTTCTTCAATCGTCAATTTACCCCTTTTTACTATATAAACTTGACCTATAGCACATGAGCCTTCTTATGGTACCCCTCTATTGTAATACTGTAGTACAGTGCTATGATTATATTCCATGCATCATGAAAGGAATGCTTGTATTCTACTAATGGCATGAAAAAGTTCAAACAAATGATCAAATACTGATGACTGGGTTTTGATCTGGTGTGAAAAAACCATAAATAATCAAAATGATCCCATCTGGTAAGACGTTGGGAAAAAGAAATAAACTGAAACTATAGTCCTCTTTGTGATTCGTTTTCATTTGTTCCCACTAACTTTGGAAAATTTGACTGGTACATGAAAAGGAAATGGTATGTTACTCACCATACCAGAGCGATGGTTGGATATCTCCTTAAGGTGTCTGAAAATGAACAAATAATTAGGTTTAGTTCAGTTTGATTTATAGACAGGAAGTCAATCATGGCCATTCATACACTGTAACTGGGAGCGGAGTTTAACCAGTGAAATGATTTCCCACACATATTTGGCCATTATTCACTTGATGCCTGTCCCAAGTCAGCCAGTCAACACAGGGCAATACTGAAAATTAATTAAATGATAATTTTTTATTCGAACTATATATTCTTATCACTGACTACTGTAAACCTATTGTGTTGTCTCACTGCTTAAAAACAAACAAAAAAAACCAGAACAAGCATTAATAAAATTTAAATACCGCCTCCACAAGTTTCCAGTTTTTACCGTGACAATTTCAATGTTATGGTATTTCTCTGGAAACGGGGTGTTATTTTCCCTTTTTTTTTTTTAGTCATCTTAGAGTTAGTAAGTTTTGTGTAAAATGAGCGCAAGAAGACCAAGTCCATGGTAATAGCACCCAGGGTTCAAATCAAAGGGACCGAAAAAAAAATCCCACTTCGCCGCGGGCTCGGACATCAAGCTTATAACGGCCGTTACCGAGTTTTTAAATAAGTAACAAGTCTGTCACCCATTTTCTCATATATTGCCTTTTAAAGATTATCTTCAAGTATCCATCTCAATTTTTTTTTTTTTTTTGACCTAGGCTCTTATACTATTCTTGAGATTCTGCTTATTCGCAATATCTGATTTTCTTTCTTTCTGGTTTCACCGCCTTAGACAATACATTTCGAGGTACTTGGGCTTTATATTACAAAAAAGGTACAGGGAGATCGCGTCTTTTTAGAGGTATGATATTTCTTACGAGCTTCGAAAATAAAAGCAAGACAGATAGTTTGCACCTACGAAGTACTTTTTCCTAACATATTATGAATTCTTCCCGGAGGGATCTAGAGCAAAAAAGGCAAGAAAATCGCCGACACTTTTTCGAAAATAATGAATGTTGGATCAATTGAACATGTTGTTTTGATCCAAAAATGGTCTGCTAGTTGTTTTTAACAACTTTATGAGCCTCAATATCGATTTGGGACAATTTTTTTTTTTTGAGGGGCGGGGGTGAGTGATAAAGCTGTAGGTGGATTCATGCCGAAATCGTTCTCAGCCACTAATAGCGAAATTTTGTTTTCTGTGATCACATCCACCTGCCAGCGAGGATTGAGCCCTTCATAACATTCAATCCACACCTTAGTGAAATAATAATTATATAAAACGCATAGTGTATATGGTGCAGCTCGGCGAGAACTTAAAGTAACCCTTACTTGTTACAGTTTTTTATACTCAATTTCAAAATATTCACACACTTGCAAAAAAATTGATCTACAGGGTGTCAAGAGAGCAAGTTCTTAGTAGATATATAGCAAAACAGCCACAAAAACGATCTTATTTACTTTCAGATGGATCAGAGTATGATTAATTGATTGAAGGCATATTTTATTGAGGCATATTTTATTGAAGGCATATTGGTAGCTACTAGATTTAAAAAGATGAATTCATTGTAACAGTGGACTCAATGGACTAAAGCGAGATCTGAAGAATGACCAACACTAAACTAGAGGTATGTTTGTAAAAATAGATCTAGTATACTGTACAAGGCATGAAGAAGACTACTGAGATACCATTCATTGCAGCACAACTATGGCCAACGCTAATCGAAATGGGTGACGGTGATACAAATGGGATCTCTTGCACAAAAGATGATAGAGATTGTTGCAATAATTTTCATTAAAGTACGTAAAAAAAAAAAACCATGTTTTATTCAAGTATAGATATCAACTATGACAAAGGAATATTAATCTAAGCTAAAGAAGGCTCCAAAAAGCCAACTAATGGTGGTCCCAAAATCCTAGATCCAAAATGAAAGGGTTTCCCCATGCATCTTGTAATCCCTGTCCTGAAAACGCTTCTAAACTCGTCCTGACACTAATCTAAGTCCATCATTGCCCCATACGGGTCCCAATTGTGAAGAATTAAGGAAAGAAAGAGAGCACAAAAGGAAAATGGAAGTAAATAAATATTCACGTGTGCGGGGGTTGAAAGTTGTTTTTTCACTCAAGGTTTGGGCCTGCGATTTTTTTTTTGATGGCTAAGAAAAAGGAATTTTTTTTTTTTTTTTTTTACAACAATCAATACTATATAACATTATCAACATGGTTGTTC
Source organism: Absidia repens (assembly GCA_002105175.1). NCBI lineage: Eukaryota > Fungi > Mucoromycota > Mucoromycetes > Mucorales > Cunninghamellaceae > Absidia > Absidia repens. Next base: position 534,335 of record MCGE01000024.1, on the reverse strand, counting down.
TCTAACTTTATGTCTCTGCACACTATATGGACTATATGGCTTATCTTAGTTGACCGGTTCGCCATAGAATAGTTCACTCTTATTTTATTTGATTGGCTAATGACACTATATTTGCCTTGCAACAGGATGCCCCACATTATCAAAATTCAGTGCATGCATCCCTAAGCGCCCTTATATTTAGATTAGCGTGACAGCATTATTAGATCAGTCTACTGTATCCACTTAGTTATCATAGTTTATTCCCTGTGTGAATAAAATATCCCTTTTACAGTCTCTCTCATAAGTTTAGCTTGTTTTGTAGAATACTGTAGATAGACGCTCACTGTGACGCTTCTGCGTGTAGATAAAAAAAAAAGTTTGAGACAACATCCATCAACTATCATGCTCCGTCCATTTCGCTGGATTTCTAAATATAAGAGTAACAGGAATTTCTTGAATGGGTTTGGAATATGGCTATGGTTTACGCATACAGAAAAGGCAGTGAAGGGCAAATAAAAAATAAGTAGTGATAAATGCATAAAAATATAATAATTGAGGCGCTCCGAAAGACATTATTTTTAGTTGCCCCTCATAATGTTCCGTTTTCCTTTTTGGTAAACGTCTTGGTGCTGGATGTAATTCCTCACCCCCTCGAAACCATTTCAAATACTTAATGTAATTTTTTATGAAAACAAAAACTACTACAACAACCAATCTTTGCCCCTTTTTGGCCTTACTGCCATATTACATGATGATACGTTATATTGACAAGTAAAACAAATATCCTTAGCGTTTTTCGTGTGACCCAAAATGCTTTGATTCGTGATGAACAGCAATATAGATAAAAATATAATCACATTCATATATAAACAAACATCGAGTTCCCTCTATAGATACAGTGAACCCACTATACCCTTTAAGCCGTCATGTTCTTTCCAAAATAAAAAGGACGAGCAATTGGTAAAAACGTATGATTGTAAGAAAGTCACATTTTATTTCAAATCAAATTATAATAATAACAACAACAATAAGAAATATTTAAAAGAAAAGTAACAAAAGCTAAACTTTAAAAACTATTCTACAAGGTAAAGGTAGCGAATTGACGTATATCACGACTGGAAGCACCAACGTGGATTTCGAATTGGCCGCTTGGAATGACCCATGATTGCGTTGTAACATCCCAGATGCTAAGTTCAGTCTTGGTAAGTTCAAACTTAACAGATTCCTTGTGGTGACCGCCTGCCTTGATAAAGACCTTTTCAAATCCACGCAATACCTTGGGAGGTTCTTCAGCCGATTCAGGGAAAGACAAATAGAGTTGCACTACTTCTGCGCCATCAACATCGCCGGTGTTCTGAACTTGTATTTCCGCATTGACTTGATCCTTGCGAGCCTTGACCTTCAATTCCCCATAATCAAACTTGGTATATGACAAACCATGACCGAAGGCAAAAAGAGGGTCGATCTTTTTGGAGTCGAACCAGCGATAACCTATATTGAGCTTTTCAGTGTAGTCGATCTATAGTCACCACCCCAAAAAATAAAGTCAGATGAATGATCCATGTAAATTATGCAGTTTGATATTATTTTTCACTTACTTCGAGATCAGCAGACGGGGTGGTTACATAATCTCCAAGTTCCTTGGCAATGGTGTAAGGGAGTCTACCGCTAGGATTGACATCACCGAACAAAACATCTGCAAGAGAGTTGCCACTTTCCGCACCGGGCAAGCCTAAACAAAAAATCGATAAGTATAAAAATCATAATCCAGTTACTCAACCCTTTTTTCTTATATTATCCTACCAGGCCAGACAATGGCTTTAATGTTTTCGTGGTTGGCCCAAGGCATGAGAATCGCACCAACAGAATGGACTACGACGATGGTATTCTTGTTTGCATCAGCTACAGATTGAACCTACGATAGACCAATGTAAGTCTTTTCATATGATACTATAATTTTTTATTGTCTTATCTTACCAGTTTATCACCATTGTTCCACAAGGTCAAGGTGCTACGATCACCCTTAGTGCCATTCACTGGCGTACTTCCTTCGCCTGAATCCGAATTGGCAAAAACAATAGCAATATCCGAAGCTTCAGCAATTTGCTTGACCTTTTCCATATCGTAGTTGTCGTTTGTCGACTGTATCTTGACATCGTTTCCGACACGAGACTTGATTCCTTCGATGGGCTAAAAAAAAAAAGGGAAGGCTTATGAATGGACGTACTTTTGGTGACATTTTGCTTGATATATTACTTACAGGTACAATATAAGATGGATGTGAAACCACTCCACTTCCCCAACCTATTATGACAACAAAACAATAAGTAAGTAATTGTGAGTGTGAGAGCGAGTTCTAATATGCATTTGATATTTTCGTACCTTGAATTAAAGTAGCGGGGTCGCACATAAAGTTGCTGCAGTTTTCAGGATCGAATAACCTAGCGGAAATAAAGTCAATTGGATAGAAAATAAAGACAATATATATAAACTTACAAAGGATCATTGAAGGCATCGCTTCCAATAACAGAGATACTTTTGTCAGTTTCTTTGAGAGGGAGAATGTTGTCTTGGTTGGTAAGAAGAACCACAGAAGCGGCACCCATTTCTCGGACAAGTGTTTTGTGGTCACCTTCTACGTCGACAGAGCCTTTTGGATCAACATGGAAGCTATCAATAGTTGTTTTAGGGAAGTCCTAAAAATAATAATGAAAGAAGGAAAGAAAGAAAGAAAGAAAGAAAGAAAGGGGTGAGAAAAAAACGCAAATAATTGTGCGGGCTTTTAATGTCTTACATTGTCTTGACCCATTTTGTAGTAGGCAGCCACAATGCGCAATGCCATGTCGTTGACTCGAGATTCATCGACTTTTCCATTCTTCACAGCATTAACCAAATTGGCACCATAGTAAGAAGGAGAATGGTCATCGGTAGTATTCATATTACCAGGCATCACCATATCTTAAAAGAAGGATTTAATTCATATGATCGCATTTTTTTTTCCAGTAGTATTGCTTACCTAGACCATTGACAGCGGACTGAACGGTGCTCATAGCTGCCCACCAATCAGTTTGAATGAATCCCTTAAAATCTGATATATATATATATATATATATATATATAAAAGAAACCGATGAGTGAGTTATTCTTATTATTTGAACGTATTCTTACCAAGTTCATCTTTCAAGATGCGGTTCATCATGTCGTTCTCACAGGCAGATGTTCCATTGACTTTATTATATGAGCACATCACAGATCCGACTCCAGCCTATGAGCGATAAATAAAAAAAAAATCAATACAAGCGAAAATGGCGGATCAACTATATCTTCCTTACCTCGACTGATCGAGCAAATGGCCAAAGATAAATTTCATGAAGAGTTCTGTCATCAACATTTGAACTTTCCTATAAATTCCAAGAAAAAATTATCAGAAATGAATGTATATATATGTTATAAATAATATAGAAATTTACTTCATGACGATTGGTTTCTTGTTCATTGTTGATGAAGTGCTTCGCTGTTGAAATAACGCCTTGAGATTGAACACCAGTGATGGTTTCGGCAGCCGCCACACCTTGTAGGAACGGATCTTCACCAAATGACTCCCATCCACGACCACTTTCAGCAGTACGCATAAAATTCATAGCTAATAGCCAAAAAACCCCCCAAAAAAAACAAAAAAAGTTGAGCCGAAAATTATACAATGGGAAGGGTCTTTTTTTTTAAAAAAAAACAATATACCACAGTACCTGGACCAAGTTGAATGTGTGCCCCTTTGCCACGGAATTCCTGACCCATCATTTCCCCACGTTGAAGAATGGCCTTTCTATCAAAAGAAGCAGCGGCATTGATACCTGCTACACCTGCGGAGACATTGTACGATGAACTATGGTGATTAAAATAATTAATATGAGATGGCTCACCTTAGTTTTTTTTTTTTTTTTTTTTTTTTTTTTTTGTGAGCCTTACCGGACCCCCAAAGGACCATCCTGAAGACAGAGTGACGGGAAATCAGGATTGGTAATAGCATAGGTATTTCCAACACAAGGTGTGATATTGAAACCCATTCCAGTAGTGATGTTAACCTTTTGTTCCAAAGACATTTGACCCACTAGTTCCTTTGCAAGGTCTTGCGCTTCATCCCATGAGCGGAGTTTAACATCAGCATTGGTAGTAACAGAAGATGCACCTAGTAGCGCCAACAAGAGTAAGGAGGATGCTTTTGAAATGGATGAGACAAGCATATTATTTGTATATAATGAAAATCAAAAATAAAATTGTATAAAGAAGAAAAAAAATTCATTCAAATTTTCCATTCTTATATTCAGCACAAAAAAAATATAAGATACAATGACCTGCGCTTTTTTCCTTTTTGGGATAGAGCAGAATATATAGAGAACTAAATCCCAGGGAAATTAACTGGGATCTGGGGTGACCTGGTAAGCACTTGCTGGCAAGATGGAAAGCTTATTTTTGACGGCAAGAATAATTCAGAAGTATGTACCTCATTCAATAAACCGATATTTGTTTTCCAATTTCAAAATGATCCCGCAGCCCTGAACTTTTTTTTTTTTTTTTTTTGACAACATTCCATATGCTGTTCGCTTATGATATAGAGCTTGCCTCTTTGTTCTTTCACTTTGTGATTGATCTTACAAGCACGAATACATGATTCAATTATGAATACTCCATGGTATGACATTGAAAGGTCTATTCTTTTGTATTAAAATAAAGAACTACTGTAAATCCGACCCGGTGGGAAATTAAAATTGGAATGCATTCCGATTAATTCTGAAAATAATTGTAAGATCTATGGAAGATAGTGTCACATTGTTTATCATCCCGTTATATTTGTCATAAAACTTTTTGGAAATAATCCAAGGATCGCTGATTTATGCTGAAAAAGGAGGAAAAGCACAGAAACCTTAGTATAATACTTTAGGCTCAAGATCTGGGAGCGGGGATTACGCGGTGAAATAATGTTTCCCACACGATATTGGTCATTATTACATTTTCATGTCCATATAAACCATCAGACATTAACCATTTGACCAGTTACAAGTCAAACATTCTATTGAATGCTTTTTTTTTTTTTTTTTTTTTGACGGGTGATAATATAAATTATCAACCGTCAGGTCTCCTAACGAAAGCCAAGCATTGTCATATTTAGAACCCCGCTGCCTATGAATTTTTTGCTTTTACAGCAGGACAAATCAATATGACTGTGGTTATTTTCTAAAAATCGGAAAAATGATTTTCATCCATTTCAGAGTGAGTTTATGTGTAGTAATGCTGTTTCCCATCAAAAAAACATCAAGAGTACCAAAAGAAACAGAAGAATAAATGTGATATCACCGAAGGTGCGAATCAATGGGAAAACCTTGTCGTTGGTTCGGATTATCTTTGTAATTCCGCTTCATTCATTATCTCAATTTAATCCGCGGAGCTTCCCCACTGCCATTACTAATTTTTAGATAATCTTTTTTCATTTTACTGCCCCTCAAAGGACCCTCTTTCAGGACCATGTAAATTTAAGATCCCGATAATGCAAGGTCCTGGTATTCTACAGTATTATAGTAGTACATATCCTTTATCATGTTTCAGGGGTTGAAACATTAGCTATATAATGAATAAATAAATGTAAAGCTATTTATTTTAATAATGTAGAGATTTATATAATGAAAAAGTACATATTGGCTGAGGGGAAATGGAAATAACAGCCCGACTAAAAATATCACGCGGCAAGTAACACAGGCAATATTGACTTTTTTTCATTCCACGCCACGAATTTCTTTTTTTTCAACTTTTCCTTTCTTCTTCTTTTTTATTTTTTAATACATGCAAAATAAAGACGATATTACTATTCAATCTCAACCTCGAGTATGGACAGGCAAGGATGGGAAGTTCCGAGCTGAAGCTAGCTTTGTCAGTGTGTTCCAAGGAACCAAGGTAAAGCTTCAAAAAGTAGGCGGTGGCACGATTGCTGTTCCTTTTCAGCGTCTCTCGGATCCAGACGTTGATTATCTTATCTCTCTCTTTGGTTTAGACGAATGGAATAGATTGATTACAACTACAACTACAGCTACAGCGACAGCATCTCCTTCTCAACTCAAACAGCAACCTCAGTTACCACCAGAACATCCGCCAAACGATCTCTCTTCGCCTCTAACAAGCCTGGCTCAATCTATGGCTGCTCTCTCTACCAAAGCACCTCGAATGTCTTTAGCCAATGAAAGCAAGTCCTTATCCCCATCCAAGTCGGTACCCTTATTCTCCACTGACCAACTTGATCAACACAAACAGCAACACTATAGCAGCAGCATCCACTCAGCAAACCCACTTTCTAGAACACAGTCCATGCGACCAGCTCAGTATCATCCCAACTTTGCCCCGATTCATTCATCAAGAAAACATCAACAACATCGACAACAGCGACCACGACGAACACTTGATCAATTCCCAACCAACATTCTTATCAACGTGGGCTCACAACTGGACGTTCGGTCACGTCTATTATTCTCTAGGACTTGCAAAAGAAATCATGCCATGATGATGCAACGGGATGTATGGCATACGGTGGCGTTTTCAAACGACGATGTGGACTTGATCAACGATATGGTGATGCAAAAACTGATTCATCTTTTGCTTCGATTCCAATTGCATTACGCTCTTCGGTATGTGGTGGTGGATCATACACACCTTAGCGCCATTTCCATCGGTCAACTTTTACAATTCTTCCCGGCCATTCGATTATTATCCTTACGACATTGCCCTTCCATGGATTATCATCAACTGGCAAACATCCTCGACGGATTGAGCGCCTCAGCAGCTTCCTGCAACAATAACAACAACAACAATAGCGGCATCATCAACAGCAGCAGCAGCAGCAGCAATAGCAGCAATAGCAGGCGTGGCGCGGTATGTCGACCAGATTTGAAGTCTTTTAGAATGATCAGCAAGGCACCCAATACACCAATGCATGGGACGGATATCAAGGCGATTCATCTGGCGCTGGAACGGCTGGCTCAACACCCGGTCATGATGGATTGTTATGTATGTGATCAATGTGGTGTCAATGCATGCCCTGCCACCCTCGCGTGTCTCCATTGCGGTATCCTGGTGATGAAACGATGCAAGGCCTGTGCCCCTGTGTGTGATCAATGTCATGGTCGAGTTTGTGGTGGTACATCTTGTCAAGTCAAGTCCGATATCCAGTTGGTTTTAGCTGATTGTGGTCGCTGTGAACAACCTTTGCCGCTTTGTAACTATCATAGTGATGGCAATGGTGATGGTGGTGGTGGTGGTCACCAGCGATGTACTTCAGTAGAAAACCACGGTCTTTTCCATGCCCGGTGTAGAATAAAAAACAAATGGGTGTCCAACAAATGTACTTCATGTGGTGTTGTTGCCTGTCCCTTCTGTGATTTATCTAAATGTGGTGGTGGATGTCGTGGTCAATGGTGTCAACAATGTGTCACGAACGTGGATCTGCGTTACTGCAAGTGTATTCTTATCCATGGTGTGGTGGGGTCAAAAATGTCCAAGCGGACGGTGTGTGGACAATGTAGACAAACATGCCCTCGTTGTACTGGCCAGTCATCGGATTCTACTAGTACTTCTTTTTGTCATCGCTGCCTGGACCTTCATCAACAAGAATGTACTCAGCCTACCAAGTCAAAAGGGAAAAAATCAAATAGGAAAACTGGGAAATAAAAGTCTAGGCGCTTTTGTGTGGACTGATGGATTAGTTTAGTGTCATTGTAGTATAATAGTACCTTTTGTGGTCTTTTTTTTTTTTTTATTTTTATCTTACGGAATTAATTTTTTTTCTAATAAAATATGCGTCATTTATACCAAATCATTAGCATTTTTTTGTTCTTTTCATCTTGTAGACAATGTGGGATTTCAACCGCCGCCCAGCTTACAGCTTGGACAAAATTGTTTTATATCCCGCTTTTTTTTTTTTTTTGATTCTTTTTTTGCTCAAACAATGCTACGATACCCAACCTCCGAAATCAAATTAACATCAAAGGACTTTGATAGCGCAGAGGAAATACAACAGCAATATCTCGAAAAAAAGCTAAAAAAACATCAAGAAAACAACGACCAACAGATACAACTACAGCTACAGCTACAACAACAAGAACAACAGGACGGCCAACAGCGGCAACTACAACAGGAGGAACGAGACGAATCTCCATCGCGTGACTCATCTTCATCCATATCCTTCATCTACAACCCACCAGAACTCCTCGATGATCCTGTACCGCAAATACCCTCGATAAGCTCGCCCGATCTCAACACTACTATTGAATCAAGTTACCATCCTGAAGGTATCAAACGACCGACTATGGAACCTGAATCAAGTAAACGAAAACGACCTGCTCAAGAACAGCGTGCTAAGCTCACCCGCCAGCGTTTGGGCATAGACCAACAGACTCCAAAGAAAAAATGATGACTGTGGAAATTGTATATACATATATAGTTAGTTAGCTCCCCCATCTCCTTTATCATTCTACTTAATAAAATATTCTTCCTACACTACTCATTTGACTTTTTTGCGACGATTGTATGCTGTCATTTTTTTATTTTGTTTTTTACAATACTGGTCAAAAAAAAAAAAAAAGGAAGATCATGGGAATATGTGGGGCAAATAAGCTAATGGGAATATGTCGGGAAGAAGACTAAAATTGACGGGTGGAAGACTAGTGGAGGGAAATAGGGCAAAACTATCCATACTGAGTGGCACAGTCACTAAAATAATGCAAGAGTGGGATGTCAAATGATGATGTTGATCTTCATCAGACTAGAGTGATGATCTCTCAGTCTGTAGATATAAAATATATTAATAGTAGTGTTAGAGAGATGATATTGAAAAAACGATTTTATTGTGAATGATTGCATTTATATATATATATATATATATATATATATATATATATACAGAAAAGAAGAACAGGAAGACAGATGTTTGCATTGATGATGGTGTAAAATATAGTAAGTAATTTTTTTTATTGAATACAGTAAAAATGGGAATGAAAGTAAACTGTACAAAATATATAATACAATGATAGGCAGTAAAAATGTGAAGTAATGGGATTAAACTACAAAAGCGGCAAAAATCAAAATTGGATATGGAATGAACGGAAAAGTAAATACTGTAGAAGATGAGGGGTGGGGATCTATTTTCTGGGCATGGTGTACGGAAGGCGCTCCATCATTGATTGGTTTGCGTCGATTTCCACTGGACAGGTTTTTATTAATGTGTTCAGCTGATCCTATACGACATATCAAAATAACGTTAGTTTCGTAAATAAAAGCCCTTTCCAAGGTTTTTTTTATTACTTACATCGTCCATAAATAAAGATGCAGTAGATAAAAGTTGTCCCGCAATTTTGGAGCAAAATACCTGATCCTTCAAATAGCCGATACTCTGCATAATCAACGCCAATTCATTCGCCATGGAAGCCAGCTCTTCAGGTGATGTTGATGATTGCGAAAGGATACGTGGATAGTCGTTCAAAATAACATGGATGCTGCGCAACATGCTAATTGTTTGTTGTAAATCTCCATCATCAGGAAACAACTGTGCGAGCTGCCCAAGATATACATTCACCATATCTATTTTTTCATCTAAATAAACAAACAAGGCGGAAAAAAAGTAATGGATCAGCATATATTCCTCCCCCCCTTCCCTGGATGATGGTAAACTTACTATCGAAAAATATTGCAGGCATCATATGATTCAGAATGGCATCCCTAGCGTTTTCGTTGTCGTTGACTTCCAGATAACAGTCCACTTCCTTGTCGTAAAGACGGTGATTGAGTGCATACAGGGCCTGTATGGTTAAAATAGGAGACACAGTTAGTGCATTTCATTCCCTTCTCATATAAATATATTTATTACCTTGGCATGAATAATCCATTGCGGGGGAATTTGTAATTGTCGAGCAACGTAATGTTCTTTATCCCACTGTCTCATAGACAGGAGCTGTTTTATCTTGGGCCCTGGCCTACAGAGAGAGAAAGAGTACAAAAATATTAGTATCGTCATGATTCTTTTATCCCGCCTTTTTTTTTTTTTTTTTTTTTTTTTTTTTACCTTATCAAAAAGAGGCCTGCTAAAATAGCCATATATTCAAGTCCACTATGATACAGTTCGTCACACCACTGATGTTTCCAGGATTCCAACACTGCAGGTTCATTTGCAAAAAGAGACGGCACATGCAATAACAAAAGCCAGCGGCACCGTAATGGGATTCTTGATTCAAGCAACTTTCTATAGGTAGCGTTGGCGATAAATGTACCAGAATATGAATGCGTGATCCACCATTGTAGCAAAGCATACCATTGGCAATGAGGAGGAACATATGCGGTGTTTTTTCTCGTGTGCAGGCGGTGTAAATGAGGGGAACCAGGGGGATTGTCCACTGCAGTGATAGCATGATAAGCTGCCAAACCAGAAAACGGATCTTCTTCATTATCGCCACCATAAATCGTATAAAGAAGCAGCACATGAGGCCACGGTAAATCTTGCGTCACCACTTGCTTGATAGCATCCACATACCCCAAATAACCTTGAAGAACATACCACATTTTTCGTTGATAGAGCGGTAAGGGATCAAACAGGCCCTGTTGATGCCAATAGAGGACTTGCCGTTTGGCAGCGGCACATACACCTTCTTCTTGCTGAAAATGCGCCACCAGCATGGCCACCAATGCTTCATCACCCATACGTTGCACCAGTTCGCACGCCTTTACTACTTGCCCTGATGCCATGCAATAAAATGCTCGTTGCCATATATCTTCCGCCGTATTGCCTTCCACGTCTAATGTAGCTTCCGCTTGCATTTCTTCAATCGCCGTGCTGCATATCCAGTTTTTCAGTCGTCGTAATTGTTGCTGCTGCGTTACTGTTGCTGTTAGCCCAGTTGTAGATGATTCGATGGTTGGAGATGGTGAAGGCGGTGGAATACTACTGTTGTTGTTGTTGTTGTTGTGATTGATGACTGCCTGTTCTTGCCCAAATAAAAGAGCTGCTAGACTCCATACTTGCTGTTCATCATAAGTGTAAATGGGTGAGTCCATGATATGGTCGACAAGTTGTGTTGAATAAAGGTTTAGTAGTAGCTGGGCATGAGGTTCGTCATCTACTGTAACGATGGTGGACTGATTCTGTACAAAGGTCATCATCAACTGTAAATATAAAAAGTAGGTACGTGGTAAGTTAAAATATTGTGGGGGTCAGATTTCTGCTTCTTTACTTTGTTGGATTGATTCTTAATAGCTACCGAATTCACATCACCAGTCTAAAACAATACATACATAGGGAAAAGTCAAGTGAGTAAAAATAGAACAAAGAATGATACCATCGTGAAGTGCCAAGAAGGGGAGGGGGGGGAGGATTGTTACATACCTTTCTTTCAGGGACCATAGTTGTCGAAGTTGAAGGGCTATTTTATAAAATATAATGCAATAACTATCAATTAACCATACTGTTATATATAAATATATATATATAGCTTACGAGATTGGCTCATCAAAAACGCGTTGCTTCTTCAACGATTGGTCTTCCATCTGGAACGCATCGGCGTTCAATCGTTTTCCTGTTGGTGAAGAATAGACACTATTTTTGTATAAGATAAGGTCAGTGTACCAACAAAATAAAAATAAAAAAAAAGGTCGACTTACTTGAAAGACATGACTACAGAGGTTGCGAGGAAGATACAAAAGACAAAAAAAGAAAAAAGAAAAAAAGTAACCCTTTTTTAATTTTAGCACAATAATTCAAGATCCGCTGCGCGCGAAGCTTCATGCACACAGATACAAAAGTGGAAGACACCAAAAAAAAAAAAAAAAAAAAAAAAAAAAAAAAAAAAAAAAAAAAAAAAAAAAAACCGATCTGTGAATCATACGATCGTATTGCATAAAATAGATGCGAGATGTAACATTTATTGAGAATAAAATATATGAAGGAGGTGGAAGGGGGAGGGAAGAGTATAGCTATAACTTCTTTTTTTTTTTCTTTTGAAAAAACGAGAAACCGGGAGAGAAGGGGATATACGTAACTAACTAACTAAAACCGATTCGCCTTGAATACCCAACTACCAGTGGAAGGGACATAGTCCACAAAGATAGTACCCTGTCTGCATCGTAATTTTTCCAAAAACAAAGCAAATCGTGGATGGCTAGGATCCCGGATAGGTTGCTTGGTGATCTTGTCATAGGTGTAGCAGTTTTTCAGTTCAACAGTCGCAGGCACATTCAGTCCTTCGCCAAGGATTGGTTTGGTGCTGGTTTCCGGATATATCGTCACCCGTTTGTGATCCAAGACAACAATAGATCCTAAAATATCGTTCAATTTCACATCACACATGTTGACAGGTTCATCAAACGTGACTTTTCCAACTCCATATCGTCCAACAACAAATCCTTCCACTCGTTTGAGTTCGTCGTGCGTCTTTTTTCGTAAAGTGTCCAGAGAGGGTGAGCAATAATAACCTTCGTCGATGGCCACTTCAATATCTGTTTCAGGAATGTTCGCTGTCGGGTCTTCGTTAGCAGTGTCGGTGTGCGATCTATGGTCGGATTCGTTTCGTTGTTGTTGCTGAGAAGTGGAGGAAATAGTTCCAGTGGTTGGTGTTGCCCAAGTATGATAAGCAGCCGAAGAAGCATCAAACCCAGTACGGAATGCATTGATCGCATTGTATTCTTGTTCACCTTGAGTTGTCTTGGCGCCGGTCGTCATATTGTTGGTATTCATATTGCTGAATTTCAATTGCTGGCCAGTCAAATGAGAAGCGCAAGTTCCAGAATGGAGTTTAGTCGTCTTATCCAAACGCTGCTTTTCTGTCCGAGCCCTGCATTCACAGATGGATTTGTGGGGTGCACCTTGTGATAGGGGCTTGACTGATTCAAAAGTGTACTGCTGCTGTTGCCATTGCTGTTGTTGTTCGTGTTGATTTTGATGCTGTTGCTCAAGTGTACCAGTGTAGAAGATCGGGTTGTTTGAATGAGGGACACCATCTATTGTCGCCTTGACGTTTATTTGTTGCCCATGCATAACTGAACCCAACTCCAAGTCGAATGATATAGTTACAGTCGCAGATGATTGAGCGCAAGTTCCAAATCCGCTGAATCCAGTAGTTGATTGCTGATGGTGTTGAAATTGTGGGGTCGAAAAAAACGGTGGCGCTTGGCCAGTGGAAGGTCGAGATGCAGAGAAACCACCACTAAATCCCGTTTGTGGAGATTGAGTTCGTCCAAACACGACAGTCGCATCTGAGGAGTTGCCACCAAAGCTACCATACCCCGTTGATACCGGAAAAGAGGTCGGTGGTGCAGCGCCGGACTCTGTTGGTATATACTGAGACTGCCCAAACCCACCAAACTTGGTTGATGTTCGAGTAGCATGCCCAAATCCACTCGTTGCAAAACCAACACCAGTTGATGTTCCTCCACAATTGCACACAATTGGTTGCTGTTGTTGTTGATTTGCTTGACCAAATCTACCAAATCCTTGAGACGCTTTTAAAGTATTGGCGGCATTAGCTAAATATAAACATGTAATTGAGGTTAGTACGAGTTGTATTCACCATTTTTTTCTGTATATGTCTCCTCCTCTTTCCCGTATTTCTTTCTCTCATTTTTTTTTCTAATTACCAAATGATAACGTGTTTACTGTGTTGTTAGGTTGTCCATTACTAAATGCACTCGGAGCAGATTGTTGACCAAACAGAGCGGTAGATAGTTGACCAGATGCAGCGATAGGTTGTTGGCAAAATCCGGTGTTCGGCTGCTGCTGCTGCTGCTGCTGCTGCTGCTGGTGCTGTTGTTGTTGTTGTTGTTGTTGTTGTTGTTGTTGTTGTTGTTGTTGTTGTTGTTGTTGTTGTTGTTGTTGTTGTTGTTGTTGTTGTTGTTGTTGTTGTTGTTGTTGTTGATCGAACACAGTTCTTACTTGTTTGGTCGCCCCACCAAAGGATGTTCGATTTCCTGCACCGAAGAGAGTTGCAAGTGGTTGTTGATTTGTTGAAGTAAAATCCGGCACTGGTTGGCCGAAAGAAAATGTTGGTTGTACTATGTCGCTCCGAGCAGTGTTTATGGCTGCCTCTGGCTTTCGATTTTCCTGGTAATCTTGGAGTCGCAGTTCTTCGACGGATAAATGCGAATATTGAGGCATGCAAGTAATAGTTTGAAAATTGATATTGGTGTCGTGATTTGGGTCAATTTCGCTAGTTGGTACATAATCAGGTGCCGGGGCTGGATCAAATCCACCTGTTACTGTGTTGAACCCGGTCCCAGATGTTGTTGGTGGTTTTTGGTGTTGTCGGTAGTCCTGGAGCCGCAGTTCCTCAAACGAATAATCTTTGTAGCGGGGCATAGCAGTGATTGATTGGAGATAGCAGATCATTCCAGTCATAAAATCTTTATCTCCGGTGCTTTCAAATTGATGATTCGTAGTACCAGTAGATTGATTAGATGTCAGTGACTGTTGCTGTTGCTGTTGATTAAATGTTGACCCAAATTGAGAAAGACCACCAAAATGCCCAGTTACCGGTTGCGAGTTGATGGGTTTTGACGGTGAAGTTGTGGTGTTAGAACCTAACGATACAGTGTAGATTTAGGTGACTAGTCCCGAAAAGAAGTTTTTGATCTAATGCGGCACTTACTGAATCCAAAAGCGGCATTTCCTGTTCCAAATGTGGCGGGCCGAGCTATCGAAAAATAAAAATGCAAGGTAAGATGAGGGTAAATTTGATAACAGTAACAAGAATAATAATATTAGAAAAGACTTACTATCAGTAGATACAAATGAGGATTGATCAAACGTTGCACCAACACCAGCATTGGAGTTAAAAGAATTCGCGACCGCAGCTGTATCAACAGGGTTTGGAGTAGTTGTTTCTGGTGTTTCCAGACCACCACTGCAGCTCGCACTAGATTCGTCTATATCAAGCAAAACAATAAAAATAATTAGAGAATAGCAACGAGAAGCACCATCGAAAGGGATAGAAGTATTATATATTAGAGAATATGCAACAATATACTGACATGTACAATAATTTTTTGAAGAATCAACAGAAAAATAGCTTACCTTTCAGTTGAGAATTATCATAAGAGGAAGTGGAATGCTGTTCCTGTTGTTGACCACCACCGAAAGAAACATTTCCAAACATGACATACAATAAAAGTGAATAAAAAAATAAAAATAAAAAAATAAGAGTGCAAAGGAAAGAAAGAAGCTGGAAACGCGCTCTTTACAAAAAAAAAAAAAAAAAAAAGAGAGACGGGAATTGAAATAAGGTGACGGAGAGACGCAGTTGTTTCAGCTCATGAATGATCGACGACGTTTTTATCAAATGCAGACCAGGCTTCCCATCCAACTTGAAATTTCTGGGTGATATCTTATAGCAGGATGAATTCCAACTCTTCAAAAAAAGTCAATAATTTTTTTTATTAACTTTCCGTACAATCAGAAGTTTAGTCTTGAGGTGGCCTGAGGTGAGCATGATAATAATAATAGTTAAATTTCATTTGGCTCCGTAAAGCTTCCACACACAAGAAATATCATTTCAACATTCACGCCCGAAAATACTCTTCAAAAAATCCCTTCTTTCCCGAAAAAAATGAATACATCATCAAACAAAGACAAGATAAATAGATAAAAGCTTGATAATTTATTTAATGAAAGGAAAAATAAATGTCAAAGTATACTATACTAAGGGTTGCGAGAAACAAAACTAAAACTACAGCTCATCTCGAACTGGTTTTTCGTCTGCCACTTTGTCAGTTTGTTGTTCCAACTTGTCATCGATGGCCCCAGTGTCAGTCACCTTCAAATCGCCGGAGTAAGTAAAAGCCTGCACACGACCAGAAGCTATTTGACCCAACCAGCGAGTAATGCTTTTGTTATCCCAGGCACCAATGTAAGGTCGGAACATCTGTTTGCTTGCATGAAGAATAAACAAACCGGGGTAATCCTCTACCAAATCCAATTGCTTTATAATATCAGCCGCCTTGTCATTGGTCATCCAGCCGAAACGGAACAATGGATTGGTGTTTTGGTCATTGATTTCATTCAGCAGGGTGATACTTTCGTCTTTTTCTTCAGGAGTGACAATGGCAATCGCACAAATCGTGTTTCCAGAAGTCGCACATTGTTTTTGTAAGGTTTCGTTTGTTCCCAATTCTTCAACTAGAATGAGACAGAATAATAAAATGTGAGCACGCAGGTGTTTCCACACTCTTCGCTGTTGACTTTCAAGTACGTACCTGTTGGTTTGACATATGGTTCCGCAGCAGGAGCAGTCTTTTCTTTTTTGGATTCAGTCTTGCCGTTTTGTTGACTATTAGTTGATTCCAAGGCAAAGGTCGAAAGATGATCATAAAGTGGTTGATACTTGAGTTTGCCATCGTACACCGAAGGTTGATTGTCTTCACCAGGTTTTAACACCAGTAACGTAGGGAATTTGTTGATTCCAAAGATATCTAGCACCTTCTTTTCCGCTTTTTTCACTTCACCCATAAGTAATCGTCCGTTTCCAAAGTCAACAGAGAGCGCCTTGTATAGTGGTGTAGTTGTAGGTTTATCGGTAAAGAGGATCACTTTTGGCAATGTTGAATTCTAAATATATTGATAAAGCAGACATGGACAAGATGAAAAAAGAGGGGGGAGCGTAAGTAAAAAGCGACGAACCATTCTATCATACAACATTACTTACTTTAGTTTCCAAAAAGTCATCCAAAAATATACTAGCTTTTGATTTGACTTTGCTTGCATCGCCTTTAATAAGTCGTACATTCGATGGTTGCATGGATAAAAGGTGATCCACTAGAGGCCGAGCTTCACGAGGTCCCTGATAGTCTTGAAAGGCATAATATGAGTGAAAAGATCGCTAGTAAAGAAAATAAAAAGGAAGAGGCTGTTGGCTTACCAGTTGGGTATTTAGTGCGAGCACCCTTTTTGTTCACACTGGGTCGGAATGTTTTGATAGTAGGGAAGCCTTTGATGTCATATTGTCCACAGAGGGGTTTGTTGCTGTCTTCATCACAATTGATAGCCGCCACTGTAACCAGTCCTTTCAAGTTATTTGCAGCCTTTTTCCATTCAGGAGCCAATCTAATAATACAAGCAGATCGTCAGTATGAGGTGCCTTTTTCTCATAGTGGATCGTTTACTTTTGACAATGACCACACCAAGGCGCATAGAATTCTACAGCCACAAGTTTCTAATAGATGAATAACAACCAAGATAGAGGTGATTAATAAGTTGTCGCGTGCTTTTATTTCATTCATTCAGTATGCACATACATCGTTGTTCAAGACTTCTTGCTTGAAGTTCTTCGACGTCAGTTCCACAACAGCATCGCGATTAGAATACATCGCCATTGAGAGGGCAGCATTTGCGCATAGTAAAAGAGCCGCTTTCAACAACATGGAGAATCAACAAAATATAATAAAATTAAAACGCAGGCAAGAGTGAAAGAAAAAGAAAAGGTAGACAAATAAAAAAAAATAAAAAAATAAAAAAACTAGTGGATAAAAAATGTGGAATTCGTTTATTGGCAAAAGAGTGCAATCGGGGATTGTAATTTCTAAACACGCATCGAAATAAATCAGGGGATGAATGAAAAAAAAAGTATATGCATCAAATTCGTCCAAATTGAGTTCGTCTTTTTTCAGCCCGCACATTGCGTTGCTTTTGAAGTTGCTGGATATGAGTTTCACAATATATACGCCGTTCAAACATATAGTAGATATCGGTAATAGCATGCCGACAAACCTGAAACATTTGAGTGTATAAATTAGAATCAGTTAATTCACATATGATAATAGAGACTATATGAATGACATTGTAACTTACAGTGCATGTAAAGCATGGTGGATGAAATCGCCAGCCTTCATCTATCGTTTGAGCACACGGTCCTTCAATAGGATCATCACAAGATCGGCATAATGAGTTGTTCAATTGGTGATAGTGGCGCTTGCAATAAGGAGAGTTGTCAAAGACATAAAACGTGCTGTCAGGGAATGATTGATGACATGTCTAATAAAGAGCGACGACAAATTCAATTTAACACCATAATAATATGACACTCTTTTTTTTGTTTTTGTTTTTTTTACCTGACATCCAAAGCAGGACATGTGCCACTTCCCTTGGAGTTCATTTGAAGATACAGCCTCTTTCTCGACAGGTTTCCCACACCCCCGACACTTTGGTAAGGTCAATTTACGATAATCACGACGACAGTAGACACGACCTTGATGTTCTCGGTAGCTTGATTTCTCGTCCAAAGGCTCTTGACACTGATAGCATCGGACATGACCAGGATGATAGTATGTTCCCAATACCTTGAGCGGTACTTGGTTATATTCGATTGGTTGTTCACTAAAAAAAAAAAAAAAAAAAGAAGGATTGATAATCAGAGACTCATGAAAACGAATTTGCCCCTTCGTATTCTCCGACCTACCAAGAAGCACAATGTATTTTCTTCTTCACCATAGCAAAATCCCGTTGACAGTAAAGTTTATTTTGATGTTCATGAGCACGCCGTAAATCTAACGGTACACGGCAAACAAAACAGGTAAAACATTTTTCATGGTAGCGCTATTAATCAACCAATAAATAGATAAAGTAAGTATTACATTGTATTAAAAACTACTGAAGGAGGGGGGGGCGGGTTAGTTTTACCTTGCTTTCATACATAACTGGATCATCATGTCGATTGAAGGGTTGGTGACACGATGTACAACCATTGGAAGAGGTCGGTGGTGCATGTTGCTGTTGCTGTTGTTCGGGAGAGGTTGCGCATTGATCAATTGCTTCGTTCATACTATCCATAAGATCTGCCATCAATGAGTCGAGAGAGTCACTAGCACCTTGATTTTATAAACAATATATACTAAGTTGAGTTGACGGAGTCTTATCACATTACATTCTCAACCCCACGCCCCCCACGCCCCCCACTCCTCTTACCATTTTTGTACGTATTCCCAAATCCACTCGTTGCATTTTTTGATGGTGGGCTCGATCTACTATATCAATATCATTCATTAATATCGTATGTCTATATCGATATTGCTTCCATCGTTGTTACCTTTGGTCGTTATTCCCGTAGGGTGAAGAGTGTTGTGTATTGTTTTGTGGGGCGCGCTGCCGATCAGGTGAAGGGGATGGGGGATACCGGTCAGGTGAAGTATCATTATACTGATTCCGAAGTGATGAGGATATTGATGATGAGCTTGAAGGTGCAGGAGATACAGCTGGAGGAGAAGAGCGATCCGATGAATAATAGCTGTTATTGGTTGTGTTTGTTTTTGGAGAGGTCGGTGTTGGGCTATAACGATCTGCAAACAGAATAGGTATGAGATCGGTGGACTAAGTGTATCATTTTCATATGGGTTTACCTTTTTTTTGTGCGGGAAGAATGGGTAAAGTAGGCATAGGAGGCATATTGGAGCACACATGAGTGCCTAGATTGCGTAAACTAACATTGGCACCACAGTCAGAGCATTTTACAAAAGGTATAATTTGTGAAATACGTTCAGTTGCCATGTTGTAGTTTGATTTGATGTCCTGAAATGAGAAGAAGGAGGAGGGAAAAAAAAAGAAAAAGAAAAAGTTTGCTCAAAAGGAGAGAGAGAGCTGCTTTTCTACTTTTTTTACTCTTCAACTCGTGCTCGGTCAAGTAGCACCAAAAATTAATCGGCATTTCAATTCGTACATTGCTGGACTTTTTCCCTGTGATTTGATCCCTGAAGTACTGTAATGTATCAGTGTACTTTTACTTACATCATCATATTGACAGGAAACTCAATCCCCCTCTTCTTTTCTTAAAAAAAAATAATCATAATAATAATCCATCAATGTATAAAATATATAAATCTGTGCAATCAAATTACCATATATTATCAAATAAAGTCTATCTAAAATTTTTACTTCGGCTACAATCTTCTTCGTCCACTGAGTTTTGATCAAAGTTTTGCCCAAGTTACGACAAATGTTCTTTGTCGTTGACGGAAGACACCTCTAAGTGATAGCGCGTTTTGATTTCCCAATGGTTCGATTGGCGAGTAGCTAGACGTCTACCCGTGAATATAATGCTTTCAACCCATAAAGTAGGTAAATCACAGTCTTGAAAAGCCACCAATCTTGATGGACATTTTAATCAGTATTTTTTATTTGGCGATCCAGTGCATGTCATTCTATAGTAAAGGAAATAACATTGGACGAGAATAAAAATGGGAAATACATCAATGTCTACCGACTTGCCTGCTTCACATATTGATCATACGTTAATAGGCATATCCTTCATCTCATTCTTAGCTCTTCGAAATATCGACAATTTTTTCCATGGGTAGCCGACACTCCCGCTTACATTTTAAATTGAGTAAGTGTTCATCCGGTATCATCAAAACGAGAACAAGCTCACAAAAAGCAAGCCTAGGGTGACTGCAAGCATGCGCTTTTGATACCAGATGTGGTCCATTTTTGGTGACCTGTCAGGTTGATTTTCGTCTAAAATATTGCAACTCAGTTATCCCCTTTTTTGTGACGATTTTTTTATCTACAAGCGTGCAGGCTGATTTTTTTTTTTTTTTTTTTTTTGTATATTTCTTTGAAACTCTATCCCCTCGTTACTCTTCTTTTTTTTTTTTTTGACATTTCAGCATGTTTCGTTTGGGGGCCACTCGTTTACTTCAAGCGAACATTCAAAATACCAGTCGGTTACTGGCAACTGGTCGTTGTGGTGCCATACAGTCAACACAATCAATCAATAGCACCACTTCTGTCACACATGCTCTGGCCCGCTGGACACCTTTCCGCACCATGACTACCAAAAACACTAAAGCAAATACACCGGCCATTAACGACAGCAATCATTCTACATTCATTAGTGGCTTCAGCACCCAAGGCAATGTGGTGGGTGATGCACAATCGTTATCGGCACCATTGACACAATTCAAGACCAAGAAACCTACCACCCCTGGTAAACGTTGGTTGAAGCGAGTGCCTCGTGATCATTTGTACAAGGGCAAGGCGGTGCGCTCATTGACTGTAGCCAAACGAGGAACAGGTGGACGGAACAACACCGGGCGTATTACCATTCGTCATCGTGGTGGTGGCCACAAACGCCGTATTCGGGTGATTGACTGGCATCGTATGGCTTCTGGTGAACAACAAGTGATGCGATTGGAACATGATCCTGGACGCACTGCATGGATCGCTTTATTGAAACATGAAGAAACAGGTCAACTGTCTTACATTGTGGCTCCTCAAGGCATCAAACCGGGCGATATGGTGGTTAGTTATCGAAGCGAAGCCAATGAACAAGCACAACAACCCGCTGAAGAAGATATGTCGTCGGAGCTTTTGGATCATGGTATTACACGTACGGCTGCTATTGATATCGGAAACTGTATGCCATTGAAGATGATGCCTGTGGGAACAATCATTCACAACATTGGATTGAAACGCAATGGTCCTGCCATCATGGCACGCTCTGCCGGTGCTTATGCGCAATTGATTCAAACAGGTGATACTGGTTATGCTCAAGTCCGTTTGTCTAGTGGTGAAGTACGCTTGGTGCCTGTGGAAGCATGTGCTACAATTGGCTCCGTCAGCAACCCTGATCACCAACACGAAATGCTTGGTAAGGCCGGTCGTTCAAGATGGATGGGTATTCGTCCAACAGTGCGTGGTATGGCTATGAACGCTTGTGACCATCCCCACGGTGGTGGTCGTGGTAAGTCGAAGGGTAACAAGGATCCTCGCTCGCCATGGGGTGTACTGGCAAAGGGTGGCAAGACTCGAAAGACACCCAATCAGTTTGTGGTGAAGCCAAGACCTAGACGTTAGATTTATATTCATTATTAGTGTACTGTAAGTATAGTATAGTGTAGTGTAGTGTAGTTGTTATTTTTATTTTTATTCTTCATTTTATCACTTTTTATTTTTTGTTTTATACTCATTGATACATTCAAAACAATAAATATCATCCTTTGTTATATTGCCGCATTTTTGTTATTTTACTATTTTGCACTTCATTTTATCTCTGGGCTAGTTTTTTATTTATTTTTTGTTTGTACCACTGGCACTCTAATAAAAAAAAAAGACAGCACAAAACATTTCACATTCCGCCCACGTGAATTTTTATTTACTCCAATTTTATTTTTCGTTCTCTTTTTCTTTTTTCTCTCTTTTTTTTCTTCACCATTTCGGTGCCTATGTGGTTATGATGGACTTATATTAGTGTCAGATCTACTTTAGATGGGGGTTCAGCTCAGGGATTACAAGATGCATGGGGAAACCCTTTCATTTTGGATTCAGGATTTGGAACCACCATTTCGTTGGCTTTTTGGAATCTTCATTAACTTGGTTTAGTGTTAGTTTGTACATATGTTGAAATTCTATTTTAATAAATATATCTCTTTTTCTTTGCGTCAATGAAATATTTCCCATTAGTCCTTCTCATGTCTTGTGCAATAAAATCCTTATATTTTATTTTGTTTTTTTTGCCATTAGCTCACTTTTGATGAGTATTGATCGTTGCTGTACGTCTACAACAAATGTAGCGCTGTTTTATTCTAATGACCTGTACAGTGTATTAACATAAATACATTTTTCAGTCGCTGAATTTGATAACTGCTGACCTTCCTTAAGCTTGAATAAAAGATCCCGTCTTACAGTGAACACCGCATTCTTAGTTTGGTCTGTACCCAATATGTTTCAATAAAGTATGTCTCTTTTATTAACCGTTCACTGACCTATTGTATGATTAGCAAAACCGTTATTCTGGCAATTTCGTAATTGTTATATCAAAATACATGCTTTCTCGATCGCCCATTATCATCTACTTCCCTTCCCCCTTCCCTTATAGAGCGCCAGAGACGGGTTTGCGGTTCATTTGCGGTTCCAAGTCACTTGGTATCAATACATGCGCCTCACTCCTGCTCCGCGAATCATATCAATGTACATAGACCATGTCATTAGCGTAGCCTTTCCTTCTAAAATATTTAGAGCTTCATCAGAATAACGATACTGCTTCATTTCCTACATGCTATCGTTATCGCGACTCCCTATTGTATGATATACTGTTTGCTAAAGCACCCCCTCTTTGTTATCATATCCGCCGCATAAGCACACACAAATATACATAGACATACACAAACATATTTTGAATAGGAAAATAAGCATATATATATGTTGAGCAACATAATAACAAATGTGAAACTTTTTCGAATTTTATTCTGATAATCTGAAAAAAGACAATGACATGTAAACATAAATAATAGGCTAACAAAAAAAAAAAAAAAAAAAAAAAAGTGAAGGGGACTAGTGCAAGATGGTGGTGTAGGGGTAGAAGGAGAGAGTATAAAACTAAACAATAATAAATAAAGTTAAAACTAATAATCAGTAAAACATTGAATCCAGGTTGTCACTTTGAGTGGGTGCATCCAAATCCACATAGGACGTGACTTGTCGAGGGTCCCTTGGCATCATACTATCCAGTAAGCTACAATTATCATCAAAGAGTAGATGAAAATATGAAAGAAAAGAGCATGAATATGATAATGAAATTCTGATATTAGCCACCTTATCACTTTTCTTTCCCTCCCCCCTTCACTTACCTTGTAGATGTTGGTTGAGGTCGATTATAGGCTTGACTAGGATTTCCAGGATGTATCACCCTATTTGGAGGAGACGGGCCAGTTGCGTGCATTGGAGGATGGGGACGGAAGACTACAAATGGATATGACGGGTTCGCTGACCGGTTCATAGCAGCCATCGACGCATTGCCAGCCGCCATGCCCAAGCCCATGCCCATGTTCATGCCCATGTTCATACCCATATTCATGTTCATTCCCGCATTCATCGCCATGGCATTCATATTGTTTTTGTGGTTGTTGAGTTGAGGCGTTAAATGGTTGGGATCGCAGATATAATTGTTGAAGTAGGTCGTCCTTTCCTTGATTTCCTCTACTTTCTCGGCGTGCTTGGTGATGATATGTTTCTCCACATAGTCGTATGATTTAAACGCCTTGTTGCAGTCATCCACTTTGCACCGGTATTTTGTAGAATGTTCCTTCTGCATGTTTTTCGCATAAAATTCTTCAAGTTCACTATTCAATAGATAAATTGAGTTAACGTCAAGTAGCCCACGCCTGCAATCTTCTTCTACGATCACATTCAAACTTACTCTTCAATGAGTTTTCCGCCCATTTTTTGCAGTAATCGATTTCGTGGCTTTTCATACTTGAGAGTGAGTTTTGAATCCAGGTTTTTGGCCCAGGCAATT
This sequence comes from Absidia repens, assembly GCA_002105175.1. Taxonomy (NCBI): domain Eukaryota; kingdom Fungi; phylum Mucoromycota; class Mucoromycetes; order Mucorales; family Cunninghamellaceae; genus Absidia; species Absidia repens. The sequence goes on along the minus strand of MCGE01000024.1, from coordinate 510,060 downwards.
TCTATGAGATAACATAATTTGGTAAACAACAACTGTTTAATGTATTTGCATTGATGGATTGGTCATCTTCTTTGTCTATTTACCTCCTTTTTCGTTTGTTGAATCATGTTGCTTTTTGTCCGCTGATTTACGGCAATGAGGTTCCATACATTTTCGATCCAAATCTTCGGTGGAGTCGCATTCCAGTCCACAGTAGTAACACATCATATGCACCCGGCGAAGATATGTAATCAATAAATCAAGTTTCTTTTTGACAGATGCTACGGACGAGCTGGATTCTTCATCGTAGTCATTTTCATTGTCGCCGAGTAGATCGGCATTGCCTTGGTCCTTGGTAGTATTCTTGACTTTTTTCGCCCGATCAGACACTTTTCTTGCACCTTTGACACCTAAAAACGAGTCCATTGCTTTTGCCACTTCATATGCTTGATCCAAATCATGTTTTAACCGCTCGTCACTATTGCTGATTTCCAGTGCCAATCTTGGTGTCCGAGGTAACGGTTCTTGGTTTCTTCGATTCATGGCCAAATGGAATACAAAATCATCCACCTACAGAAAAGGGATTCATTAATCATTCAAGTCAACTCCCCCCCCTTTTTTTCAATTTCTATGTTTGGGCTTACTGTTTGTTTGTCTAATTTATTGAAGGCTTCCTGCATGTCTGTGCCCTTTTTGAAGTTGATCCACCCAATACGATGGAATCGCCGATTAGGACCAGGTTCTGATAATGCCAAGTAGTCGAATCCCTCCATAGTTTCACATAACTATATAGAAAAATATACACACGATTCAGTTTTTATTTTTTATTTTTAAATATATATTGATATCAGTCATTTTTATGTTCGTTACCTTCAGGATGTTTTCACGGGGAATGGTGGGTAAAACAGTTTTGATCACCAATCGATTTTCAAACACATCATCTTCGTTGTTATTGTCATCGTCAGTTTGCATATTGTCGACTTGATTTGATTTCCCATTGCTGCTATTAATCGTGTAAGTTTTGCTTTCTTCCAATTCCACGTCATCCAATCGTCCTTCGTCCAGATCATCCATGAATCGGTCAAAGTATCGTAGCCGGCGTTGTTTGAGTTCGAGTTTGCGAGGTTGTGATAAGACAGGGTGATATTTTTCCAGAAACCATTGTTTGTCTTTGTTGGTTTCAAAAAAATTGGCCAATTGTTTAGCATGGAAGGATTCCTTGTATTGTTCATATCGTCGTCGAGAATCATGATCGTCAAATCGTTTGGAAGGCTGGGTATAGCGTAGATATTCATAATATTGTTTGTAAGGCACGATATAATCAAATGTGTCAGGATTCACCGGTTCAATGTCCCTACTATATTCCCACAAAAAAAAAAAAAAAAAAAAAAAAGATGAGTGACAAGAGTATGGCAATATAGTATTATCGTTATTCTCATTACCTTTGCGGTGGACGGCGCCTGTCTTTTCCATCTAACCATATGTAAGCAGGTACAGACAACACAAGGGTAAAAGATAAGTCAATCAAAAATGAATTCCTTTTACCATCATCCCACAAAAGTATAGTTACCGTATCGAGAATTTGGCCTATGAGGGCGATCATCATCCTGCGAGGAGCTGTCTTCATCATGGCGTTGTCTTGAATGACGATGTCTTTTTCTTTCTATAAAATCCGGTAATAAAACATTCAATGAGAAGTTCACTAGCATGATATCAAAACGATAAAATAGGGAGAAGGGGTAGGGGACGGGAGGGGTGGGGGCAAGACATACCTATAGATGGAGACCGTGAATGCCTAGATTTTCTTGAGCGTTTATGACGATCCGTACTGGTATCTCGTTCGTCTTCATAGCGTGCCCGGTCGCGTCTATGGTGAGTTTCATCTTCACTGCTTGAAGAATCTTGAGAATGATGTTGGCGGTGAGGAGAAGACATCACACTACTAAGGAATAAAAATAAACCAAAGGAAGGAAAAGAAAAGTGAGAACCAAAAAAAAAAAAAAAAAAAAAAAAAAAAAAAAAAAAAAAAAAAAAAAAAAAAAAAAAAGTGTTGCCCTTTGCGGCATTTGAATGTGAATACCCGCACTGAAATTGTGGAGTCCACAGTGATACAAAAAATCAGACCTGACCTGCCCATTAGTTGAAGTAAAATGTAACAGTGAACTGAAAAAGTAACTACATGCAGTAGCTAATTCTCTATCTTTACCTTCAAAACAAAAAAAAAACATTCCTAATATTTATGTTGGTATCATACTCCACGCTTTACTTTCCCAGTTTAATTTAATATCAAATGCCTGGTCTAACTCTCATCCCACCTGTTTTATTTTATTCTCCAACAAAACTTCGTTGAGTATATTTTGTCATATATCAAGTAGAAGGAGTCTCTACAGAGTTTGAAATTATCTTTTTTTAATGATCAAAGCGAAGGCGTTTGGATAAAGAAAAAATTACCATTAATTATATCTCTACTCGGGCATTTCATCCAAGAAAATATTTTTTATTCAAAATGGATAAGATATGATTGACATCCATAAGAGATCGTCTGATTATTCATCATCATATCACCATGCTGCAATGACATGATACATATTATAAATCTCAAGGGTCATAAGGTGATATATAAATCGAAGGAAGAATATATACCCCTACTACAATGGTTTGCTACAATCCGGACTGATGATCCATATTACTATTCTCTTTTGAAACCTTGTAATAGAGATCATCGGGTGATATGCTTTTGATTTCGGTTTTTTTTTTTAAACCACAGAAACGTATGTCAGGGGACTGTGGCGTGTTTCTATTTTCAATCTCACACCTTTCCGACACCGCTTCTCTTTCAATGTTTGACATGATCAAAATCAGCAAGGGTTTTTAGATATATAAAGGTTACTTTTTTTGTTATGCCAAAAAGATTTTTTTTTTCTGTTCAATACAATTTATTTTTTGTAATCTTCAATAACATAGTTTAATTATACATAATGGTTGGTGTTGGCATTAATGGGTAAGTTTGCCAGAATGAATGCATGGCGACGGGGTTTAAATTCTTTCTTTCTTTTTGCAAGTAATTAAATTGTTCTCTCTCTTCTCTTTAGTTTTGGTCGTATTGGCCGTATTGTGCTTCGTCGCGCTGTTGAAGATGGAAACCTCGATGTTGTGTCCGTTAACGATCCTTTCATTCCTCTGGATTATATGGCGTATATGCTCAAGTATGACTCTACTCATGGACAATTCAAGGGTACTGTTGACACCAAGGATGGCAAACTCATTGTGAATGGCAAAGCGATCACTGTCCACAACGAAAAGGATCCCTCTCAAATTCCTTGGGCCAAGGACGGTGCTCACTATATTGTTGAATCTACTGGTGTGTTTACTACAGTCGACAAAGCCAAGGCCCATCTTACTGGCGGTGCTAAGAAAGTGATTATTTCTGCCCCCTCTGCCGATGCCCCTATGTTTGTTTGTGGGGTGAATCTCGATGCATACAAGCCTGAATACGATATCATCTCAAACGCCTCATGGTAAGTAAAAAAAAAAAAAAAAAAAAAAAAGAAGGCCCCAAGGCAATATACACATACGGGATGTGTCAATTAATTATTATTATTATAACAGTACAACCAACTGTTTAGCTCCATTGGCTAAGGTTGTTGATGACAATTTTGGTATTGTTGAAGGCTTGATGACTACCGTCCATGCTACCACCGCTACCCAAAAGACTGTTGATGGTAAAGAGAAAAAAGAAACTTTAGTACTATCAAGCTTGATCACTAACAACAATTTTTTTTTCATATGCAGGACCTAGTCATAAAGACTGGCGTGCTGGTCGTGGTGCCGGTGCCAACATTATCCCTGCCTCTACTGGTGCCGCCAAGGCTGTCGGTAAGGTCATCCCTCACTTGAATGGCAAGTTGACTGGTATGTCTTTCCGTGTCCCCAACCCTGATGTCTCCGTTGTTGATTTGACTGCCCGTCTTCAAAAGGCAGCTTCCTATGATGATATCAAGGCTGCTATCAAGAAGGCGTCGGAAGGACCTTTGAAGGGAATCATGGGCTACACTGAAGATGAAGTTGTCTCTACTGATTTCCTTGGTGATTCTCGATCCTCTATTTTCGATGCAAAGGCTGGTATCTCCCTCAATGCCAACTTTGTCAAATTGGTCTCATGGTACGATAACGAATATGGTTACTCCTGTCGTGTTGTGGACTTGTTGAAGTATGTGGCTTCTAAGAATTAGATTTAGCTTAGTACCTTCAACTAGATTTGTATATACTTCTTTACAATAAAAATACAATTTTTTGTCATGTCATCATGTTTATACATTTGCCTTGTATGTTGATTTTTTTTTTTTTTTTGTCTGATACTTTTTTCTTTTACTACTAAAAATGATGCTGTGGTATTATTGTCTATGGTATTCGTACAATCGTCGTCTTTTTTCGTCATAACAATCATGTATACTGCATTTTCATCTTTTGTGTTCCTTATTGTCGTCAATACCATACATAATCACCCCTATTTCCCAATGTTTCATATACCCCTGCTATCATCCATTATTCACCGTTATTCATCGCCTGTAATATGATCATTTGTGTTTTTAAGAGTCATTTTATTTGAAAAAGTGCTCACCAAAAAATCATATATGATTCAATATCCATATCTGAAAAGTACAATAAACCAAACTAATAGCAGCTAAATTCGACCTAAATACCCCAACCCATTCAACCCATTCAATGAAAAATAAAATAAAACGAAGTCAAGACAGAAGGCAATTGAGAATTCAGTATCTTTTATTGACAGTTTTTTGGTCATGTAAAAAGGAAGACACGTATAGATAAAATGGGGTGTAAAATGTACGGAATGATTTGACGTATGAGCAAAAAAAAAAAAAAAAAAAAAAAAGTGAAAATACAAATAATAATAACAGTCGTAAAAGTAAATAAAACGGATTCAGGATGTGCGCGTGTATGTAGTCAAGTCAGAGTGTCTATGATGCAATTGATATTCGATATATGTGGAAGGTTCTAATAGACCAAGGCTTCATCCTAAATTGCGAATAAGTAGTAAGTACCTCGGTGCCAATCACATGTATAGTTTAGTATCACTTACCAACTTCTTTGCTTCAGCGAAACAGTCATCGTACAATTCCTTGTAGTCTTCAGCAGCACTGAGATCCTTCTTTTGGCCACCCAAAACAACCATGGTCACTGAGGTGGGTCGTTTGGTTGAAGCGGCTTCGCCAAGTTGTTCCTTAGAAGGCACAAACACGTATGGTACATTTGAGTCTTCACACAACACAGGTAAATGAGCAATCACGTCAATGGGAGAAATGTCACCAGCAATAACCACCAATCCCTTTTCACCTTTACGGAGAGCCTTTCCGACTTCCTTGACACCACGACGTACATGCTTAGCCTTGCTAGCTATTGGGTTGGAAAAGAGAATAGTGACATGTAAGTACAACCGTCAAGAAATCGAAAAGAAATAGTTCAAGACTAGATTACCTTTTTTAACAGTCTTTTGGATCTTCTTGGCGAGTTTTTCTTCGGCCATGGGATGGGCAATAGGAGAAGCAAAACGCACAACATCGGCAGTGGCAGATTCACCTTCAACCTTCACCTTCTTTTCTTTCTTGTCCTTCTTAACCTTTGCCATTGTATATGATGTAACGTAAAAATATAAAAAAAGGAAGAAAAAAAAAAAAAAGGAAAGAAAATTTATCTTGATAAACCTGTCACATTGATTCTGGAAAGCCACAGCCGGCATTCCAAAATCTATCGTATTTAACGCCCGCACACGTGAATTTTTATTTTTATTTTTTATTTTGGCTCTCTTGTTTTCCTTTCGTTTTTTCTTCACCATTGAGCCTCTATGATATTATGTTGGGCTTAGAATAGTGTCAGGTCTAGTTTAGAAAGGGTTTCAACTCAGGGATTACAAAGTACATGGGGAAACCCTTTCATTTTGGATTCAGGATTTAGATCTGCCATTAGTTGACTTTTTGAAGCCATCCTTAGCTTAGTTTAATCGTAGTTTGTCCGTAGTTTGATTCTATATTTGAATAAAATATGTCACTTTTACATGCTTCAATGAAAAATGTCCCAATATTCTCTCATGTCTTAAACAATAGTTGTCTTTTTTACTGCCATCACTCGTTTTGATTAGCGTTGACCATTGTTGCGCTTTAATAACAGACATCCTTTTGATCTTTCTGATGTCTTGTACATACTGTGCAGTATACTAGTTCCCATTCAGATATAGTGCCATTTTGTTCACCCCCATTCTACCTTCATTAGATCCCTTACTATAAAGAATCCCTCGTCTTTAATATTAGTGTATGCGTTAATAAAATATGAATTTCTTTTGACAAGACTCTGACATATCGTATAGTAAATAGTGTCGCAACTGCAGCTGTTTTGTGAGTGTCCTAACAAATGCTTGCTCTTTAATTCAACCATCATGACTACTTCCCCTCTCATACTTCAGGATAATCCTGCTTGACCAATCATATAACCAAATCTGGGTCGTGCTGCGAATGTAGCCACTGCTATAGAGCATTTTTGAACTGCTTCTAACTTAAAATATCACTACTTGCCCCGCCTCCTGAGTCTTAATGACAGCTCGACAGTTTTCGGTCGCTTAATATGAAATGTGGCTGTAATCCCGCTCTACCTTTCATATAAGTTGAACCTAGACTAGACCGGATACACTGTATATAAACCCAGCTCAATGATTTTTATTGTTTTCATTTTTTTTACATGTGGTATTGTAATAATAATAAAAACCTTCTAAACTGAAGCCTGTTGATGTCTAAAGGATCGCCTATTAAGGTAAAAAATGGTGGAGGGTGTCTAATTTTATCAAAACCAATGTTTCAACAACACAAGTTGATTATTTTTGCAAGGGTGAGAATGTTCTGAACATGAATATTAAAAAATTGCAATAATTAAGGTTTACTTTACGCTCTTACTGGATGACACCATATCCCTTCTTCCATCTACCACCTCATTATTGAAGATGAATAAAGGGCGTATGCTGATCAATTATCAAAAACGTCGGTATATGAGCAGTGAAATGATAACTATTCTTATCATTGATGGCTATAGAAGCTGACCGTCAGCTGGTAGTCTGATTTTGGTTTGCATGCATAAATACAACGCATCGCAAATGTGTTCCAAGTGTGGCAACAAAATTTCTCAGTTTTGAAACCTTCTGGTATATAGCACCATTAAGCGCACAGTATTTCGGATTTCTCCACCTGTAATTCTGTGTGGTAAGCAATTTTTAGCTCTTCATGAAATAAATATACTTTGTTCATAAATTTTACCCAGCCTTCTAGACAAAGACTGGCAATTTTGACCGATTTCTTCCCACCTGATCCACATACCAAAATATAGTTGATTGCAGTGTTAGAAAAAATGTTATATAATACTTTATATCGATCAAGCTTTCTTTTTTGTGCCATATTCTAAGGGGAGAACTCCTTCCTAATTTTTATTATCCCCCATGTAAACTATTTATTCCTTCACACCCAACTTCAAATAACGTGACGAGCGGCATTTGAATATCGTCCCTTATTTTACGACTGCATGGGCATTACGAGGCATGGGCCTCCTTTTTTTTTTGTGAAGTTCACACCCTCTCTTTTTATCCTTTTTTTCCCTTTTACAATTACTCACAAATAAATGAAATCCACTTTACCTATTTATCAGTCCATTCAAAAATACCCAATACACACTTGGCGTCGACTGCCTATCAACCATGCTTTTAGGAAACCAACCTACTCCTCCACCTTGTTGGGCTCATCATCTGGTTATTGTCGTCATCAACTAGTATCTTCTCATCAACGAGCTTGGCTTACATATTCCCACAGTCGCTTCCTCTCCTCAACACAATCCGTGCGGAACTACATGGACTATCCTGGTGGAATGGACTCTAGACGAGACTACAGTGGCGGTGTGACCATGGCGGGCGCTGACGAAACTGCGGACATTGCAAGGCTTTCTGACCCACGAACAGTAAGTAAAATGAGTAAAGAACGGAAAAGGGGGATGGGGTGGTTGAGTGGGTGAGGGGTACAACCATTATGTTCAATTGTAATATTCTGATGACTCTTTCCTTTGTGTAGATTGTTAAACATCTGGATGACTACATCATTGGCCAAACTCGAGCAAAGAAGATCCTTGCTGTCGCTATTTACAACCACTACAATAGGGTGCGGGCAAATCTTCTACGTCAAGAACAGCAAGAAAAGGAGAATGCGCCTCCTTCGGTACACATATTGGGTGGGGGTGGAAGCTCGAACGATATCAAATCAACAACCACAACAACAGCACCGTCAACACCGTCTTCGATGGGAAACTCGATACCTACCTTGACGCATCCCCCAACAACTCAACTCAATTTGACGCCTGGTGGTAACAATACTGATTCGCCTGCCATTTCTACAAACCCTTCCAACGCCATGCTAACGACGCCAGCCAACCAACAACACTCCGAACACCACCATTCTACTTTACCTCATGATTATTATACCAACCCAAGCCATCCTTTAACTGGTTCTTTGTCTCGCGAAATCACCTCATCCGAGCGACTTTTGTCTATTGGTAAAAATAAAAAATAAAAAACTAAAGGCCGACGAGTTGGGAAGAGTGTGGGTATGCTGCATCGTCGTGTGTAACTTGCATGTGAGAGGGGAAGTAGAAAAATAATGTCTACTGACTTTTTTTTTTTTTGTTTTTTTTGTTATGTTAGGCGCACAACGTCGGGCAAGTTGGTTGAATCCGCCCACTGAAGCTGGGCCTAATACAGCCTCTTCTTCCAACCACAAGGCAAGCTTTGACGCATCAAAAGATGATCAGGATCTGGTTTTACATGATAAAAGCAATGTTCTATTGATTGGACCTACTGGATCAGGTAAAAACAAAACAAAAAGCAAACAGGAATCAAGTGGCAGGATGAAACGATTGTTCAAGTCTAACACATAAAGATCATACTTCGCTTTATAGGAAAAACCTTGTTGGCTCGTACTTTGGCTCAGATTCTTGAGGTCCCTTTCTCAGTAAGTTTTGCATGATTTCCCTCCCCCCCCCCCGCTCCCCCCCCCCACCGCTGAGCTCATCCTATTCATTCTCGCCTCCGTTTTCTTTTTCTTTTTCTGGTTCTATAGAGCAGTGACGCTACACCTTTCACTCAAGCTGGCTATGTTGGTGAAGATGTTGAATTGGTGATCCATCGTTTACTACAGGTACGAATATGTTGGATATGTTCAGATTACAGAAAGAAAAATATGATGTATTGATGCGTATTGTTTACAACCTTTTTTTCTTTTCTTTTCTGATACTGTAGTCATGTGATTATGACATCAAACGTGCCGAAACAGGAATTGTATTTATTGATGAAATCGACAAAATCTCTCGAAGATCGGATTCTGCTTCAGGGTCTCGTGATGTCTCGGGTGAAGGAGTGCAGGTAATTAACTATACAGGTCAATCTTTTGTGATATAGACGTAGGACTCACCAATGTTTCTTTTTACATTATTTTTTCCGATGGGACTGGGATGGAATTGGTTTTATAGCAAGTAAGTACTACTGGGTGAAGAAAAATAGGAGAGGGATATGAGTATGTGTGTGTGTATGTGTTGATGGGAATACAAACAAATTATATCTGGTTTTACTAATTATATAATATAGTCATTACTTCGAATGTTAGAAGGAACTGTAGTGAACATTGTGGACAAGTCAGGAAATGCACCTAGCCATCGACGAGGTGGTGTGAATGGAAATGCTCCAATGGGTGGTGCTGGCAGTAGTGGACCTGCAGCAGGTGCCAAAGGTGAATCATACGCTGTGGACACAAGCAATATCCTGTTCATTCTTAGTGGTGCTTTTATTGGACTTGAGAAAACGGTGAAGGATCGTATTGCAAAAGGGGTAAATATGAAGAAAAACAAATCAAAAAGAGATAGATCATGTGGTTCTGATATTTTCAATATTTTTCTGTTAGTCTATAGGGTTTGATGCGGTTATACAATCAGCAAACGACGATTTTGTTATCCAGGATGGAAAATCATCATTACAGCCTCTCGATATGGTGGAACCGGCAGGTAAGTTAATATAAATCAACAAACATTTCACAAAACAATGATCGAACTCAAGCGTATTTTTTTTTGCATACCAGATTTGGTCCAGTATGGGTTGATTCCGGAATTTGTGGGTCGCTTACCGGTTCTGTCCAATGTCAACTCGTTGACCAAAGAAGATTTAGTACGGGTGTTGACAGAACCAAAGAACTCCTTATTGAAGCAATACGAGGGATTATTCAAACTAAGTCAGGTAAAAAAAAAAAAGAGTGAAACTATCCATAAGCACGAAAATTTATTTACTGAACTAATATTTTTTTTCTTTGGTGGGAAACAATAAGGTTGATCTCAGATTTAGTCAAGCAGCATTGCATAAAATTGCAGAAATGGCTCTGGAAAAGAAGACAGGGGCTCGTGGACTTCGGCGAATTATGGAAAATGTATTGTTGGACCCCATGTTTGATACACCTGGCAGTCATATCAAGCAAGTAGTGATCGATCGTGATGTGGTGGATAAGAAAAAACCAGCATTCTATTTCAACTCTGGTCAGGCGTCATTGGGCGACAAGGTGATTGCTGATGATGATGGTCTCACCGACTCTGCTCCACTTGCTACACGTCAACAAATGTCATCTTCACAACAGTAGTTTTTATATCCCTATTTTATTTGCTATCTTTCCTTTTCCTTTTCTTTTTTATTAGTTTAGTCCATTGTTTTATAGCAATAGTAGTAGTAGTATATAGTAGCAGTAGTTTTTTGTTCTTGTTTATTTATATATATATCTTTTTTGACCATGCCGGATTGATGATGTGTCTAATAAAAAAAGTGTTGTGTACCATTTATGTTTTTATTGACCGTAGTGCTAGTATGATTTTTTTTGTGTATCATTCCGTTTTTATGCAAAGGACCTTTATTTTTTTTTTTATTTTTTTACCACGGTGGGATGATGGCACCTATGATATGGTGGTGAAAAAAAAATAATTGTGTACCATTCGTGTTTTTTATATATATAAGACCTTCTCTTTTGTACAACTAATCATTACCACATTGAAGCTACAAATTCTTTGACAAACAAATTCACACGCATGGTGAGAAAAATATGATTTTATTGTTCTGTAAAAAAAACAAAAAAAAAAAACAAAAAAAAAATCTAAAAAAAAAATACAAGATAGAGATAAGACTAAAAAGGATAATGAAGATGATGATTGGGGGGGAGATGGCGGGGAGCAGGCGGGAGGATCAAATTATAGCACAATAATAAGAATAAACAAAAAATTTAACTAAATATCAAAGGATCGAGGGTGGAGGAGATCTATCTACGCAATAACATATCAGTCCATGACTTGGAAACCGATGCTTGAGGTCCAGAATTAGAGGAAGATTGCTGGCCAGTAGTATCAAGAGCAATCTTCATATCAGCAGTTTCATCTCTTGATTGCTTCAAAAACGGCATGACATTTGTTCCACCTGTTCCACGTACCACACCGGTTTTTGGATCCACATGCTTTGCAAGACCAAGTTGAGGGAAGAGGGAGCTGACTTTGGCTGATGGGGAGCCTTCCCGAATGCCCGGGTGTGTTTCCAAAGAGGTTTGAGGGTATAAGACATTATGCGCCGCTTTTTTGTTGAGTGGTTGCTGCTGTTGTTGTTGTTGCTGCTGTTCGGTAGACGATGTGGACGATGTAGCAGAAACCACCGGTGTTTTTGCTGATGAATCCGCCGCTGTTTCATTCTTCTTCTTTTCCATAGCAAACCCACCATGTGCAATATTGGGTCCTTTTCGGGCTTGATTCACAATATAAAGACTGACAATTTGTACATGTTTGTCGCGGAATAATTTCAGTTGGTGCAAACAATCGTTGTAGAGGCGGATCAAGTCACGCTCTTCGTCGGATATTTCCCCAGTGTGTAAAAGAGATTCCAAATGCATCATGAAAGGACGAATGTTGGCCGCCGTTTCCAAGTCTTCCAAATAATCGCGATGTTTTTCAGGCATGTATTTCCGCATAGCTCGGAGGAAGGCATTTCGATTCGTCCGTTTGTACGGAGGTCGAGGAGTAGTCGCACCCGAAGAAGTCCCGGAATGGTCAAGTTCATCAGCAGGTCTAGTGGATGGTAAATGACGATAACGATCATGCTTGTCCACAGGTGAAGAGGGTGAAGTGGTTGTTGCCGTATCCAATTTGATGACCAATGGTGATGACGATGAAGTTGTTGGTTTTTCGCCCACCGGATGATGTTCAACACCAAATGCAACATCGAAAGCAGCAATCAAACTACTTTGAGCAGCGCTACCACCAGCATAGCGACGATATTGACGTAACAGACGTTCACCTTCAGTGAGATGGCTAATGTCGGCGTATTCATCTGTTTCAGCTGACCATATCGAATCATTCACACCTTCATAAATAAGACCAAGAGGAAGACCAGCCTCCGCCATGTTTTCCCAGCCAGCTAAATAAGGACGGATTTTCCAGTAAAACACATAGGGATCGCATTTTTCAAACATACGATGAAGCACATCATTGATATCAGCCAAAGAATCACGGATGGTGGTCAAATTTGCTTGTAATCCTTCGTAGTTGCCATCTTGAATATTGTTCACACAGGAAAGAATAGAGGCTGGGCATTTGGAACCAGCACTTTCAATCGCAGTTGTCACCAAGTAAAACCATGATTCATCAAGTGATCCAGAATATGTAGCAAGTGTTGTCAAGTTCCTAATTTGAAAAAAAACAATGGTAAGTAAATAAACAAGAATAAACCTTGATCTCCAAAATAATAACAATCTTACCCAAGATCAATAGGACCTTCAGAATCAAGTAAGCGGTAATTCCATAAGACTACAGCAGCATGACATACAACAGGACACAGACCAAGATATTCGGCAATAGCATTCCAAGGCACAGCAAGATTTGCAGGTAAAGTCTAAATGGATCGTGAGAAAAAAATAAGGAAGAGGGAATTAGTCTTTATCCGACAGTGTGACACTGAAGGTGTCATTGATAACTGAGTTTTTTTTTTTTTTTTTTTTTTGGAGGGAGAATAGAGGAGTCTTTTTATTCTGTACTTACTTCAGAGGCTTCTTCATGTTTGCCCCACACATAGCTATGAGATAACATACATAAAATAAGGAAAGCACGTCGATATTCTTGAACGGTATTTAGCTTTTTGTGGTTTAACATGGGCATCTATCAAAAATAAAGTTTGTTAAATCAATAAGTCTCAATGATCAAGATAATCTATTTTTCTATTATCAAGAAATCTTACCTTGTGGATTTTTGCACGTAGTTTTCCAGCCAAAAGAAGCCCATTGAAGTCGTCCATCATATCTTCCCAAGGTGTAAAGTAAGGATCACTGAGACGCCGTAATGGTGGGTCATGAGGTAAGAACCCGGTGACGGGAGAGATGTCATATTCTTCTAATGAAAGCATGCTTGTCCTATTTGAATGTGTTCGGAAGAAGGTAAAATTTGGTTTGGGTTGGATACTGGTCCTTGAAGTGAATAAGAAAAAAGTGGTAAATAAAAATAAAATAGAATAAAAGAAGGAGAAAGAAACAAAACCAAAAAGAGTCAAAAAAAAAACGAAGAGATCATCTTTTATAAATTCAAATCCCGCCAAGTAAAAAAGATCGGCTATTCAATCCGTATCAATGGTCCATGACCTTCACTGGTAAAATAGTAGGTGTCCATGCCCTGTCAAAACACATACAAAATAGGATGCACTGTATGCAAGAAATACTAAGATGGCGATTCATACAGAATATACCTTTATTTTTTTTTTGAGAGGATCTTCCCTACTGTAAAAAAAAATTGCGCTAAAATTATGATACAACATTTTCTATCCTATGAAACAAATGGGAGCATGACCACCGAATAGACTACCAGGAGAAAGTTGTCATCTTGATTTTATTTTCTGGGACCAATAAACAGCTGTCAATCGGACTTTGTAAGATTAATTTTTTTTTTCTTTTCTCGGATAATCTTTCTATGGCGATAATCTCCATTGCAGGCTACTCACATGGTGGCAGATGACAATGGTTCGATCATTGGTCAAAAATAATGAGCAGAGCAGACCAGGTTATCATGACGTTTCCCCATGACGAATATTTATACAAAAAAAGATTCACGTATTTCAAACAGACTGTGGAATTTTTCAGCACTATTATTCTTAGTCATTTCTTTCTATTAATCAGCCAGCAAATTCATTTTTATCCCATTTTTGGATACAATAGTAATTCGAATGCCGCAATGCATTGATCAAGTACACACATGCACACACTCAAAGAAAAAAACAAACATATTATCATATCATAAATAATCTTTTATTTAATATGTGTTTGAGATATTCATAACAATATATACTAATATAAAAGACGAGGGAATAAAATATATTAACTAACGAATGTGCAAATAGGAAAGGGAGACAATAACTATATGGTAAAAAAAAATATAGCGCTTTATTCAGATTTTGCTTTCATAGGTGAGGAAGAAGATGTAGGGGTTCCAGTCTTCCATTGTTTCAGTGCTTTGACCAGGGCCATGCATAAGGGGACAGAAATAGGGACAAATAGAGGCATGTAGATTGCGTATTTGTGTTCATCAGGGAAATAGAGCATAGACACCATAGTGGGATCAAAGAAAGCCTTTTCAGATAGTTCAATGGCATCTACCGAGTGTTTCAACGCCGTGTCATAGTTTCCTTTGAGTAACGCATCCCGAACTGATTGAATGGAAGTCAATGATTGGCAAACCTGTTGGAATAAATAGTCAGCACATGCTTATGGGAAAATCTCTCCTCTCCCTCTTCTTTGTTTGTGTACCTGATCTTGGATATGATCTAGCACAACCATATTTGGAATTTCCATCACCAATTGACCCAAGGAGCGAAGCGTGGCAATAGCGTTAATCATGTTTTCCATCGTACGTCGACGAATCAAATTATCTTTTTCTAATGTGGTGATCCCGGTATGAGTTGAATATAAGAAGGTTGCATTCAGTCCTGGTGCCTATAGATGTATAAATAAATAAAGGAAAGTCAGTGCGGGATCGATATTATGTAATTATGTATATAATGAAGGGATTCATACCAATAGTTTTGAAGCAGCAGAGCTTACATCTTGAATACCCATCAAACTTCGAAGTTGTGATCTAAAAGTCTTCATAATAGGTTGTAAATCCGATTTGGTAATATGATACTGAGAACCAGGGGAGATTGACTTCGGTGGATTCTTGATCATGACACCGCCCCAGCGTGGAATCAAAAATGAATTACTAAGAAGAGGTTTTCCTAAAAGATGATATGAATATATCGTACATAATTGGTCAAGAGTTTTGATATTTTGATATGACTTACCTTGTAAATCGTGAATTCGCAAAGGAGTAACATCCGAGGAGGGAATATATAGAATGAAATTAGCAGTGGGATAAGATGAAATACTTGATGCTAAAAAAAAAATAAGAAAAAACCCCCCAGCTTTAGTAAGGGTATTTTAATCCTTGATCTATACGCACCGAGATTCCAATCAGCAGAATGACAAAATGGGTAGTTGATCCGGGTTGAAATAATAGTAGTTGGGATGTTCTTGTCGTTCCATGTATTTTGGTACTTGAGACAAGGGGGCATAATTTTGAATCTATCCAATAGAATGTGATGTTAATATAACTATTTAAAGAGTCATCTCATTCCATTCCATACTATATAAAGAAGTATACCTGAGAGTCGACTGTAAAATTGGATACATCAGCAAGTTCTTTGAGTAATGGATACAAATAAACTAAACAGCAACGAAACAGAGTAATGAATATCAAACAAATCAGTTCTTTCCAAGTAATCCCATCAATGCCTCTTCTCTTACCGTTGACAGCGTTCCTGATATCCCAGCCTATCGTCATGGATTGAGGATTGTTGTTCATAAGACTAAAGGTGATTTGATACCGAGAAGAATACTTGAAGGTTCGCATACTATTGGCATCGTACTATAATAGATAGATGGAATAAGTATATATACACAAGGACAAACTGCCTTCTGAATATCCTGTAAAACTAGTTTACCTTATCCACTTTTCCAGTTGAGCAAGACGCAATTTCGCTTAAGGATTCAAATTCTGTTCTAAATATGGCTGGAATCAAGGACATCATCACAGATTCGATATTCTCTAATAATAATAATAATAATAATAATAATAATAATAATAATAAATGCCAGTAAACAAGTACAATATATATCCTACACTGAAGTGCTTACCTTGGTCCATGGTATGTAGCCTGATGACGCTTGTACGATCCTTTCCCACAATGATATTGGCTACTTCTTGATTTGATTTGCTAGGTTGAATGTTGGAGGAGTGTAGATAATATGAATATTGGCCAACAGGAGCATTGGTGTGTTGTTGTAAAAGAGAATCTACGCTTTCTAAAGAAAACGAACTAATATTAGCCGCATATAACTGGATATTGTATTATTTTTCACTTGTTTTTACCTTGAGTGAGCTCCTCTGTAGACCATGATTTTAATTGGACTTTGATCGGAAAAGTCGCACAGAAGGAGATATCTTGAAATTCTTTTGTCAAAGCAGATTCCAGGCTGGAAGTCATAGAATGAATAGAGTCCCCATTATCAATTTCAGAGAAAAGCCACAAAGGTACGAAGAGTGACAAAGTTGTTGGTAAAGTAAAGGTAGCTTCCTAGATAAAGTAGAATTGTTAGGTCTGAATAGAGGTTCCATAGATAAGTTAATGTATGTTTTTTTGACTTACGCTTCTGGTTTGCCAGGAATCTATTTCATCAAAAGGAAGATGAGCGCGATAGACTTCAGTTGTCTTCCACCAAAAAGGCACACCTAATAGAACCACACACCAAAAAGCCAATAGAACTAGTTGATTTGCATCTATCCAATTATATATTGATTTAGTATTCACCTTTGACATAATATATACAAAGCTATTATTACCTCGCATCACTACAATGAAGAAAAAACCAGAAAGAAAAGAAACGAAAAAAACCAAATTTTAAATGCCGCCCACAAAGCTTCCTAGATTTTGTCCTTTTTTCCGCCTCTGTCTCTCATCTATCCCTTTTTCAGCAGACCACCTTCCATCCATCCATTCATTCAATCTCATATATCATGTCAATGGTAGAATATAAATTAAAAAGGGATGCCTGCCGCCCCAAAGTTCTTGATAAGTACGATATTATTGGTTTTATCAGCTCTGGCACTTATGGACGTGTTTACAAAGCCAAATCTAGAAATCCGTAAGCACCTTTCCTCTCCCCCCCCCCTATATATGTGTATACCACCTTTACTGTCAATACCTATTAAAAATCTTCAATTATTGCTAGGGATGATCCTAAAGAATATGCTATCAAAAAATTCAAACCTGATCGAGAAGGCGACACTCACCATTATGTAGGCATATCTCAATCGGCTTGTCGAGAAATCGCTGTAAGTCTGTGGATAGACAATAACGTACCTATAGAAGTGGAACTCATGTGACACTTTCTCTTATAGCTTTGTCGTGAACTTGATCATCGCAATGTAGTAGGCCTCGAGGAAGTACTCTTAGAGGACAAGGCGATATTTATGGTCTTTGAATACGCTGAACATGACTTCTTAGTAAGTATATGATATATAATATATATAACCTGTTTTGTTTTTTAATCATCAATTTTGTAGCAAATCATCCACCACCATTTACATACTGAACGAAAATCTATTCAAGAAATCGTTATTAAATCTATCCTTTGGCAACTTATCAACGGTGTGGCCTATCTACATGCAAACTGGGTGCTTCATCGTGACCTGAAACCAGCTAATGGTAAGTAATAAATTATATCATGTACTGGGTCGACTGTCTAAACCTCACTCTTTATTTATTGTAGTATTACTGACAAATGAAGGCGTAGTAAAGATAGGTAAAAACGGTAAAAGAAAATGAGGGAAATCAAAGTCTTGATCTTTTTATCTGTATATACATTTGATTAGGTGATCTTGGACTTGCTAGGTTATTTAACAAACCCCCTCATCCTTTATTCAGTGGCGACAAAGTGGTCGTGACAATATGGTACCGTGCACCGGAATTATTGTTTGGTGCAAGACATTATACCAAGGCAGTAGATATGTGGGCGGTGGGTTGTATCTTTGGAGAGCTGCTTGCATTGAAACCAATATTTAAAGGGGAAGAAGCAAAGATGGAGAACAAGAAAACGGTACCGTTCCAGCGAAGTCAATTGTCAAAGATATTTGAAATTTTGGGCACTCCTGGAAGTACGACATGATAGAAAAACAAACATTGAAGATATACAATATATTAACCGTTCTGTCCATATTTTATAGAAGACCGATGGCCCACAATAGACCAATTACCAGATTACAATCAACTCAGCTCCTTCCCACAGTAAGTGTGATGATGATCATGATGATTGTATACCCCATTTACCTTTTTTTTTTTTTTTTTTGCTTAGATGTGTAAACAATTTAAAGCAAGTATATCAACTCATGCCCGGTGTCAAAACTGAAGCTGGATTCAACTTATTGTCAGCCCTTTTAGAATATGATCCAGCAAAACGAATAACAGCAGAAAAGGCGCTCAATCATCCATATTTCCAAGAAGAACCAAAACCTGTCATGAAGTAAGTTTTATACGAAAAATAAAGAAATGAGAATCTTAGTTAGCCTAACACCTTTTTTTTTTTTTTTTTTTTTTTTTGTGTGTGTGTAGTGTATTGGCGCAACAAAATGTAGAATATCCATTACGGCGCATTACACAAGAAGACAATGATATCAAATCAACAAAAAGTGGGATGACAAAGGACGACCATTCTAATAGGCCGGCAAAAAAGGCAAGGAATGCATAGATTAGTATGTGTATATGTTTTTGTGCTTCGTTGAATAAAAATGATTTTGTACTATGTGATATACATGATATCTATATGTCCCTTCCCCAATGCAATTCTTCCACTCGTGTCAACAAAAGATCATGCGGCGTTTGAATTATTTATTTTTGTGTGGGGACAATATTTTTTCACCACTTCCTTTTTTCCTCCCCTTTTTTTTTTTTTTTTTTTTTTTTATTTTTACTTTCCCTTCCCCAAACCCCAATGTTTTATACCCTATTTACTTTACGATGATTGCCTTTATTTTATATACAATTTACTTTTTGATTATCACCACTATTGCAATATCAATCATTTTATATATTTATCAATGCGATCTTCTATATGCTTCTGGTTTTCCCAAAGGATCAAGGACGAAGGTATGTTGGTTATAATGGTGATTGATATTTCTCTTATTACTAACATGTTATTCCTTTTGATTCATTTGTCTTTTTAGGTATCAAAGCCTTCAGAATATGGTCTTCCTGATGACGAAGAAATTCTATTAACAAAAGATGGTGTCAAACTGCGGTGCTACGTCCTAATTCAACAAGATGAAAGAGTCGCGCTGCAAGCTCCAACGATAGTATGCTTTCATGTAAGTACAAAATAACATCTACCCACACCTATCTTGTAAAACCTTCACATATGATAGACTGGATGGTACTGACTGTTTTTTTATTATTATTATTAATTTATATGTACGAATTTAGGCAAATGCTGGAAATATGGTAAGAAAGGACAACGCATACACAGCGCCTATGGTGGCAGGATAATGCATATATCAGGTACAACACCAGATTTCACTCACCCCATCACTTTGCTTTTTTGGGTACTATTTTTAGGGTCATCGACTTCCTATTGCTCAAGTTTTATATCAAAAGTTAGGCTACAACATCGTCACCTTATCTTACCGAGGGTAAGGAAAGAAAACCACATAAATGGAAATTAGCTTGGAAAGAAAGACAAAGAGGAGGTGGTTTGCTAACATGATTTGTTTAGGTATGGCCTTAGCGAAGGCAAAGCGAACGAAAAAGGCTTACAAATTGACGCACAGGTAACAAAAAAAAACATTACAAAAAAAAAGGGTTGGGGTCAAGTCGGATCTGATATATTTGTTTCGTATTTTTCCTTTTTAATGACAGACGGTGGTAGATTACATCAAAAATCATCCAATTCTGAAGTATACTAGACTGGCTGCTTATGGGCAATCACTCGGAGGTGCTGTTGCGATTCATGTTGTTTCTAAAAATGAAGATGACTTCGACGCTCTGATAATCGAAAATACATTCTTGTCTGTGGTAAGATGAAAAAGAAAAAAGAGAACTGCCTCATTAAAGCTAACCCGTGCTTTTTATTTATTCAATAGCCATTACTTATCCCGCATATCTTACCAGGGGCTCTGCGATATTTAGCTCATGTGTGCAATCAAAAATGGCGAACATACAAATCTATCTCAAACGTACAACGTGTCCCCATTTTATTCTTATCCAGCTTGCGGGACGAGCTGGTTCCACCAAGTCATATGGCAAAATTATACGATGTGGCGGAAACGGTTGGGGCAAAAGTGTGGAAAGGATTTGATTATGGAACGCATAACGATACATGTTTGCAGGTAAGGCATACAGAGAGAGCATGGGAAAAGGGGATTACCATCTAGGCTATACTAATTTTTATTCTTTTGTGTGTGTGTATTTTGTATATATGTATTAGATTGACTACTTTGAAACAATTGAAGAATTTATACGGGATCACGTCCAAGAAGACGAAAATGGCTGGTAGCCATTGCTACATAGTAGTGGTTTTAAATTTAGTTTAGCTATCTTATATATTATTTTATGCTGATCATTTAGTCTATATTATATACATACATATTTTGAAATAAAATAGTCTTCTTTGTATTTTTATTTGGCTTCGGTAAAGAAGAATCAGGTCACCCATTACACTGTATTTGGTTGTCATTTGTTCACCAGGATTGGGCTTTTGACTCTCATCTGATGTGCATTTTCATTGGAAATGTGTTGCTGGTGCACTTACAGTTTATTAACAGCGGGATTTGAATTGTTTCTTATTTTTTTGTGAAAAAAAAATCACAAGTTGACCCCTCTCCTCCTTTCTTTGTTTTACTTTTACTTTTTACTTTTTTTCTATTTTATAATTGGTATGGTATTATGTCCATTGCTACTGTCTCAAGGTCTGAACCTGTCCCAATACCCAATACCAGCGATCCCGCTTCCTTTTCCTACAAAGAAATTGTACGAAATCTAACAGCAAATGCCCCACAACCTTATGGTGCCATTCCTCCGTTGATGAAGAAACGAAAGCAAAAGAAGAAGAAACGACAATCTCAACAATCGCAGGCCGTTCGAAGGATGTCTCACGTGGAAAACTGGGTAGCGGTCGATAGTAAAGAAAGCTTGCCTGATGAAGAAGAACTTGTAAGTAAACTATGCCTTTGCTGTACTGAACTGAACTAATACTCATCTCTGCTATTACTATTATTAGATACACTCGCCATTCCAAAACTTTTTGCCCTTGGACTTCTTGACGGGAATCCTGCCGCTGCATATGCCTCCACCATCTCTCAGTGATCCTACCACATTTATACAACAGCAAGAAATAGCAGCAATTACGGAGCATCATCGTAGGAAAGCATCTCATCAATTCACCTCTGCACCTGGAGCTGATGAAGGTACCATTTCGGCGGACGGTATATTTACTCAAGATGGGGACGACGATGACCAAGATGATGAAGACGACGATCTTGAAGAAGACGACGACATTTTCGACGAATATGACGATATTGATGATGATGATGAAAGCGACTTATCACCTCCGGGGTCTTCTTCGTCATTATCGTCTTCTTCTTTCTCACCACGATCTCCTGGAAGAAGACAACGAGACTCACTTGGGGCCCTATCGATACCACCAGAGAGAACACTATCACTTTCACCGCCCGCAACTACAGACAATGGGAATTCTCGGCAACTGCATAAAACAATTGTTGGGCGACGATCGATTCCTTCCTTCACCAAAGCGCATACACCTTCAACCTCAACAACAACATCGTTTGCTATGTCGTCTTCACCGCCGGATCAAGATCGGGGAAAGTGGATTCACACCATCGCCAAGCTGCGTCAGTCACTTGCTCTTTCTCAACCACCCCCACCATCGACTTCTGCCAATTCATTTTTAGCAAATTCACCAGCAGCATCATTAGCGAAATCTCTCCCTTCCAGTAGCAGCAGCAACAGCAGCACTGGTCTACTTGGCAAGGACAATCGCCGCCAGCCTCCTGGATTCATTCCGATGCCATTGCCACCCAGACGAAAACGATCGACGAAAAAGCGGCGATCAGAAGCAACGACACAACCACGTTTTAATTTTGACACCAATACCTATACACGCGATACCCGATCCAATCCTGACCATTTACGCATGATTGCTGCCGAACTCAACATGATGCGTTCAAGAAAACTCTTTAGTCCGCTCAAACCTCGAGGCTTTTTACCCAGACGCAAGGATCCTTTTATTTGTGGTGATGGCCGACTACGATCCCCTTTACAATTTGAAGTAGTTTAGTTTAGTCCTAGTTTCATTCTAGTCATCACCCCCCCCCCTTCTCCTCCCTCCATCATCCTTTTACTGTTATTATATATTATATGTATTTACATTAGATATTCAGTCCACTCTTTATATATATATATATATATTATATATCAAACCAATAAAAACCACTCTTCTTTATTATCTTTTATCTTTACTTTTTTTTTTTTTTTTTGACAAAAAAAGGCTTTAGTGGATGGATTATTTTTGTATCTGTAACACGGAGAAGACAGGTGAAATTTCTTTTATGGTATGCCCCGATTCGTTTATTTACTGGATGACAAACTCACAGTGAGCATATCCTTTTTTTCCTTTTTTTTTTTTTTTTTGTGCCTCCAATCAGACATGATTATTCTATTCTTGTCGTTCAGCTTAGTTTACTTGATATTTATCATATAAAAATCGCTTTCTGAGATTGTAAGGACGGCTAAACAGTAGTATGGGGCGTGCCTTTATATAGTAGTACCGACGGATAAACATACAAAATCCAAAAAAAAAGGAACCGATCAAGGGACAGACGAAAAATGAGTTCATTATTAGAAATAAGTTTCGACGTTACACTATCGACCATTTAAAGGTGCTAGAATGGCTGTTCATCAAAAAAAAAAAAAAAAAAAAAAAAAAAAAATAGGAGACGGACAGTCATGGATGATGAATCATAAATGTATTTTATTTGTATATGTATTTTATTCCTGATCAACATAATAAAACGAAGAAAATAATAAAAATAAAGGAGAGGAAGAATGTGAAGATAAGAATATGATAAATATATATATATATGATAAAAATAAGTGAATGATAAATGAATGAATGAATGAATGAATATATCTATATAGGTTGTCGAGTGTGTACTGACAGAAGTGGAATATATATATAATGATAATAAATAAATGAACGGGGAAAGGGATAAAAAATATTGAATAAGGATAAGGATAAGGATAAAAATATAAATGATTGCCATCATCAAGGCTAGAATATAATACTATCAAGGGAAGGGGGGAGGTGAGGGGTATAGAAATGTAACAAACAATTTCATCAATTCTTGACACAGACATCTGAATTTGACAAAGGAGTACTGGTCCACCAAGGACCTGCTTGATCCCTTGATGATAAACGGGGTCGTGAGCCAAAATCACAAGATGTTTTCATTTCATCCAACCATGTGTTGCCTTGCCATGCTTGACGAATCGTGGTTGACGACGATGCTACACTTTTGCAAGAGCGGCCACCATCATCATCAGCATATTCTTCTTGATCGTCACCAGTACCATAACTCTGGGTCATACAAGCAGTGTGGTCCATCCTTCGTTTGTTGTTTTTTGGTAGAAGTCCAGTCAAAACATGAAAGGCATTTGATAAGGTTCGTTTGGGTGCATTGGGAGAAGGTGTCGCCTGAGTAGCTTTGAATGAAGCAGCCACCAATGCTGGGTCCAGTGGCTCTATTTTCATTATTGCTTTTTTTTTTTTTAATAAATAATGGAATAAAGAGATTAGATATCATGACAAAACCAATATTAAGAAAAAAGTAAGGGGCAATTTATAAACTTACTTTTTTTCGAGAAGTTTGGATTGGAATAGCATCGTCTTGGTGATTTTGTTGTGTAAAATGATTTTGCAGACTTCTTTGATGAAATAGATTTGGTTGATCGTAAAGTAGATGCAGTACTAAAATTGGCGGAAATTGGTGAAGAGGATGTGTCTGGCACATGTTCAAAACATTCTATGAAGCGCGACATGGTTTGATGGCGAGTTGGGATTCCATTTCTTTTTTTGGGGTTGATATCCGTAGGAGTTGTTGAGCTTGATGATGGAAATAATGATGATACTAATGTGGATGAGGATGGTTGATGATTGAGATTGCTTTGTGATTTGTTGGTCGTGTCAAACGATGGCAGGTCAAATTGATCAAATAGGGGAAGATTGGGTAATTGCAAGGTACGAGTTTGATAGCGATCATGAATTGGGTCGTAATCAGAGATTTTCATGATCCCTGATTCAAATAAAAGAGTGGATGAAGACATAAAATAGGAGTGGAATTGAAATTTCAATAAGAAGAAAAGAATGGGAAGGGGTTGTAAAAAAAAGTGAAGAAGAATGGAAAGAGAAGAGAAAAAATTGAAGATTCAAGCAACATTGCCCAATTTATCTATTATTTTCAAATTCCGCTTTGATGGCCGTGGCTGTACCTGTCATCCCAACCCTATTTCTATTATTTTGTTTCAATGCATGAAGCAGCTGGTTATTTATTGTAAATGTCTTCTTTCCTTATAGCTGATTGTATAATATAGATCTTATGATTGAAAAAGAGATGTATTTTTGGACTTGCAGAATTAGGTTATATGTCGTCCAATGAAAATCGAAGATATTATTTCGGCTCCCCACACCAAAAAAAAAAAAAAAAAAAAAAAAAAAAATCAAACCAGAAAATAAAAAAACCTTTTTTTTTCTACTCCAAAAAAATCCACCCAGCCTACTGCATTCACTTTTATTCATTTGTATATTTATTATTGATCCATTTTTCTTTATCCATGCTGTATATTTGATCATTTTTATCTATACACACACAATCACGATGCAATTCATTTTGAATCTTTTCAAGCCAAGCACATCCTCTCAACAATACTCTAGATTAGCAATGAATCCTATATCAGCAACACACATCCGGTTGAAACGCTGGCGATCATCGACTCTACTCAAATGGGGAGCTCTGGTAGGCTTCGTCAGTCTCATTGCCTTTTTTATTATTTACGATCTTCAACTCACTGTACGCGTTTATTTGCGTAACTGGATCTCGCATGCGGACGATGCTTATTATCAGCCCCTTGGGAAATGCTTTCAGTCTTTACCTGATGACTCGCCTTATATTCTTGGAAATCAAAATTATGTCTACGATGTTACTCCTGGCGTCGGCCTTCTGGATAGTTTTGATTGTTATGATTTTGCTTCTACCATCCAACCTATTTCCAATACTGCAGGTCACAATACGTCGACGACGACAACAACAAACGAAACATCATCATCACCTATGATCTATCATGCGTATTGGAGGGCGGATATTGCACCTGTCGGACCGAAACAGCTGGCTACCTTACGATCCGTTTTTGCTACTCAAGACGTCAACAACTCAGTGATCTATCTTTGGTCCAACGGCGATCTGTCAAGCTCACCAGTCATTCAGCAAATCAAATCATATGTGGGGGATCGACTGGACACTAGGATTTATGACCCCAAGGAACTCTCGCGTGGCTCACCTATGGAAGCTTCACCTCATCTCGATTTCAAGGACACCAGCGGCTACCTGGATGGTGACCTGATCCGACTCTTGGTCCTTTACAAATACGGGGGGATGTGGTTTGATATGGATGCGTTGTTTGTGCGGGACATGGCACCCCTATTTGAACGTGAATGGCTCCAACAGTGGGATTGCTTCTTACCTCCGCTTTACCCTTTCAATGGTGCGTTTATGCGGTTCCACAGACAGTCACCTTATGTGTGTGAAATACTGACCGAATTGGCAAATGGTCCTCTCCCACGACCAAACTCGATTGATTGGGGAGGCTATGCTTATTACAAGGTGTATAGAAGACTGCTACACAATGGTATCCGTCCTTGGTCAGTGCTACCCTGGTGCTTTACTGATTCGATGGTGTGTGCCCCTACCAATTCGATGCCAAACGCTTTTGTTGAAACTGAATTTTCCGAACGACGCTTGCTGCAAACGTTTGCTTACCACTGGCACAACCAATGGAAGAAGGAACCAGGATCTCTTTTTAGGTTTTTGGAAGGCAGGCACAAGAATGTTACTGGTTGGTGATGCCCCTTAGTATATTCATAGTTGTATTCCCAGCTCATCCCTTTTTTCCACATTTGTATCCCCCCCCTCTACATTTGATCATCTATTTTACATTAGTTACTCAAATATTAATACCTACGATAATAAAAATGAATTTTATACTGTATCTGTGATCATGATCTTGTTAGTTTTGTGTGTGTGTGTGTGTGTGTGTGTGCGTGTGATTGTGAAGTTTAATTTTGTGCATTTGGCGATAATGAGGTGTTTGTATGATGTGATGATGATAGACAAGATGCTCCCAAATTTCAAAAAAAAGGCTGAAGAGATGACCCTATGCAATGGCATATATATATCGACTTCTCCACTTCATTATCTTCACGACCTCATAGATCTATCTCTCCCGTTTCCTGTTTCCTTTAATTTTCTGCTCACAGATCGTTTTTTTTTTATATAATACCAGCGACACAATCTAACAATAGATGGACCCAAAGGAGTTGCTATGGTAGTAGGGCTCTTATGCACCTACCACTGCTCCTCTTTCCTCTTTTTTTTTTTTTTTTTTTTTTCTTTCTTTTGCGGCCATCATTGGATTTTTATGGGTTGGAATCACTTAAGGAAATTCTTCTATCCCCTTCCTGCACCTTTTTGATGAGTAGTAGACGAATAGCACGAAGGACAGAGATTAAATAATGCTGATCACAGAAGTGCGACATGATGAGTATTAGGCAAAATAAGTCTATTATTCTCCTGTTTTTATACCAAATGGACACAATATTTTCTTTGTGGTACTAAGTCGCATAGTAGAAAGAAAGTTTTCCTGGGTATAAGAGGAGGTGAGGTTTAGGAATGGGTTTCTGGACCTGATAAATAAAAAGGGTAGGCATATATACCATGTTTTTCTTTTGTACGTAATATCTTTATATTACTTGGAAAAATAATTAATAAGTTTTACATAAACTATTGAAGGTATATAAAGGGTTTTGTTTTATTGTAGAGTTAACTTGATGTAAGATAAAACTAAAAGGGTTAGCAAATCTAAGGCGTGTAAGAAACTGTTCTACAGTAAAAGGGAAAGTGAGATAAACTACTCCAATCTACGGTAAATAAATACTATTTAGGGGAACTAAAAGCTGCGTGTTCTGATTGGTAAGATTTGCTGTCTTGAGATGAAAAAACCATCATATTGTACTTTGAGTGGCAATGTTTGATGTAAAAATTAAGAAGGACACTTGGTTGACGATGTTACATGGCGTAGATGTTGTAAAAAAGAAATAAAGGAGGGGTTCTCTTTTTGTATCCACAAAAAAGATATGTAATCAAATCCCGACCACGTGAAATTTTATTTATTTACTCCTCGCTTTTTTATTTTTTCGCGCACTCTTCCTTATCCATTTTCTTTTTTCCTTACCTTTTTTTTCACCATTCAACTTCTTTGAGGTTATGGAGATCTTAGATCAGCGTTGGGACTAGTTTAGAAGGGTTTTCGGAACAGGGATTACAAGATGCATGGGGAAACCCTTTCATTTTGTTTCTAGGATTTGGAACCACCATTAGTTGGCTTTAGAGCCTTTAGTAGTTAGTCTAGTATTAATTTGTCCGTAGTTTGTATATGCAACGGAATAAAATATGTCTCATTTTACTTGCTTCAATTAAAAATGACTCATTAGTCTCTCTCATTTCTTTTACAATATACGTTTTTACTGTTACTCGTTAGATGGATTGTTGTACTTCAATGAACAGTATCCCTTTATCATGTCTTGCACGTAACATCAAGTTACTTCTTTAAACCCCCATACCTTTAGAATAGCGTTCACAATTCTTTGAATTTTTCTAGTCATCTTACTCATGCTGTCCCTTGCACATCCTCTCACCTTTTAGATTGCTATTGACCTTTTTCCCATTTTATATTATGTGTTACAATAAAACATCCTATTTCTAACCATCAACTTGAGCTACCGGACCCATTGTATATTAAACAATATGTACATGCCGTACAAATCATTAAAAAATAATAAAAACATATCACATACAGGCATATTGTAGTATATATGAAGTATTCATTTTGTTTATTGAATGAGGTGTTTGAGTAAAATGAAAAGGGAAGGAATCTATGACAAATTGTATGAAGGGTGTACGATAACTAATGCTATATGGAAACGGTGGATGGACTATAGCAGGTGGGTAACTGAATCAGTCGGTCATCTAAAGTTCACATTTTTTTAATTTTTGATTTTGAGATCTATCGCATAGCGTCAAAGTGTTTATTCGTATAAAGATATAATAAAAACGACAAATCAAAAGTAATAATAAATATATGTATATATATGTAAAGACATCACAACCATATCGTCATGTATAAATCAGACATATAATAAAACGATCCTAAATATCACCCAATAATATAAATATAAACTATGTAAAAGAACTATCAAGCTAGAGTTCATCCGCATCGCTGTCTTCTTCGGCATCATAGTCATCTAGCAGTACATCTGTATCGTCTTGATCCAAGGGACTATACTGGGTACCACTGCGACATTGAAGGAAGGACGGAAGTCGAAGGTACTGGAATACGTTCCAATCTGCCAGAGAATGAGGTACGGGTATTCTTGAGACTAAACCAACCAGAGCGACAGGGATGATAACGATAGCAGACAAGATCTTGGTAATCACAGGGTGTGAAATAATGCCATTGGTGGCACTGGCAGCAGAATCAGGCAAACGAATAGATCTGTATAAATAAAAATAAAGATTGTATGTGAGTTGGAATCATCTTAATAGCAGCTTATTTTTTTTTTTTCTCTTCCTTACCCAAATCCTTGATGACGGAACACATGTCGATATCGAAGGCAGCCAAAAACGATAGCAGCGCCAAATACTGGCGCAAACAAATACACTGTCCAGTGCGTTCCACTACCACGACCGGGACATCTGATTTGATCACCTTCTTTGTCTAGTTCTCTTCCACCTTGGCAAGTAGAAGCAGCAATTTTTCGATAACTAGTACATAAAAGGATAAAATTAAAATTCGTATAGTGGCGTGATTTTTCCATCTCTCTATTATCACTTACCCAGTGGAAGTATAAACAAAGTCTACACTGCCATCACATTCTGGTACAACGGGTTGGAATCCAGGAACCAAAACACATTCGTTATTTTCATTTCGAACAAAATTGAAATCACTAAAAGTTATACAAAAAAAAAAAAAAAAAAAAAAAAAAAGATGAGAAGGGGAAGATAATATGTATGGGATTGTTTTCGGTACACTATTTTTTTTTTTATACCATTCATAATCTTCTGCCGCACATGTGCAGTTTCGAACAATTTCTTTGGGTTGGACTAGTTTTTCACCAATATAGCAATCACGATCTTGAATTCGGCGGTGGTATTTCGTCTAATGTTTAAAGGGAGCGATGATCGTTAGGACTAGCTAGAATAATAAAATCAGGTCATAACTTACTTCACGACCAAATAGACAAGTTTCACCGCGAGTATCTTCAGGGCTCCAAAGCTCAAAGTCATCATCATCTTGGTTGTTGATATCTATCTTGCATTGCGTAGGGTGAATAGCACTGAAATCGATATGATACGCCACTGTTTTGGTGCCTCCACGTTCCGCACCAAAGACCACATACTTTTGACTGGTTCCATCAGGTTGTGTGATAATGTCATCCACCTTGATACGATCCTTTCTTTTTGCAAATTCATAAGTTTTCCAAGTCAGACCTTGGTCGCTGGTATATCTATTCCGAGAAAAAAGGTTATTTGACGATGATGTGAGTACGGATGATCATGGTCTCTCTCTCTCTCTATCTTATTTTTGTTTT
This sequence comes from Absidia repens, assembly GCA_002105175.1. Lineage (NCBI taxonomy): Eukaryota > Fungi > Mucoromycota > Mucoromycetes > Mucorales > Cunninghamellaceae > Absidia > Absidia repens. The sequence goes on along the minus strand of MCGE01000024.1, from coordinate 479,905 downwards.
TATGTATTACCTGACTTCGTTGGTTTCATCTTCATCATCCACAAGCATCAGAAGACCACCTTGATCGGCAAATTCCCAGATGTGTGCACCTTTGTAAACTTCATTCCAAGTCTTGCCAGCATCTCGAGTCAAAAACATGTCACCATCACGATAGGGAGTAAGAGACGTTCCAACATTGCCAACACCTACCATCAATCCAACAGCGCTGGAAGAGCTAAAGAGATCTCGCGAGTTTCGTCGTTCTGAGTAGCTGTGAAGATGTAGACTACAATCCTCTGCTTTTTTCCCACCACCATTGCATTTGAAGTATTCCTTTTTGCTGTCCACAGAAGGAGGAGTCAATTTGCGCCAGCTGCGTCCGGCATCGGCGGTCAATCGTGTAACTAGTTTCTTTGGATCACCCATGTTTGCTTGATTGGCATTGCTGATTTGATTGGATAAAGCAATTCCTTCAATACCCTGCATCTTTTCAAAGTCGACAATACCCATTTCGTTTCGATTGGCATCCTTGAGAGACATCACAAAATACGTGCCGTTTGAGTTTGAGGTAAAAATGTTCCCGTTTTCCGCCCCCTTGTGAGTATTGGTTGAGACATGAATCCACATACTGTTTGCTGATTCCATAATGGTGAATGCTTCAGGAGAAACATTGAATGATTCAGGGAAGGACGCTAGCGCAAAAGTGTTTCCGTCTAGACTGATATGTAGCTGGAGAGTATTTCCACCATGCTGAGCCACCGCTACCACCATATACTTGCCAAAGACAGCAACGCCCACCATGTCATCGAATAGGTATTGCTTTGATTCAAAGTAGTTCGTAGAAGTCACAAATTGAAGCTGATTGGCAAAGAATGTTCGTTGGTTGCCCGATTTGTCGTGGTATTCTTCACAAAAGATGGCATCGTGTTCCGCATGTTCAATAGCACCATCACGACCCCAAATGCAGCTACGAATATACGGTCCAATAGGTTGCCAGTTTTTGCCGCTGTTGTGAGAGTAAAACGCTTCGGAGTGGCATTCGTTCGACATGAAACTATCGCATTTACTTTCACCAATAAAGATCACGTATTCAGGTTCATCACGGTGGAAGCTAAGAATGGTACCAAGAATACTGCTGAGCGGTTCCAATGGAGTAGTGATTTGAATAAAGTTGCTGCCACGATCTTGGGTAACGAAGTGAGTACGTCCCTTGGTCATAAAGTAAGCGGTTTGATCATGATGAGGGTTTTGATACATTGCTACCACTTGGTGATCCCCAAATATTTGAGTCCATTTGTTGCCGTCATCATCACTACGCCATACTTTGTTGTCTGCTGTTCGCACAATAACCCGGTTGGTATCAGTGAAGTAGATATAATCCACGACCCGGTCCGTAAATTCCATCTTGGAGCTTTGGACCCGACCACCTTCACCACAATCCCAATCCTTTTTGGTTTCAAGATTAACGCCCCCAGTACATGAGCTTTTTGAGTTTTTCTTGTATCCAGAGCGTCCTTGGAATTTTTCACCAGGTCTGCAAACAGTGGGTCGATCAGGGTGTCGGTTGACATATTCACATTCACCTTTTTCGTTTTTCCAGAACCCAAAGTCACTAATTCATGCCAGGAGAGAATAAGGAATAAAAAAATGAGAATACAAATAACATAATAAGACTAAAACAGGCGCTTTTGTTTTTGTTTTTACCATTCAAAATCAATGTCACGGCATTGGCAATTATCTTGTACCACTTCAGGCGCCTTGAATTTATTTCCAACTTTGCAGATGTGGTCCGGTTTACGTCGCCAATATGCTGTTTTCTTTCCAAGCAAGCAAGCATCATCACCATCATCGTCTTTGGCAATCCATTTTTCAAAGTCAGATTCGTCACCGTGATGTTCGTCCAAATTGCATTGCTTTACATCAGTTCCAGCAAAGTCCACAACAATGATCAAAGGAGAGCGCTGGGAGTTGCGAGTGTGACCCATAATAACGAATTTGAGTGTTGATGATAATGGATCTGTGGTCAAAGTTGATACCCGAATAGGTTCTTCGGCAAAAGTGTAGCCACGCCATGTGTCACCTTGATCCCATGAGTATAAGAGTTCATTCGTTGGCCCTTCGTCATTAATCAACACTAGAATGGAGCCTTGATCCCCAAATTCGTATAAATGTTCGCCTTCTTGTATGCGGATCCAAGAGTGACCAGCATCCCGGGTTAAAAATGTATCGCTTTGTTCGTATGATAATAAAGATGGACCGACATTACCGACACCCATTGCTAAGCCAGGAACGCCGCCAGCTGTGAATATAGCCCCAGGTCCATGGATATCTGTTCGACTGTGTAAATTCAGAGTGCAATCCTTTCCAGTACAGTCAAATTTGCTTGGAGGTGCCAAAGGTTGCCATTGACCACCATCATCCCAACTGATCATAGTTCGTACTTTCTTGGTAACATCACGAGTACCACCCACCAATTCGTCCGCATTCATTACTTGATTGGCCAGGATCACCCCATCAATCCCTTGCATTTTTTCGAAATCCACATAGCCCATAGCGTTCCCGTTGGTGTTGTCTAGTGATATATGGTAGAATGTACCATTGTCATTCGACTTGTAAAGTGCCCCATGCGCTTTGCCTTGAGTCACCGACTTGAAGATGTTCATCAAAATGGAATGCGTTGTTGATTGCAAAACAGTGAAGGTCTAGTAATAAATAAAGTAAAAATGTATAAGTTTTCGTGTATTTCTTTAAAATAATAAAATAAAACGTATAGCACTTACATCACGGTCAATATATTGTCCAGGTGGGAATTGAGCTTCACTGAAGGTGTCACCGTTGATACTGACATAGACGTTGAGGTCACCCTTCTTGTTTGCTGCCACGGCCATAAAATCTTCAATGACAAAGTATTCGACGACATTATCAAACAAGACTTCCTTTGAATTTCCCCAATCCACCGTTCGCACAAGCTCCAGTTGCTTGGATTGCTGAGACTGATACACCGAACAGAAGACAGTTTCCTTGCGTATGTTGAATTTTGAGTCGCGGCCAAAGATACATTTGTCCACATGCAGATTGAAAGCAGCCCAATGGCGGCCGTGATCATGGGATATGTAAGCCTCCGATTGAAGCGTGGTTGGTTCATCGGCAACAAGCAAAAGCCAGTCATGTTCCTGAGGGTGGAAGTCCAATACTTGAGAAGAGCGACGACTTGGAGGACCAGGAGTAGGAATTGGAGACCAGTTTTCACCTTGATCTTCAGTAACATACAACCCATTTTCCAAAATGGCATAAGCGCGCTGATTATCAAATTCATGCATAATAAATTGGTACACACGTCTTTCATCCTTCAAGACTTGTTTCCACACCATTCCGTGTTCACCAGAGTACCAAAGTTGACCATTTCGAAGTCGCATGAGAACCTTGGGACTGTCAGCAAAATAGGTAAATTGTTCTACTTCATCGTCAAAAATAGTTTGATACTTGGCAATGCCTTTTTCGGATGGATTGGGAGCAAACCCATTATTGTTGCCGCTGGTACCAGGAGGGGATGTCGTATAGATGGGTTTGTCGTTTTCACTACATGGGCGGTCCACAGGTGCATCCAAAGGTGAAGATCCAGGGGTACACGTATTCCCAGGAATCAGGCGATAACCACTTGATGCTACATATGTATCCGATTTTGATTTGCATTGGTTTGCTGAAAGTTGGTCGTTCCGATCCCGTTTGCATTTTCCATTGGTATCCCGGCTAAAGTTGTAATCGCATTCATAGTCAGCATCAGTACATTGACAGTTCTTCATTTCGACTTCAGGTTCTTGGAAGTCACGGCCCACATAGCAATCACGATCTGCCTTGCGTCGGTAAAACATTTGTTCGTGTCCCATCAAGCAGTCAGGCCCATCAGTCAAATCCCGTGCAAACCAGCGTTCATAGTCATTTTTATCTTCATGGTCAGGGTCAAACAAGCATTGCCGATCTTGCAATTTGGTGAAGTCCAAATGGATGGATTGTACACGAGAAGAATCAGAAGAATGCGCAGAGCCAACCACCAAGATAAAGTTGCGAGATGTGGATTCAGGGTCAGTTGTCAATGATCGAGCACGGACGGTCATTTGAAGATCGTATTTTTCCCAAGAATCGCCCCTGTTTTTACTCCACCAAACATGATCAGTTTCCTTTTCATCATCCACCATGACCAAGAGTGAGCCCATATCACCAAATTCGTATTTGTGGGCACCTTCACGGACCATTTTCCAGTTCAAACCGCCATCTGTTGAGAGGTAAGTATCGCATTCGTCGTACTCTAATAATTGATTTCCATAGTTGCCAACGCCCATGATCACACCAATTGCTGTGTTTGAAGAGAAAACTTGACCAATGTTATGAGAAGAGGTAACAGAGTGAAGATGAAGAGCGCAGTCATCACCAGAAGAGCAAGCAGCATTTTGACCTTGAGAGTTCATCACCTTTTTGATAGAAGACCAAGTAGAGCCATCGTCAAAGCTCATTCGAGTTTGGATTTTCTTCATGTTGGTACTCTTGCTTGATATGTCATTAGGATTGATCACCACATTGGCCAACATAACGCCTTCAACGCCGGGGATACGTTCAAAATCAATGATGCCCATAGGATTCCGGTTGGTATGTTCCAAGCTTTTCACAAAAAAGGTTCCATTTGAATTTGACCTGTACAGAGAGCCATAGCCAGCATCACTTCCCAACATATCCACCAATAAAGAGGTACCTGTAGATTCCACAATTGTATAGGCCTTTTCATGGAGATCCGTGCCAGGGGGAAACACAGCTTCATGCCAGCTTTCACCGTCTAATGAGATATAAAGGTCCATGTCGGTTTTTGTCGCAGATGGTTTGACCGCAGCCACAAGATATTGATTGACAGCATTGACAGCGATCACACCGCTAACCTTTTCGCCAGTGCCGAAATCCACCACTTGTTCAGTATGGAAAAAATCTTCAGATTGTACCAGTCGTAATTCTGTAGGGTCCAGTAAATTTGTTGCGCTACCACGTTTGTTGGGAGATTCCACACACATCACTTCCTGCGCTGGTGCATTGTTGAAATGGGGACTTGAGACACTCCAGATACATGAGGCGGTATGAGTACGTAAAAGTCGAAGCTCGTTAAAGTTGGTAGTTGTATAATGAGTCTAAACAAAGTCGGAAAAAAAAACACCATATGTATTAGTATATCCATATATCAAAATAAACCCCTATTAAGAATTTTGTTTTTGTTGTTTTTATGACTTACCTCCTCACGACAATCCATACCTTGCCACCCTTTCTTGTTGCATTGGAATCCAGTAAACAAGACATAACTGGAACGCTGAGCATGGAATGATAAATGTTGAGCAGAAGTAGCAGGTTCTACGGGTGTTTCAAAAGCAGTCCACGTTTTGCCCTGATCTTCAGTTTTCCAGTGATGCTTTTCCTTTCCCAAAACATAAGCCTAGCCATAATAATTCTTAGTTTAGTATACTAGCCATTCCAATTTGTTGTATATATACATACCTTCTCAGAATCAAAGGGATGGTCGTATAGATACTGTGCCTGACCATCAAAATCAGGTAGCTTGTTCCAGTCTTTGCCATGATTTTCCGACCGATATACAGAATGTGAATTTCCATCCAGCCATAGTACAACCTACGAGAGAATATATAATATACATATACTGTCAATCAATAGCTCTATAGAGTCAAGGCCACCCTATAGTTCGCGCCTACTTACATCAGAATCCTTGAAGTAAAACATTTTTTCAGGAAGAGCATCGAAGCCAGTTTTTTGAATGCCAATGTCTTGAGCAAAAGCAGGAGTTGTCCACCACGAAATCAACGCCAAAGAGATAACGGATATTTTCATCATAGAGTGCAATGTTGTTTTCGTGTAAGAGTCAGATTTGGTTCTTGTACGTTGTGTCGAGCAACGACCACTGCGCCAAAAATAATCCATGACTTTCAAAAAGTTCAATCACCTGTGAGGAGTTTCTGATAGAAGGCAATAAAGAAAGTCACTTGATGTATATAAGATAATTGGTATTGAGTAGTATGATAATACAAGTATCAAAAGACGATTGCCGAGCTAGAAGGAATAAAAAAGGAAGGCGCAAGAATTAGTCACCATTATTTCGCCATTGTCATATCTTGGTGAAATTTTACCTTTCTTTATCTTTCAATGATGTGTACAATGTAAAAGTATAGTGTTTTGCTGTCTAGTAGTGAAGATATCAAAAAAATAAAATAAAAAAGAATAAACAGCAGTAAGAAAAAATATAGATATATATATAAAAAGAAAAAGGGAAAAGAAAAAAAAAGACGTGTCCTGCCAAGGAAAAGACTCCCGCCAAAAAACTAGCTGACGGTGTTTAGAATCATTGGACAAGAATTCATCACCATTCGAATGTATTGTTCCGGGCGACATTCCATAAATTCTCCCCACACAGTTAACTACAAGTTCATATATGACACCCCTCCATCTTCTCCCAACAAATACAAACTGTATTTATACCCATCAATCCCTAACTGTTAACCCCAACATTGAATAAAACTACAGAATACATTTGTACAAAAGAGATAATCAATTTTTATTTTTGTTCTATGGAAGAATGAATTGTTTGTGTATATATATATATAAAGTAAAACGACAGGATGTAGACTATATACTATGAGAATGCGGGATTAATAAATAAATAACAAAAAGATATCAAATATATAAATATGCATAAAACTTGGAGGAGGTAACAATATTTCTTTTTTTTTTTTTTTTTTGCTGAAGAAACTAATCTATGTTCAATGGGGATAAAGTAGGGAAGCTATTTGTTTTTGTAGGATCCCTCGTGGCCAATCGATGGTGAGGAGGGGGAGGAGATGAGCCCAGCCAAGACATTCGAGCATCTTCCCAGCTTTGTAATTCCCGATGACCAAGTCGATAAGAGGATGAAGAGGAAGGGTGATGTGAACGCTGGTAGAAGGACGGTTGTTGCTGTTGCTGGGTCATGATCAGTGTATTTCTTGGACTTGTTGGTTTGCTGCCCAGACTGATGTCATCCACACTGGCCGATCCAAATCCACTACTGCTTGAGATGGTCACTACACTTTGTCGATGATTCATAACCGCTAAATGACGTGATGCCAGTCCACTGTCAAAGTCCATGTCATTGTTGAATTCAACCCATTGAAGAGATGCTACCGATTTCGATCCCAAAGATGCACGTGTATCAGCTTGATGATGATGCCGATGATATGGAGGGTATACCGGCTGTTGCTGCTGGTTTTGCTGATCGAGTCCATCATCATGATTTTGATTTTGATCCTGTTCACTTCCAGTTGTTGAATCACCAATGTTAAGAAACCTTGATAGTCCAAACATACTTGATCGTCGTTTGGTGGTGTTGGTTGTGGGTTGATCATCGTATCCACTGCCGCCATGATTCGCTGTTGAAGAAGTAGGTCCGCAAGCGCCACTTTTTATCTGGGTTGTATTGTGTTGATCTTGGTGCTGCTGTTGTTGTTGGGAGTCACTTCCCTGTTGCTCCGCAATGGTTGATCCAATATCCAAAGGTCTGAATATGCTAAGTCGAAAACGTCTGAATGCCGTACTTGATCGCTTCTTCGCACATCCTTCATCCTCGTCGTCATCATTGTTTTCATCGTGGTCATGGTCTGCTGAGTTTGCCAAAGTTGATTGGTTGATATACATGGATGTGTGGCGAGGATCCAAAGCACCGCTGAGGTTGCTGTGATTGTATTCCGATGTGGTTGCAATAGCCGACGGTGGTACAGGTGTTTCACAGACCCAATTTGTATACAACTGCCGACTTGGGCTATCCAGCATGTTTGGGTGATTGTTGTTGCTGCTGTTTTTTGGTGTGATCGATGAGGTGGATGTTGTTGCTGCTTTTGATCTTCTTGGGAGTGATGATGCCGATGATCTGGATCCTTCACCGTCGAGGCCAACATAAAAATCAGAACCGAAAGACATGTGACTGAGTCGGGTTTTGGCAGCATCAGGGTGTTGAATGATACTGCTTCGTTGTTGTTCGATATAGCTGTCGCTTGGTCGAGGAGGAGTGGAGAGACTAAATCGGACGGCCCGTGAATGTAAGTCATAATTGCGCTGTCTTCGTTGTCGCCGCTGATAAAATACAAAGAGTGTGATGGTGACACCTAACGTTAAGACCACCGCTACAATAATACCACCAATAGCGCCACCGCTTATTCCGGAAGACCCTTGAGATGATGATGATGGCGATGATGCTACTTGTATTGGATCGTGTGCCACCTCTTCGGCCGGCGATCGTGATTCCAATTCCCTTTTTTGATGCCGATGAAGAGTTGATGATGTTTCCATTGCTGCCAAGTCCAGTATAGTCGTTCCATCTTTGAATGAACCATCATATTGACCGCCATCCACCAACATAAGAGAATCTGACACCATCAGAGCAGTATGTCCAGCCCGGGGTATACAGTGTGCCAATGGAGTAAACATTATCGTCCTGCTCGAAGAGTCAATATTGCTGAGGTCAACCCACCAAAGATCATCAAGCAGAGTAGATGTACTGGAAACTCCGCCATATAGAACAGCATGCGACCCATTTGCCGATATCATTGAGGTGTGGATCCGAGGGGTAGGAAGTGATGTAGATGATGATGATGATGGCGATAGTTGCAGTCGCTTCCAAGAAAGTGAGTCGGTGTTGAATAAAGTACAATGATGGAAAAAGGTATGTTGCTGGTGATTGGCACCGAAGCAGGTCAAAAGGTGCATCGATGATTGCAGAGGTAAGGAGAGAGTGACATGGCCCATCAGTCCCGGTTCAAATGGTCCAAGCGCAGTTGTCAAATTGATCCATTTTTTCGAGTCCCAGTTTAATTTCCAAATATCAGCAAGTGGCTCGTCATTTTCAGTTGACAGACCACCAATGAGGTATAGTTGTGTTGTATTATTTTTGTCGTGAATCGAGGTAGTGGTATGGGCGGATCGTCTACAAGGTGATGGCATTGATGAGGATGAGGGTACATATGGTGAATATATGTTCAATGATGAGTGCTGCTTTGTTTCTATAATTGATACTGGCGATTGATTGGGTCTTCCAAAAAAAGACACTAGTGCATTGTCGATCCAGTGTAAAGTATGACCTGTTGTTGGTAATAAATGAGAATCAAACCTTATCTGTGATGATGATGATGATGATGATGATGATGATGATGATGATGATGATGATGATGATGATGATGATGATGATGAGGATGGTGATGGTGATGATGATAGTGGTAGTGGTAGCGGTGAATGCAAGGTAGATGATGCGCCATGTTGAAGATGATAATGTTGTTGATGCATAGAAGGTAAGGAAGAATAAACTAATTGTTGGTCTCCAACAAAAACAGACCATTGTTATCTGTTTTTGCTGCAGCATGATATTGAAGATGACGACGATGTTGATGCTTTTTATTGTTGAGTGAATATGCAACCTGCTGCGTAGGATACATATTTAAAAAGTATAAAGCTTGATAAAAGAGAATGCAAAGGAAAGGAAGGGGAATAATGAGTGTAAATCAATTTAAAAAAGGGGGTAAGAGGAGTGAAAAAACTATATGGTAATAGTGAAAAAAAAGAAAGGGAAAAGAGGAAGAAAGGGAGAAAATGAGAACACGCCAAATTTAATGAGTTTTTTCTTTAGTGTAACTTGATGAGACTGACTTTAAAATCTAATCCGAGAAGGCGAACTGCGGTGTTTTAAACTATATAAAGCATTTTTTTTTTGCCTCATCATTTCCCCTTTCTCTTTCTCTTCCACTTTTTCTTTATTCGTTACCTGTATATAAATATAATATTATAATGACATCCAATTCTAATTACCATTCCATTGATGTCAGAAATGACATTGCCACAGAAAACACACCATTACTATCACAACAATCTCCAGTTAAACATGAATGGTCCATTAAAGCACGTAAGTAAATTAAAATTGAAAATGCATGAATGGGATGTTTATCCTACTTTGTACGATGACAACAAATATACTAAATTTCTATTATTATTAGCTATCTATACGTTGGCAAAATGCAAATCCATATCCCTGTTACCTGCAATTTCCGTTGGATTAGCTATCTGGTTTGGCGCCTCTCCTAGTCATGACCTTACACCCACAGCTATCCATTTGCTAGCTGTTTTTACTAGGTAAGTCGTTGCTTTTTTTTTTAGAAAAAAAAAATACCTATCTTACGAACATATAATTTTTATTATATAGTTGCATTGTAGCATTGATTACAACTTCTGTCGATATCTCAATGTTGGTGTTAACTGGTCTTACCCTTCTCGCAACAACACGATCGTTTCAATGTACCGATGCATCTTCTGGATTGTCGACCGAATGCAGACTATGTGGGAAAATTAATCCATTGACCAAAGAAATAAACGAATGTGATGCGGCTTCGGATTCATTCAAGCAATCTCTGGAAGGATTTTCAAGTGCAGTTGTATGGCTCATTTTTGCAGCTTTTCATCTCGGTAAGGCTGTACAAGTGACTCGATTGGGACGAAGACTCTCATTATGGATGATCGCTCTCTTTGGTGGTCATATTTTGGGGCTGGCTTATGCAATAGTTTTGTCAGGTAAATCAAAAGTATCCCTTTTTTATTAAAGTTTGATTCCATGTTTATGCTCCTTGACGAGGTACTTCCCCTTCTCATTCACTTACTCAATGGCCCAATATTTCTCCTATATTACAATTTTTCTAGAATTATTACTGGCGCCGTTTGTGCCAAGCAATACAGCTCGTGGTGGCGGAATCATATTGCCTGTTGTGCAGTCCATTGCTACTACCCTTGGTTCTACTCCTTCTTCCAACCCTGCTCTTGGCGGATTCTTATTATTGGTTGGTTCACATGCAAATTTATTGTCAGGTACAAAAAAAAAAAAAAAAAGATTTGCGCATCCGTATGAAGATAGCATGGCAAGTATGCTGACGATCATTCTTAACCTTCCATGATGAAATCATATAGCTTCGATGTATCTTACTGGTAAGTATAGACTACTATTTATCCGAAAAAATGATGAAAATATGCTTAATTATATTTTTTTTTTTTTTGATTCCTTTTATTACACGCACATTTAGGTATGGCCCCTAATCCGATTGTAACTGCCAAGGCCAATCAACTCTTCCCCGACCTCAACTTTGGATTTATGACCTGGATTACTGGTAGTATTGTTCCTGCATTGTTTTGCGCCGCATGTTTACCTTACTTGTTATATAAGTTCTGTGGAATTGACGCCAAGGAAAATCAAGATTCATGCAGCAATGGCAATATCACTAAACATGCTCGGGCGGAACTTGAATTGATTGGTGCAATGTCTAGAAACGAATGGGTAACTGAAAAAATGCTCATCCAAAAAGAAATTTCTTTTTTAACTCTTTTATTTTCTATTATTTTTAGCAATTATGTGTGGTGCTACTTTCTTGCCTTGGTCTGTGGGTTACATCAAGTTATACAGGACTGGATTCAACCTTGGTGGCATTAATGGGGATCGTTGCATTGCTGCACATGGGGACAATCAGCTGGAAAGACATATCAACAAACACTAATGCAGTAAGTGAAAACATATTGAAAGTGAAGAGCAAGAAAAAGACACTAAGTTGCTGTACTCCTCAATTTTTCTATAGTGGGATACTTTGTTTTGGCTTGGAGGGTTTGTCACGATTGCTCAACAGTTGTCTGAAGCAGGGGCTTCTACCTTTTTGGGTCACAAGATATCGGACGGAATTGAACAGCTTTCTTTACCACCCATGCCATCGCTGGCCATTGCTTACTTCTTGACTACCTTCATGTTCTCATCCCTAAGCGCCCATACCGTTGCCTTTGTGTCCACATTTTTAGATGCGGGAGCTTCTCTGGGTGCCCATCCCCAAATCTTGACCGCATTTTTGGCTTACTTTGGTGCATTAGGCGGATGCATGGTAAAGATAAAAACAACTTGATCTTCCTCCTCCCTATATGTTGCACCTTCATCATCGCCCCTTCTCCCCTTTGATTCTCTCCCTGCTGTTGTTGTTATATGATAATCTTACCTTTTTTTTTTTATCTCATACTTAGACCAATTTCTCAACTGGAAGTGCTGCAATGTATTATGCACCTGGTTATGTGACTAGATCGAAATGGTTTATCGTCGGCATCAAGATGGCTGTGTTTTATTTGATTGTGTATTTCACTATTGGTTTAGGCTGGTGGAAACTTCTTGGTTGGAAGTGATGACTTACTATATACCCTCCGCCCTCCCCTTCCCTTCCCTCTCCCTTACCTTTTAATTTTATCCTAATAAAATACCCTTTCTTTTTTTTGTTTATCATTACTCTGGCTTTTCAAACACCGTCTGCATATTGTTGTGGTGCAGGTTTTTTTTTTCAGTCTTTTTTATTTTATTTTTTTAGAAAACCAAGATCCGTTACGCTAATGGCTGGGAACATCTTATTGAATGACGATCTATATGCTGGTAGTGGTGTTACTATTACGTATGGGTAAGTCTAGAAAATTCTTTTGTGAACTACTTCTGCATAACTCACACGCGTCTGTTGTCTTTCTGCTAGTATTGCAGGTGGGAGTGGCTCACACAGATCTCACCCCTTGCGTTACTGGCTTGAAAGAATCACTGACTTCTTCAAAATTCTAGGGGTTGGTAATGACCTTCATGAATATCATGTTTCTTTTGAATTGCAGGCTCTCATCAATGCGAGTAGAATCATTCTTAGGATTTAGACATCAGCTGAAGGGTATTGACGATAGACAAAATTGATAGGTGGTTGCAACTGTACAGTGATATTGTTGATGGCTCAAATTATCTATCCTGGTAAGATACTCCCCAACAATGAAAATTCTCAATTACATGAGCTAACGAATGTGTTTTGTCTTTCTTTTTTTTCAATGCCTCTTGACGTATTTAATGCTAGGAAATGCTGAACCAAGCGGATTTTCTTCATTGATCGCTGGTTGTCGGAATTTGCATGCAGCCAATGCGGTACTGCTCTGAATCAAATGCAAAGTCGACAGATCCCTCTAATAATGATGTAAGTGTACACTGGAAGGGGGTGGGTACGGCAATTAGGATGGTCAGACATATAGATTGGAAAATGGAAAGACACTATCAAAGAAGGACACAAGGACGTCATTCGTCAAAACTTATGCAAACGGTCTCACTCGACAACATTTTTTTTTTTTTTTTTTTTTTTTTTTTGTAGAGCCCGATTTAGCAACGTTTGCTTCCAACAATGACACCATTTCTTTACTATTTACTAAGCTGATGGAGGATGGCATGCCAATGGGTACTCAACATATCGTGCTCAACATATCGTGCTCAACATATCGTGCTCAACATATCGTGCTCAACATATCGGTAAGATGAAAAGTGATCACATGAAATACATTTGAATTAATTGTTTGTTGATATTGTTGTTTAATCCTGACTTGCATGATCTACTACTTGGTGGCCTATTTGGTTTACGGACCCTCATCTTTGCATCGGCATTTAGGCTGGAACAGCTTTGATCTAACCTCATTTCGCGTCAACACTGGACTATTTGGAAGGCGTTTACATATGAACACTCATAAAAGGTTATTGTTTGCGGAAGATACGACATGACTATCACATCAGAATGAAATCAGCCGTAGAATGGATTCGGTTTAGAAGGAACCAAGGTATTAAAAAACGCAACGTCTATGGACAATTCATACTAAAAAAGTGTTTGTTTTGTGTGACAGGATCTAAAAACAGATTGCGGCGCTCTCGAGAATATCGCAAGGGTAAAGACAAAAACGAAAAAAAGGGGGTCGAGTGTTTGACAGAACAACGGAATCTTCGGCACTAATTTATTTTAGGAATATGTCGTACTACCGTTCAACCATTCGATGTTGAAAGGGAAATGTTTTGGTCTTTAAACACGCTTGTAATGATGCTTGGGAACCTATCTTATGAAATCGGGCCTGAAATGGTAAAACTTGAAGGAGAATGTTAAAAAAAACAGTACTAACGCATTTGACTTGTATTAGGAAATCCCGAGTCTGCGATCATCAGTCTTATTTGCGTGAACCTGTAAGTATGCAAAAGAAAAGGAAATCAAGAAACTGGATTGTTGTATTTTGGTTGACGTAGTATTAGTATTAGCAGTAGTATTAGCAGTAGCATTATATTAGTTTAGATATCTATTGACCATTGTGGTTAAAAAATAAAGCATATTTATTGATCATGATTATTTATCTGTTTACATGCATGTGGACTATGTAGACACACGGTCTTTTTTATTGTTTAGTTTTTTGGTTGTTTGCTTGTTTTGTTTGCATTTATTTTTTATTATTTCATTTTAGCTTTATTCTTTTGCAAGAACTTTTTTTTTTTTTTTTTAGTAAAAAAAAAAAAAAAACTTGAGTAAATCAAACGGTCTCAAAGCTCACTGTTTTTTAGCTTGTCTTGTGGATCAATGACAGATACGTCAAGAAAAAATAGACATTTCAAGGAAGACTGTGTAACCTTTTCCACCTTGATGATCACAAAAAAATAAGGTTTTATATCAAAACAATATGCTCTCGGCATGAGGCTACTGTGACAATCGGAGATGGTTTTTTTAAAAAAAAAGTTTTTATTTTTCAAGGCGAAGTAAAAAAAAGAGGAAGGGGATATGATATTGGGAAATGATAATGATATAAATGAGATAAACATGTTGGTATGAGAATGTAGAATCAATAGTTCAAATAGAGATGGTGAGAGGGGAAAGTAAAAGATGCTGAGAATGATAAAGAACAACAATTAGAATGAAGATATGAATATGATGAATAAAATTGAGGCAAAACCAGATGATTTATCGCAAGTAGGGGCAATAGCTTGGTTTATGACCATATTTTCCACACCAGCTGCTAAGGAGGGCAAAAAGGATACATTAGACAAACGAATGGCATTTGGCTTAGTACTATTTGTTGACTTACCATTGACCACCAGAAGTATTTATACCTGGTATACCATAGTAGTTTCTGCCAATGTTTGATTGGTTTTTTCGGTGCTGTTGAGAATGTTGGTTGCATTTATTTGTCATTTTTTGATATGTATATCCAAGCACAGTAATTTAAAAAAAGTTGAGAAATAAAGAGAAAGAAAAAGGAAAGTCAATTGTGCCCTTTTATAATCCTTAAAAAAAAATTTTTTTTTGAAGCTCACGTTTTAAATCTGACAGTCTGCCAAACAAATAAGTAGTGTGAACTGATTTTATAAACAAGTATTATTCTAGATTATTGTAAAAAGGGGAAAAACGAGGGTTAATATAAGGTTTTGTTTGGATGTTTGAACGACGCTATAAGGTGTAGATTCTGTTACTATAGATCCATACGTCAACCTTCTGTCCCTTTCCTAAGGTATATTACACAGGACGAACCAGATCCATATTTGATCATTCACCCGCTCTTGACGCTGTCACCACCACATCGCCACATCACCCTTCTAGTTTCATCCTTACTCTATCCCTCCCCCCAACCAAACAACAACACATATAAAAATAAAATAAATGTAAAAAGCTAAAAGCTTGATTTTATTAAAGTATGTATTTCAAACTAAAATTCCAAGACAGGGCGCTTTCACGACACACAGACCGCTCATCTATTTTTTTCTGTAACAATAATATTAAGCATTTACCCATTAAAAAAAAAAATACAATCGATCATCAAAACCATCCCACTTTCCCTGCGCCAAAAATAAAACCAAAGAGAATCGGAAGGATACATGTTTCTCAGTCTCACAAATGTTCCACTGAATCATGTTGTTGCTGTTGTCACTGCTGTTTAAAGTCATAATGATTTCACTACATGCACTTTGCAAACTAATAGAAAAATAAAGTTTTGTAATAATACAGTGGCCAATTCTTTTGTTTGGTGCTGTTTTTTGCCACGTATCACATAAATAACGTCCCGTTACTCACATATAACTTCTTGATCCTATTTTTTCCCATACCAGTATCCGTCACATAATGAAAAAAAAAAAGATATTCATACCTAACGCCATTTACTTTCCAACGATAACTTTGCATATATATATAAAGGTAAACAAATGTTAAAACGAAACCTTTTCTATCCCTTGTCTGTTTAAAACATTTTCATATACCCCTCATTTCTCGGAATCAACTTACGCTATTAGCCCCTTTTCACGTTTCTTTGATGATGAATATCAGTAATGAATCGAAATTCTATCACTTCCACCACTTCCAGGTTATGTACTAACGCCATTACAATTGATGTTGAGCTAGTAGATAAATGCATTCGATTAGTGTCGTCTTTGTAGGAAAAAGCGGTGATAAAATCGGTCGTAAGATGAGCATACAAATAAGCATAAACTAAACCTAGAGTAGTCAAAATCATAAAGGGCCATGAAAAGTCAATGAGACAACAACGTTGCATTACATGTACATAAACGCACCAATTTCCTTGACCCTGTTTATGCATATTCACTTACTAAAATCCAGCATCGACACATGATCCCTTCAAAGTCGAAAATACAATCGTTCAGATATATCAGCCTTAGTCAACCAGCTACATCAACCTGGAATCACTGACCTGATGCAAATATTGGGAAAAAAAAATTAGTCAATTTCCTTTTTCGTACAGCGCAAATAAAAAACAACAACAACAACAACTTACCAAAAAATACCGAGCCAAGCCTTCCCAGCCAGTTTATATCATTTGCAAAAAAAAAAAAAAAAAAAAAAAAAAAAGTCTCGTCAGAGACCATCTTCTTTAAAGTTCCAAATTTCGCATATCCTTACCATTTGTCAATTCTGTATACCTCTTATTGTGGGATACTTTATTATTTGACTTCAGAGCTTTTGAAGTAAGTGTATATCTTGCAACTATCAAGGCATGCGTGTTTGCATTAGTTGACTTCAGTAAAGGCAGTTTTCTTTTTGGTAATGGATGCTTTCATAAAAAAAGGAACACCATGTTGATGATGTTGTATGGTGTTGATAGTTGTAAACAAAAGAAAAACGAAGTGAAGGGGGTGGTTTTGTTTTGTGTCCACCTCCCCCAACCACGCAAAAATAGTATTTCATATGCCGCCCACGTGAAATATTTTATTTTCTCTCTCCTGCCTATTTTTATTTTCTCTGCTCTCCTTCTTTTTTTTCATTTCTTTTTTTCTTCACCATTCAACTTCTATGGAATTATTTTGGACCTAGAATTGTATCAGGACTAGTTTAGAAGTGTTTTCAGCCCAGGGATTACAAGATGCATGGGGAAACCCTTTCATTTTGAATGTAGGATCTGAAGGCACCAATAGTTGGTTTTATGGAGCCTTCATTAGCTTAGCTTAGTGTTAGCTTGTCCATAGTTTGTATCTAAAACTGAATAAAACATGTTTCTTTTTACTTGTTTCAATGAAAATATGTCTCTTTTTACGTGGTTCAATGAAATATGTATCATTAGTGTTTCTTAAGTTCTGAACAATAGATCCTTTGTTTACTAGCAATCAATCCCGCTTGATTTGTATTCTGATCGTTAGTTGTGTTTCAATAAAGTTGTTTTGGTCTTTTCTCATGCTTTTTACAGTGTGTCTGATTACATTTACAATTAACCACTTTAGATTAGCGTTGAACCATTCTTAGCACTGATTATAGTCGCCCTCAAGTTTCCACTGATTGATCCTTCCAATGAATCTCTTGTTACAATGGATCCCTTGCCGTTAGTTTTGGTATCTACCACTATGCTCCAACAAAGTATACTTTTTTAATAAACATACTCAGAGCCATTTGATAGTGAAAAATGTCGCTATTAGCCTCTATATCCACTTTTAATTTGTTGTTTTATGATGGTTCGCCTTCACTGACATATAAGCTCACATTGTTAATCCCTCATCTTTTGATATCTCTTTTTTTTTTCTGTTTTTCTGGTGAAATAAAGAGACCCAAGCTAAAATCATCATGACAATGCCTATAACCTTTCTATAATGTACTTGACGACCAAAAATAAGTCAGTCTGGTATCACATTCAAAAAATCGTGGAAGCTGAAGAACAGAGTCCCGGCAACATTGTGAGATACATAAGTATATATATCTCAATAACATTTGCACCCAATATATAATACGCACCTCAAATCACGCATACATAAAAAGGGGGAAAATATGGCTTTAGAGAAGTTCCGCTACAAAAAGACAAATGATACAACGCATTTGGTTAAATCGTTTTCATATATATCATAATATTGAAGTTTTTTATTTGAAACGAGGTAGAGTAATAACTGGGTGATGATTTATACAATAAGATAAGAAGTAATATGCTAAAAGTTAACTAATAAAGTATACAAATAAGAGGGATTGGGATAGGGCATGCATGAATGATACTCCTAAACTACATTGTCGGTTCCAGTACCACCCAAAATTCTATATAAATAAATAAATGTGGTCAGTGTCTACCATTCTTTCTGCTCTCGGAGGATATACCTACTTTGATGATGCAAAGGATTGTCCCATGACACCGGCAGCAACTATAATACATAAAACGAGAGTAAAGTAAATGAGATGATGATAGCTAGCAAATGATATGAATCTTACGGTAGGAGATGGCGCCAAGTAACAGAGTAACAGCGGCTGCGATCAAAGGCGTGGCACCACTTAGAAGGTTAGAAAGAAACATCACTACTGCAAAACTGTACAAGACAAATGAGCTGGATAGTTTGACAATTTCCCTTTTGTGTTTTGATCACTTACACCAAGTATATAGCCGCCCGTAAGTATGAATTTTCAAAATAAGCAATGAATTTGTCCCTATTAAATAAAAAAAAAATTTGAGTTTTCCTTATCCAATATTGTATGCTTTTGGCCAGTGTTCTTGTCTTGTTCATTTACAACTTGGGGCTTGTTGGGCATAACTACCAAAATACAGTAAAAAATAAATAAATACATATACTTGGTGAGAGATTCCGATGACGCAGTTTTACCTTGAGACAAAGTGGAATTTCGATCAGCACCAAAAGAAAAGCAATTACCCTATACAATCCAATTGAAAAAAAGGGAGTCAAGATCCAGCTCTTTCATACCATGATATTCTCTTTTTTCTCTGATCCCATACATACCATCCAACAATACTAAAGACGATATGGGACATGAAGCTGACAATTCCTAAGGCAATCAATACTAGATAAGAAGACAGTGTTAGTACCAATATTTTTTTTTTCTGAATTGTTTTTGTGACAAGTTACATATGATAGATATAATCCCAAGCCTTTGAGAAATTGAGTTCGCATCATCATAAAAGTAGCGAGATAGATAAAGAAAAGAGGCAAGTCGTTAGTGCCAAGGACCCATTTTTGCTTCAACCCCTCTATCAATTCTGCATTTCCCCACGCTCTTTCAACACCACCAAAGGTCATTCCTTCCACACCTACCGACACAGCTACCCACCCACACTATCTATGCACCCAGAGATCCACTCTGCAAAACAAGCTATACTGCCCAAGACCATGCCCATGTGCTTACCATTGCCCATAAAGAGAGAAGTTCATTGATTTAGCTTCGTCGAAACAACCCATGTTAAATTTGCGTTATATGTAGTAGTAGTGGTGGTAGTAGTAGTAGCAGTGGTGGTGGTAGTGATGGAAAAAATTAAAGAAGACACTTAAAAAAAAAAAAGAAATGGTCAAGCTGTTCTAGTGGAAGAAAAAAATAGAAAAAGAAAAAGAAAAGGAAAAATAAAGAGAAACCAGAAAACAAACGCAAACCTAAAAATGTTTCAGCTGCCGCCAAGGCCGCTTTCACCAGATGACTTGGCTGCTGACGGACGGAAAGCAAGAGAGGACTTTTTTGTCATCTCGAGTTACACGGTCTTGGTTACTTTTATTATGCAGGTTCATCATATCATGCGTGGACTCATAGTGTCATTCAAGGCAATTCATTGTGAAGAAATGTAACAATGGGGGCTGTTTTCATCTGCAGACTGCATGACAAGTTTGAATTGATTATCTTGATTCAACTACCGCCTGTTTTCCATGGGTCGAAAATACACAACAATCAGACAAAAAAAAGTACTCAAAAGAAATTGTTTTCTAAATACAGCTGAGGACCGTCAGCACAAAATAAAATTAGATCCCTTAATTTTTTTTTAAATTTTCCACGTTTCTACCGAGAATCTTCGCTGCTGAGCACTTCTTTAACTACTCTATGTTTTCCATTTACTCAAAAATCTTTTGCGATTTGTTTGTTTTTGTTGTTGCTTTGTTAGAAAAAAAGACAAACTTTGTCATTTCAACAGAAAACATGAAAAAAAAAACTCGGGTCATAGGAAAATGCTAAGGATATTTATTTTAAGATCTGATACTTGGCAATTGAAGCGTTTAACCACGTAACATGGTATTTAAGTTGAAAAGAAACAAATTTATGTTGTTGCAACGTTTTTTTGTTTTATAAATATGACGTTGAAGTTGGTTGATTTTTAGTTGAGGGGCCGAGGAATTGCCACGACAATGACGTTTGCCAAAAATGGATGTGCGGATAAACTAAATAACGCCCAATGCCCCATCAACCATCTTTTTTGTGGTGCTTGTCACATCTTATTACTTACGCTTTTTTTATAGGCCTCCACCACGGCCATTTACTAAACCCATTTAATAAATTCTTCTCGTCCCCTATATTTAAAAATCCAGTGTGATAAAGTAGACAGAGCGATGAGCACAACGGATAATTGACATTGCTTCATACCTACTTTTTTTTTTGATACGCACATCTCAACTCTTTTTTCTACGCGCACAGGCCTTATACATTACACTGTAAGTATGATCATTCAAGAAGACAAACTAAACGTACAAGGGATGATGTATGTATGATAAAATCAAAAGGACAAGGCTGATTTTATTCAGAATGATATCATATAATTCATACTAAACTAAACCGGTCTAAAGATAATGGTCTGACGCATATATAAATGTAAAGCAATTAGGGGTGTGTGAATGGGGGTGAGTTGCCTTGTTGAATAGCCATGGCGTCAGAAAAGCTAGTCCTACAAATTAGAATAAGCTGTTCTACAGAGAGTGACAAACTATTCAACTATGAAGGAGGGTACACCACATCAGGCCAAATCGCTCCGTATTTATTACCAAGGCATTAGTAAAAGAGAATTACCATACTTGCAATGCTGAATGACGTTGGTTAATATTATGAAGAGAACCATCATGTTGATTACGTTGACTGCTGTAACAGGAAAAGGAGAACGCCATGCGGCCATTGCTGACATAATATGAGAAATTCCATGTTGCTGCTAGTGCACAGTGTTTTAATATAAAAAGAAAATCATAGAAACTCGTTTTTGGCATCCTTCACGAAAAGAAAAACTTGGAGAAGACGGAAACATTTCAAGTCCCGCCCACGTGAATATTTGAAAAAAATTCGGTATACCGAACAACCACAAAAAAAGAAGGCCCGACCCTTTTTTATTTATTTTGCCACTTTTTCTCTCTCTTTTTTTTCATTTCAATTTTTCTTCATCATTCAACTTGTATGGGGTTATTTTGGACCTAGAATTGTATCAGGACTAGTTCAGAAGGGTTTTCAGCCCAGGGATTACAAGATGCATGGGGAAACCCTTTCATTTTGAATGTAGGATCTGAAGGCACCATTAGTTGGTTTTTTGGAGTTTTCATTAGCTTAGATTAGTGTTAGCTCGTCTCTATATCGGAATAAAATATGTCTCTTATTACTTGCTTCAATGAAAAATGTCCCATTAGTATCTCATGCTTTTAACGAGAGATCTCTTCAAGAGCTGGCCGTTTTGATGAGTGCTGATAGTTTTTGTACTTCAACAGCAGGTGTCCCTTTAATCTTTTCTCATGTTGTATAATGTATTAGGCTCCACTTTACAGTTGGCCCTTTTAGTGTTGACCATAATCAGTCTCATTTTAGTCTCACTGTTACTGCCTTCAATAGATCTTCCCATTAAATCCTTTGCTACAATATATCCCTCTCCTTTATTTTTAGTATCTACCGATATGCTTCAACAAAATATCTATAATTTTTGAACATCCTCCTCTGATTCATCGCATGGTAAATAATGTCGTTATCCTAATATTTTTGTGAGTGTCTATCAAACACTAGCTTTGTCGCCCACCCAATATTACTATTTTTCCCCTAATGAGCCAGAGGCTAGTTGGCAGTCTTCTATCGCTTACTATCAAATATATCTATATTTCTGTTCGATCAATCATAAAAATGAATCTATAATATGTCGTTCGTATGTGTAGCTGCCAATATAAGGCTCTTTACACAATTTTCTAACTTATCTAGGTCATTTGCGCTTTCATCTGAGGCCTAGCGACGAGTTGACAGCTCTAGGTTACTTGATATGAAATGTGAGCGCATTCCCGCGTTCCCATTCAAATCAATCAACCAATGCTATTCTGCCAGAGTGACCTCTACTGAATCATGCATAATGTATGTAAGTACATAATGTAAAAATCAACGGTATTATGCTATGGAAAAATTGATACTTTACATTCGAATATGATATCGCCGAGATCTTCTTTTGCGCAGTTTTCCATTTTAAGAAATGGAGACAAGATTCGAAAACAACGAACCTCGTTGAAAGCACAGAATCATCATAAATAAAATATTAATAATAATTAATATTTTATTATTCAATTTTGTATTGTCCATTTGGCTTATTTAAAGAAAGAAGACGATCGATAGTCCTTCAGGACGCTCAAGAATGGGCATCATCATACACTGTACTTAATTTTCAGACTCCGGACTGCGCTTTTTTTTCAATTTTTTTTTTTTTGACCTTTTTGCTTTCCCTTTCCCTTTTTCCCTAATCTAACACTTTCCCCTGTACATAGAATGCCTATTCAACAACCCAACTCGCAAATCAAGTAAATTAAAGGAACCAACTACAATGTTTTTAGTTGAAACATAGACTGACCTTATTATTTCATATCAGGTTGACAAATGTGTCAGTGGTTAGATTGCGAAAAGGTGGTAAACGATTCGAACTTGCCTGTTACAAGAACAAGGTAATGGAATGGCGAACCAATGTGTAAGTAAATCTTCTTTATCCTCTCCCTTTTTAATTGATAACTAAATCACACTTTTTATTATATTATATTCAGGGAAACCGATCTCGACGAAGTACTACAAATTCACAGTGTGTTCTTGAATGTATCTAAAGGTCAAGTTGCTAGCAAAGATGATCTAAACAAGTGTTTCAAGACTGATGACACAGACAAGGTGATTCAAGAAGTAAGTGATCAAAAGGAATATGGGTAGTAGTTGACTGTTTTTGCTTTATTATTGCTTGAACCTAATATGCCACTTTTATTTCTTTTCTCTTTTCTTTTTTTTTTTTTTTTTTTTTTTTTTTTTTTTTTTTTTTGCGCATACTTCAAGATTCTCAAGAAAGGTGAACTTCAGGTGGCCGAGAAGGAACGGTCCAATCAATTGGAATCAATGTGGAAGGATATTGCCAATATTGTGACAGATAACTGTGTGAACCCTCAAACCAAACGCCCCTATACTGTCACAATGATTGAAAAAGCCATGCAAGATTTACATTTAAGCGTCAATCCCAAGCGTAGCTCCAAGTCTCAGGTAAAATGATACCAACCATTCCCATTTTTCAGTATTGGTATAGACTCTAACGACTTTTTTTTTTCCTCCCCTTCTTTCTTGCTTACATATATATATATATAGGCTCTTGATGTGATCAAGCAATTACAAGAGAAGCAATTATTACCCATTCAACGTGCTCAAATGCGTGTGCGTATCACTTTACCTCAAGGCAAGGATTTCAAAAAGGTGCTCAAAGAAAAAATTGTGCCTCTGGTGACATCAACGGAAGAAGAGGATTTTGAAGCGGACGAACTTGAACTGGTAAGAGTTAAAAGGACAACAAGTGGACCTGTAATTATAGATTGTCATATTCATCTTCTTGTTGATATAACTATATATCTATAGATTGCCCTGGTGGACCCTGGAAAATACCGTGCCATCAATGATATTGTCCAAAATGACACTCGAGGCAAGGGCCAACTGGAAATCATGAATCTGCGTGAAAAGGAAGAAGGTGACGAACGTTTTTAAGGTGTTAGCTACTCGGGATTAGTTAGTTTTACATTATGTAGATTATATGATCATTACGTAGCCATCTAGCTTTTCTTCAAATAAATCAATAAA
Organism: Absidia repens; assembly: GCA_002105175.1. Taxonomy (NCBI): domain Eukaryota; kingdom Fungi; phylum Mucoromycota; class Mucoromycetes; order Mucorales; family Cunninghamellaceae; genus Absidia; species Absidia repens. The sequence goes on along the minus strand of MCGE01000024.1, from coordinate 455,729 downwards.
AAATTCTCTTCAGGCAGTACTCTATGATGTTTTTATTTTTCGTGTATATGCATATATACGTATGTGTGAGGGGGTACGTGATTGTGTGATTGTTGATTGTGTATGTATGTGTGTCTGTGTTTATTCACTTGATTCATATTTATCAAGTTCCTTATTTCTATTTATCGCTGCCTATTATTCACTTTTACTCTGCAACCCGATATCCACTTTTAGGATTTGCTTTTTTATTCTTCTTTATTACAAGAATATGAAAAAAATAAAAATTGGACTATCATAGCTTTCACTATGGCCTTCAGTCACACATGATTTTAACTTTATGCACTCACTTGACCTTTTCGCCTATTCCCAATTTTACTGTATCTACGTCCAAAACAGAAGTTCTCTTTTTTATTTTTCCAATTTCAATCTTGCCGGCATTAACGACCCACTTGATTATTTCCCTTCACACATATCTGTCTCTTCCAGTGTACCTCTTTTCATATCATCTCCACCCCACTAGCCCCAAACATAATACACACAACAAAGACTACAATAATGATGATAAAAGCAGTATGAATAATCTAAAATGCGATTTATTTCTAGATGGCATAAATAACATCAATAAACTAAAAAACAGGGGAATTGAGAATAAATAAATTGTCGTCATTTTTCTTGATCCAACGTAAAAGTTGATTGGAATGTGAAATGATGACAGATTTAGGTGTATCAGATGCATAGACAACATAGAGTTCAAATGTGGAAGTGATCTAAAAAAAAGGCACCAATAATGGAAAGTGTTAGTTGAAGTTTTTGCCTCGTTCTTATGTAGTATGTGTATATGCTTTTACCCATCCCAATATCACTTCCTTGTCGTCGTGATGGTAATATAGTTTCAGTGGTTTTGATCTTGAATGCATTCGGTTAAAAACATATTGGTATAGTCGATAAAGCCTGTTTGTATGAAAAGCAATAGTGGTAACGTGAGAACAACATATACATAGAGGATGGAGGGGTGGATATATGGGCATATTACCTTCTGCAATTAGTTTCATCGGCATACTTGCCATATGGACCGGGACTTGTAAATTGTATTTGAGTTTTTGATTTGTACATAAAATGAAGTAGGTTGTTTATCCCAGTGTCCTCTATAAAGGGTGTCTGTTTAATTCACATTCTTCCACAATATCCATCGATGATCTTTTTTCTCTTACCGACAGTATACAATTTGTTTGATGCTTTCTGGATATTTTGAAGCACATCTTCTTTAATAAGATCCTATTAAAAAAAAGAAGGTGGAAAGGCCATCAAAATTAATCGAAACTTTCACTTACTGTTTTCTAGAGTCAATATTGTTTTCCTTACCTTGACCAATTTTTCCTTGCAATCACGGAGCTCAAAAAAGCTTTCCTTGGACGTACTGATCATGACCACCGAGACATTGCTCTCAACATAACAAATGTAGGCATACAGATATCCCGTCGAGTTGAATTTGGGAAGGCAGAGGGGAGTCCAGGATTCGGCAGCCTGGAAAGTACTGGATCCAGTCAACATATTAAACAAGAGATGCAGATCTAAGAATATAATAAAAAAGTAAATAAAAATCGGTATCTCAACTAGGTTTTGAATAATAATTTACCAGATGGATGTAAACTATGATGTCGAGGCCGGAGCAATGTCACCAGTTTGTCCTTTGCAACAACCATAGCATAGAGTAAATCCTAAGATAAAGTAGACATTGATCAGTTTCTACTGCCAAACCACCACCCATCCTTTTCACGTTTTTTCTGTCAAGTACCTTGGTGTTCACCTTGGATAAAAGTCGTCCCGCAGCATCGCGAATAGATCTTCCCAACCGTAAGACCTGTAAGCTGCCTAGCATATAACTATGATCAGAGCTGAATGACGTCGACAAATGATCTAAAAACACATCCGTTCCACCAAGCAATCGTCTCAAATCAAAATTTGTCCTCTGCTCAAATATCCGTGTAATTTGTGATGAGGTAAGGAAACTGATTATCTGGCTATGCAAGTAAACCAATTGATCCTTGAGCTTAAATAAAATAAAAGTGAGGTTAAAGATATATTCCATTTTCATACTGTTGTTTTTTCACTTACTTGAGCATCTGATTCTTCTGTTTTTGATATGGCTACAAAATAAAGCGGTTCCTTGAGTAGAAAGACAAACTTGACATCACCAGCATTGATTGACCTAAAAGCATAAGCTTGGTCAATAAATGAATTTGTCTATTTGTTTGTTTATCTGTTTGTTTGTTTGTTTGCTATGTGCTTACTTGATTGTATCATCACTATCCTGAAAAAAAGAGATAATCGCTTGTATGACCCCAGTAAATGATGATATCCGAGATTCGTCACCATATCTACCCGTCAATGATCAATACGCTAGTCAATATTTCAATTATGAGCCTCTATGTCAGTCCACCTTGCTCTTTTCACTGGTTCCTTTATTTACCTGGACCATATAGGTTTTCCTGCACTGCTAAGTATAATAAAGTGTTTTTTGTGCTCTAGCCAGGCTGAAGTCATACCGTTCCTCGAATCTAACAAGCCAAAAAAAAAAAAAAAAAAAAAAAAAAAAAAGAAGATATCAATAACTTCCGAGATATATCATCCAAATAGCTTGAGCTATAATGATAAAGCCTACATATATTTGTGTGTTCCTACCATGTTTTTCATTTGTGTCGTCAATATTGTTGGTTTTTGAAATTGCTGCCTTGGTGTTTGTTGATTCATTCGTTTTGACCTGACCGGTGATGTTAGAATGGGAGGAGTGACTAGAGTTCGACGACCGAGTTGAGTTGAGAAAAGGGCCGTCGTTGGTTAAACTACTATTGTTGCTGTCGCTGCTGCTATTGCTGGTTTGTTTTTGTAGAATAACGGAATCAGTCATATCATATGCGCAGATGTTGGAGGTATTACTTTGGTGATGTTGACAACAATCTACAAAAAAAGAAGACAACAGAAAACCCGTTTTTCGACTTTTAAAAAAATATTTTAAATCCCGCAGACTATGCAAAGGCAAAATGGGGTTTTATTTAAATACATAAAAAATAGACAACAACAACAATAACCCAATACATACAATAAATCCCAAATAACAATCAACCGTAATACAAAAATATAAATAATACAACTAAATAAGACCAGCTAAATCAATAGTCCGAGGAGGAGTCTCTGAGAATCTTGAGAATATTTTTAAAGCTATCCCCAATTTGTTCAGTCGAATCACGCTGGCGTAAGGTGATAGTGTTGTCTTCCACAGTTTGAAAATCAACAGTGATGGCGAAGGGAATACCAAGTTCATCATTACGGGCATATCGCCGTCCAAGAGAAGTCTTGTTGTCATCGGTTCAAGTGGAGATACCATTTTGGCGTAATTGAGGAGAGTACTTCTTGAAAAAGGAAACAAGGCAAGCATCACCAGACAGAGGCAAAAGACAACGTTTGAAAGAAGCCACCACGGTAGGGAAGGACATAACATTACGGGATTCGTCGCCATCACGGACACACCAGCTATGTTCCAAAGGAGAATATAGAATGCGACCAATCCCAAAGGAACGCCCAATGACGTTGGGAGTGTATTCACGAATATGTTCAGTGGGACCAATACTACTAACAAACATCAAGTTGAGTTCTTGAGGCACCGACAATTCGTTGCCAGTTTCGGAGAGACCGGATATCGAATTTCTTCATCGTATCAGCCAGATCTTTGACCACTGTAGTTGCCGATTTGCACCAGTGTTTCCCTCATATCGTTTACGCACTGTATCATCCAATTCGACCACCACCATTTTCCACCTTCACTTGGGCCTCAGTTCCAATCTTGGCCGCACGAGCTTGCAAGTCGCCTTGTAGATAGGCTTCTAACACCGCTTCCACCACATGATCTGCGCGATAAATTTCGCCATTTTTGAGGTCTTTACACATCCAATCAGCAAACTTGTCGACATGACCTGATGTTTCAACACTTTGTGGGTCGTTCATAATCGTCGTGTCAAGCCTACAAACCTATTAAGATGACCATACGATAACATTTGTTGTACTAAGTGCGTCAGTTTCTGTATAATGTTTTTCTTATCATATTCATAGAGCAAAAAAAAAAAAAAAGGAGCCTCACCTCCATAGATTTGGAAGGGAGCATAAAAGAGCGTTTTGTAATGAGTTTCTAGACGTCTAAAGGTAGAAAAAACGTTAGTGTTCATATGTATAGTAATATCTATAATATAATAAAGGCTTACCTCGAGCGCAGTTCTGTCAAAAGGTTTCTGAGCCATTTTTATTTCAAGGAAGAGTAGGAAGCGACAAAAAAGGGGTACACTTCGACATTTTTTTTTTGCTACCCCGACAAAGCCACCACAGACCTGCATTTCTAACCCCGTCGATTACTTCTTAAGTCTTCCTAGTTCCTTAAAAAATACTGTCGTTTTGTACTATGTAGAGATAAATTCATATATAATAAAGAAAAACCGCCGGCAGAGGAGAGGACTCGTCAAAGAGGAAGACAGCAAAAAGGTGTGTTTGCTTGAAGTTTATTGGTTGACCTTAAATTGAGCAGTAAAAAAACAATAGTCAATCCACATGTGGTGCGAAGAGTAGGTTACAATGGTACCTGAATCTTTATTCCTCGGGCTTCAGGAATTAAATGAAGAGAGACCACTTTTCATGCATAATTTTGTTTTATTTCCACTCTCTCACACTTCTTTAAGTTTGGCAATTTTACGAATGCTGGGGATTTCTCGGAGCTTATTTGGGGAATTTGCGGATTGAATATGATCATTATCGGCAAAGAAAAAGAGAAAAAATACTGTTAAAACGGTAGCATAATCATTATTTTTATTCATAAGAAAGAGAACATTGTTCAAGTGCCATACTTTAATCGAGACTGGTAATAAAGTGAAAAATGGTTTGGGCGTAACCTATCCAATCAAATACAATGCGGATCTTTGCCTTATCATCAAGCTCAATTTTTACAGCCGATGACTCACCTGAAAATTCAGGGAGAGTGACTGGACTAGGAAAAAAAAAAAAAAAGAAGTTATAAGATCCGACCGACATTTTTCTTTCCTTTTTTTCCGCTCTTCTTTACCTATTTTTTCTTCTTTCTATTCTTCTTTTCTATCAAACACAAATATGAGTACTTTTGGTAAAGTCTTCCGAGTAACAACTTTTGGCGAATCTCACTGTAAGGGTGTTGGTGCTATTGTCGATGGTGTTCCTCCTGGATTGGCTTTGACAGAAGGTGACATTCAACCACAACTCTCAAGAAGACGACCTGGTCAAAGCAAATTGACTACTCCTGTAAGTGTGTCTTCTCTCTCTCTCATTTTCTCTCTGATCTGTTTACTTGATATGTATATATGTACTTATACTAACAATACCTTTTGCTTTTATTTGTTTTTTGTGAATGGCTCAAATGACAATTGATTGAAAAAAATAGCGTGATGAAAAGGATCGTGTCACTGTCATGTCAGGAACAGAATTCGGTGTGACTCTTGGTACACCTATCGGTTTGACGGTGCCCAACTTGGATCAACGACCTCATGACTATAGCGAAACAGATGTTTACCCTCGACCTTCACATGCGGATTATACCTACCTCCAAAAATACGGATTGAAGGCCTCTTCTGGTGGGGGCCGAGCCTCTGCTCGTGAAACCATTGGTCGTGTGGCTGCTGGTGCGATTGCTGAAAAATATCTCAAGGAAGCTTTTGGTGTTGAAATTGTGGCCTTTACCTCCAGTGTTGGAAAAGTAGCCATGCCATTCGTGACTGATTTGCAAGAACATGATGTCGTCAAACCTGAATTTTATGATTTCTTGAACACCATTGACCGTGCCACTGTAGATGCTGATATCACTCGATGTCCCGATGCTGCTACCTCTGAAGCGATCAAGGAAGTAAGTCAAAAAAAAGGGGGGGCAGAGAGAGAGAGGGAGTGAGAGGAGGATGGGATCATGAGCAATCGTGGAACGGGGTGACTTACATTTCTATTTGTATTAGGTGATCACTCAAAAATCTGCTGAACAAGATTCGATCGGTGGTACAGTGACCTGTGTGATTCGACGATGCCCAGTTGGTTTAGGTGAACCCTGTTTTGACAAGCTCGAAGCCATTCTTGCCCATGCCATGTTATCCATTCCTGCCACCAAGGGCTTTGAATTTGGCTCCGGTTTCAGTGGCACTACTATGGCCGGTCATCAACACAACGATCCTTTTGTCCGTAAAGAAGATGGCACATTTGGTACCTCTACAAACTACTCTGGAGGTGTCCAAGGTGGTATTTCCAATGGTGAAAATATCTACTTCCGCGTCGCCTTCAAGCCCGCTGCTACTATCTCTCGTGATCAAGAAACTACCTCTTATGATGGTGTTTGGGGTACTTTGGCTGCTCGTGGTCGTCATGATCCTTGTGTTGTACCAAGAGCTGTGCCTATTGTTGAATCCATGGCTGCTTTAGTGATTATGGAGTAAGTGACCTAAATGTCAGATTGAAGGGTTAAAAAACCATACTCATGTTTTGTTTCTGTATTTTTTTTTTTTTTTTTTTTTTTTTTTACTCTTTAGTTTGGCTATGCAACAAGAATCTCGTCGTGGTGCCATGGCTCGGTTACCCGCCATTGATATTCATCATTCCCTTCTTGGTCAACCCCCCAAGGACCTTGCCCAGTAGATTATTTTACATACATTTATCTATCATATTTTACAATAAACCATGTATATTTTACTTAGAATTTTTATATATTGTCTAATCTATTCTGCCTTGATCACCAACCCTGTCTTATACCATCTCCTTCGGTGTCTTTTATTACCATTATACAATCCCAATAAAGGACGTTTATTGCTATCATTATACTATGAATATAGGTTGTTGAATTCTTTATTATGTGTTGTGATTTTTTTTTTCATCATTGTGATATGGTGCAGTTCAGAAAGGAAGTGGACAAATTGAGTCTCACGAGAATGCGAAGTAATTATTTTACGTGACAATAAATGCACTGGCACTCGGTTGGAAGCTTGGGCTTTTGGTTCCAAAGATCTACGAACATTTCACACTCCGACCACGTGAATATTTATTTACTACCATTTTATTTTTCCACCTCTCTTTCTTTTCGTTTTCTACTTTGCCTTCTTTTTTTCCCTTCATCATTCAACTTCTATGGGTTATGTTGGACTGAGAATAGTGTCAGCACTAGTTTAGAAGGGAGATTCACCTCAGGGATTACAAGATGCATGGGGAAAACCTTTCATTTTGGATTCAGGATTTACAACCACCATTAATTGGCTTTTTCGAACCTCCATTAACTTAGTTTAGTGTTAGTTTGTCCATAGTTTGTATTTATATCTGAATAAAACATGTATCTTTTTACTTGCTTTAATTAAAAATATCCCAATATTCTCTCCCATGTCTTGTGTACTTCATCTTTTTTTACTACCAGTCCTTTTTTTGATTTAGTGTTGACGATTGTTGTGCTTGAATAACATTTGTCCCGTAAATATTAGTCAAAAACTTCACCAACGTATAGAATACAACTACACAAAGATATATTATATGATAGCAACCATTGATTTTTATTCACGATACATAGACGAATAAATACATATTGCAATATACTAATTCGGTTAAACTAAAAACTATACAATATACACTATATACTAATCAGGCCATTTATCATATTCTTGCACGTTTTCTGCCACCTGCGTTGTCATCATCTTCATCAGAATCTGAATATATCACTTGGGCTTGTTCGCCATCATCGTTATCACCATCACTATTGTCATTTTCGTCATCATCAGGTTGTAGAGGCTGTAATAAAAGAAAAACAATGTAAAAAACCGTTAAAAATGATAAATAGATATCTATTTCCCACTTTTCCTATTCTTACCCGTTTTGGATTTTTGGCGTCGTCGCTTGAATCCTCTTCAGATTCCACATAGTTGTCCAATTTGATTTGGAAGTCGCGAGAAGTGCTCCGTTTCATATACTGCATGAGATCGACCTTAGATTTCCTAGTCAGCTGGATCAAATGGCGTTCAAATTGCTCCACTACAAAAATCAACAAGGGAATCATCTTGGCTTCCCGTAGAATCTTAGCCTAAAGAGCCAAAAAAATAAATAAATCATTACTACTATTCTACAATATCTGTCAAGCAGAAGGATACCTTACCTTTTCTTTTGCATTGACTTCTTTCTTCTTTCCTTTCTTCTTTCGTGTCCCTCCAGATTGATCGTAGTCGCCCTGTTGCTGGTGAGCAAATGTCGTCAAAAACGTATACATCTTGGTGGTGACTTGACTGCCAATACTGGCAACCAGGTTGATAAATTCTTGGGATATTTCGGTGTACTGTGTTGCCATTTTCTAAAGTGGAGAAAAAAAAGTGGTTAAGGTTTTTGATGGTTCCGTTTCTTCCGAATGGTATACTTACGTATTTCATAAAAACAGTAAACGTTCTATACGTCTTCGTCAGCACCTTGATCAAATGTTCCGCTTGTGATCCCATCAATATTGCCCTGATAAGTTCACTAATTATAGTCACATAAGATATCAGGCGTTGACATACCACTTGTTCAAACTGGTGATGTTGATCCAGATCTTCAGAAGAAGCTAAAACAAAATGAGAAAAACTGAGATACAGAGACTGTTGTTTCTTTTTTGTGCTATTATTGCATTTAATACCTGAGATTTTCAATCGTCCTATAGACCAAGTCATGCCATCGTTTTCTTGCTCTGCATAATTGAGGATCAAAGTTGTAGCAATACCATAGGTCTTTGGGTTGATCATTTGATACTTGATAGAAGGGTCAGCTTGGGAATCTTCATCAATATCAATTTCACCATGAATATTGTGTACATCTTGAGCAAGATCCCTGATAGCATCCAATTGATTCGAGTGTTCGCAAAAGTGGATAAGCAAGCCAAAAATTTCCTTTACTACTCCATGATCCTCGATAGGTCGTTCTTCAGCCGTTTGTGTCAACCAGTCGATGATGCTGTTCGCGTGTGCAGTGAAGTCATCCTGAGCTGAGTCCATCTGATTAGCGAGGAATTGGATAATTTGAATAATGTTCGCAGATTCTTTGTATAGTGGAGGTCGAGTATTCAAGTACTTGTTGAGAATTTCCTATGAATCAATAATATATTACAAAAGATTGAGTAATCCTCATATCATTTGAGTAGGAATTTATTCAATAGTATATATGCTGTACCTTAAATTCATTGAGCAGATCAGAAATAACTTCATTGATGGATCCAGAAGAAGGCAATGCAGTCGACATGGTTCGTAGTTGAGAAAGCAGATCTGGAAGTCTAGTCGGCCACACATTGCAAGTGATTTCCAAGATATACTTCAAACTTGTTGTGATAGCTCCAAGTAGTGATTGGCCCTATCATTACAAAGGATGGTTAGCATACTGTCTTATCCAAATATTTCGCGATATTTACCTTTTGTGGTTGATGATTGATAAAACTGCTGTCAGAATCTTCATGAATAAGAATATGCATATACACTTTGACCAAATCCACACAATGTCCAAAGTACTTGTCATCTTGATAATCGTTTTCGTTGTCAATTGCCTTTGATATAAAAATAAATCAATTGTCAGCTAGTACTCTGAATTTCAAGTCGATATTCAATGGCCGATCTTACCGCTGCCAGAATAGTTGGTGTCACCGATACAATATAATGCATAAATCCAATATCTGATCGTAAGGTCAAGAGCGGCGACTGTCGGTCAGTGTGTAAAAAGAGAGCTTGAGATATTTTTGCCGAGAATTCCAAACTGAGGAGTGATGATGATCCAATGCTAGATAATTTACGACCTATATGAAGACGGTATTATTATGAAATGATTAGATTATAACCATGGTAAGCGCCTATATTCACGTTAGTCATATGATTCTTACCTTTGTCTTTGCTGGTATTTTCCTTCAAAAGCCCAAGCAACGCCTTCCGTTTCTTGAAGAGAGTAAGGATGGTTTGACATGATTCGACAGAATCACCGTCACTGATAAATTCGTTTTCCATAATTGTGTCGAAGGTGCCCAAAAGAATTTCAGCGAAGTGACTGGATCGTAGCCCGGTAGACGTTGTAGTATCAAAGTTGGTGGTTTTGTCTAATTCGTAATCTTCAATATCCAGTTTGGTGAGCCGAAATGTAAGTGATTTGAGATGATTTTTACATGTTGCAAGTGCCTCCGTGATGACTAGTAAAGATTAAGTTGAGTGAGTATAACACTGCTAAGATTCCATTGTTGACACACACGCACTCATATATATATATATATATATAAGTGTATGTGAGCATGTGCTTACCAGAGTGATATCCGCCATTTTTCAGACTTCTAACTGTCTTGAGTAAGTTGACTAGAAGTAAATGCACAGGTTCAAGGAGTCTTGATTTGATCCCATTTTCGACGCAGTCAGATATCCGTAATGGAGTCACCACACTGTCATCTATTTCATAACTTCGAAGAAACTTGAATAGTCAATTGATTAGTAAACCTCTACTAGTACAAATATCACATTTGATACCTACCTGAGTGTATAGAACCTCAAACACATCACCCGATAAAACCTCATAACGTTCGGCAAGTGAACCGAGACCTGCATAGACAGCCACTCGGACTTCACATTGTTGGCTAAAACATCGACGCAGTAGGCCTACACACAATAACAATAAAACAAAAGATGAGAAAAGATACAAGTCAGGCACATGTTCAGTTTTTAGAATTTTGTTATTACCAAGAATTTCAAATGCCACACCGGGGATGGATTGTATTTGAACAGAAGTAGATGTATGGTTGTTGTTGCTGTTGTCGTTGCTGCCAAGTTGGTTTTGTAATAAGCTAAGAAAGCCGTTTACAGCAATCATTCTGCTATCAAGTTCTCTATTAAATAAAAACAAAATAATAGAAAAAAACAAATAATAAAACAGGTCAAACGAGTTACTACACTAGCACAAATCCACACTTGCTTTCTATAAAAATTACCTAGAGAACATGCTTTTTCTTAGTACCAAGATCAACCCATCACGAAATTGATAATTGCTGAATGACACGGTCTGAATCGCAGATAGTAGTTTCTTCGCTGTGGAATGGGACAGCAGTGACAAATAGTCCAGGGTATCTTTGATCTATACGTATATATATAATCAGTCGACGTTGACCAGTTTGACGACCACAATATCCTACTTCTTCCACCGTAATATATATTCGGTACTTACATTATTGATATATTTTTCTACTTCATACGGGCAATTTGTTGTAAGCTTCTCTAATAGGTCCAGAAAGTGCAAAGAACTAGTTGATCGAGATACAACGCGGGATGTTATTTGTTCCAATATTTCGATTCGTGCGATATCATGTAACTAAATAATGTTGAAAATGAGAGAATCAGAATGCGTGAATGGTAAGTGCGATATTTGTGTCTTACCTTGAACATTTTTAGGAGTACGTCTATTCCAAGAGCAATGACATGATCCATAGGACCAGCTTTGGGCTTTTTGCTTCGCAGAGATTGACCTATGACAGAATATATAATATATATAGATAGATAGAACAATGGAAATTGTCAGTCATGAATGTCAAAAGTGCTATGGGTGGACGTTTGCCTAGTTTCCTATAATAGCCATTCCTGACCTGGTGTTCTTAGTGAGGTTTGAGCAGAAGCCGTATCAATCAATATCATGGCTAGTTGAGTCAGACTTTGTATAACTTGATCCCATCCCGAAGCCGATTTGTCGGTAACTTCCATTATCACTTGTCGAACAGAATCAGAATCAATTTTCGAGTATTCTAAAATGAAAAAAGTCAGTAACAATAGAATTTAGTTTCTTTCATACCCGGAATATCCATATTCATATATTATCTGTTTCATTTTACCTGATATCCACGAGTACTTGCTGATTTTATCAGTATCCTTATAAACAGAGATAATATTCTGCTTTAAAAGATCGAATATCTATATCATTGTTGGGGTTTAAACGTGAGCTATGACTTGCGTAGAATAACTTTTGTTTGTTTGTTTGACTTACCGTATCCTCTAATCGGTGAATCCTCGCAGCAGATAACAGGCACGCCATTTTAAATTTCTCCAGTAGCAGAGCCTTGTCACTTTTGATATATTTCACCAATTCGGTACCGAGTTCCTAAAATAATGCATGATCAGGCACAGATCCTCAATGCTTGGGTTCCATTTTGTGTTACCTGATCTTGTTTGATGGCAAATGATATGTGCAGCATGACAGTTCCTTCCATTCTGTTCAAATACAGTCAAACAATAATGATTGAATACAAAACAATAATAATGATTAGAAAGCACCATCATCTTACATCCGTACCTTGATGTGTCCGTTTCCATCACCGTAGTATGAAGCCAATCGAAGTATTCACAGATACCAGAAAGAATGTTACGTTTATTACCCTAATGATCAAATTCAATGAAATGAAGATTAGATGAGAGACGACTCGTAAACTGGATTCATTACCTTTCTTGACAGAAGAAGGAGCTGATATATAAATGGTGGAACTTCTTCAATTTCCAATTTTTTCAATTGGCTATAATATACAATAAAAAAATAGTTTAGTATTTTCAACATTGCAATGTTCTTTTTGATACATGTCTTTCTTTTGCATACGTTAACATTCGTTTGATGACCTGATTCAATTGAGGAGTAGACAGTTCCATTTCATTGATACAATGGGTGAGGCCGATAGCAGATTGAGGATGCCAGTTTGATTCACATAATTTGTTGAGAATTTCAATTGCTCTGTCATTCGCTTCCAATGCTGATAAGAGATTGTATGCTTTTGATAAGATTTCAAACACCCGTGGTTGAACAGGAACGTTGCTTTCAATGAAGTGTAAGACACGATCCGCTATTTCTTCAAGCATACTGGGTGCTAAGATTTCAATCTAAGAAAGAAAAAAAAAAGAGTTTGCATGCGTTCAAGTGTATCCAGAAACTTTTTAAATTTTCATGTATGGATCACTCACCTCTGGTAAGATAAGGTTCATTGACGCATTAGCAAGTTTGTTTTTGATTCCAGCACCGTTTGTCGCCTCCGTTTCAGTTCCCATCCTATAGCGGTCAAAATAAAATGGATTGAATGACACATGCTAAAGTATTCACTAAACCTATTTCCTACTTACCATTCGATGATTACCCGAGTGAGCACTAATCGTGTTTGTATGCCGTTTGGATCGCCTTTATGTTGTTTCGAGAAAGATTATATTAATAAAGCTGACTAGCCGGAATACAAAACAATCAAACTTACCATACAGAATACCACGTAGCGTCAAGACAGGATCCGTCTTGGTGTTATTAGATTCCAGAAGACTGCTGCGCACAAGTTCTTCAATCTATTGTAATAAAAGACAAAGCATGAGAAAGGAATCAGAGTATTGGAGTCTGAAGTATTTTTGTATGTACCTGATCCTCTGTCAATCCTTTAACATATTCCCTGAGAGCGGTTCGATTGGGCTGTTTTGCAAGATTGAGAATTTTGCGATCCATATGTTGTTCGCGAGTAAAAAAAGAAAAAAGAAAGAGGGAAACCTAGGGGAAACACGAAAACTCAATCCCGCGTCTTTTTCAGGTGAATTTAATTTTGACGTCCGCTCATCCCAAAAACAAATAATATTTGATATTCAAAAATCTATGTTTTTTATTTCAGTAAACTAAAAATAAGCTGTGTACAAAAAAATAAAAAATACAATGTCTTCAAAGAATTTTTATAACCCAAAGAAGAATAAATATAAGAATGAAGGATATGTATTTTTTAATATGACAAGTGTGGGAGGGAGGGAAGACAAAGTGGGGGAGATAAAAAGAAAGAGGGGAGTAAGGGGGTAGATGGGATCAATGTAATAAAAGAGAAAGCATGTTTACAACTTGGACATGACAGCGGCAGTGAATTCTCTGGTAGTATCCTTGCCACCCATATCAACAGTTCTGGCAGCGCCGGTTTCAATGGTTTCATACACAGCATTAGAGATACGAGCAGCATATTCATCCAAGTTCAAGTGACGCAACATCATCACGGAGGACAACAACAAAGCAGTGGGGTTGGCAGCGTTCTTGTTCAACAAATCCATACCAACGTGACGGCATCCAGGTTCGAACATGGCATATTCACGACCAATGTTGCAACCGGGGATCAAACCAGGACCACCAACCAAACCAGCACCCTAAAACATTCATATCACACAACATAAAATGAATATTGACTAGAGCCTTTTTTTCTCTTTCGGAAAAAATAAGAAGTAAATCACTTACCACATTGGAGACGATGTTACCGTAGAGGTTAGGCATGACCATAACATCGAATTGTTGAGGACGAGACACAAGTTGCATAGCAGTGTTATCAACAATCATATCATTGAATTGGATACCATGGTGTTCGTATTCCTTGGCGACATCACGGCAAGTACGTAAGAAAAGACCATCAGCCAATTTCCTATATAAAAGAGAAAGCAATATCATATTATAGTCAGTAATCCCATCCATCATTGATACCCATTACTTTCCATTTCTTCAACCCCTTTTTTCTGCTTACATAATGTTGGCCTTGTGGACAGCAGTGACCTTTTGACGGTTGTTCTTGACAGCGAAATCAAAGGCAAAGCGAGCAATACGTTCAGTCTTGGCACGAGTGATGATTTTCAAGGATTCAACAACACCGGGGACGGACTATAATACAATGTAATACAAAGATATGGTCAATGTTCAACTCTATTCCTGGTAAATATAAAATAAAACCTTGTAAGAACTTACTTGATGTTCCAAACCAGAGTATTCACCTTCAGTGTTTTCACGGATGATGGCAATATCCACATTCTTCAAACGAGATTCGACACCGGGGACGTTCTTGCAAAGGGAAAGAGAAGCATAGATATCCAAATCCTTACGCATGGTGACGTTGAAAGACTTATGACCCAAACGAGAAGTAGGGGTGAAGAGAGTACCCTTGATACCAACCTTGTTGCGACGAAGAGAGGCAAGAGATTCTTGGAAGAGACTTTCATCTTCAGAGGTGAAACCAGAAACGTCGTATTGTTCGAATTCGACAGGCACATTGGCAGCCTTGAATACATCCTTCAAAGAGGCAGCAGTTTCTTGACCGACACCATCACCAGGAATCAAGGTTACGGTGTATTTGCCACCATACTTCTTGGGATTGATCTACAAAGAAAATAGAGGTTTAAGTATCACATTACCTCTTGTGCGTCTAAACAATATTCTGACTTACCGTCTTTTGTTCAGCAGGAGCAGGGGTGGGAATAGAGGTAGATTGGGAAGCGAAGGAGCGAACAGCAACCTAAAAGGAAAAATGTAGATAACGTGAGATAAATATGATAGGTTCCTTTATATTATCTTGTTTGTCAATATAATAAAATATAATATTACCTTCTTGACAGCAGCAGCATTAGCGGGTCTAGCGATAACCTTGAAAAGCATGGTGAACAAAAGAGAGGGATGAAGAATAAAGTGTGAGGGAAAAAGGGAAGAAAAAGAATAAAACAACAAGTATAAGGCGGGAATACCTTTGAAAATTTTTTTTAATCCACGAACATAATTCTATTGGCTAGAATTAAACCTTTATCCGCCAGCTGGTAAATGGAAACACCTGCCCCCTGGCCGCTGGCAAAATAGAATCGCCCTAAGCGGATGAAATATAGACCGAAATAAAAAAGTAAACTGTATATGTAAATTCAGGGCCAGAGTCCCATCAGCATACTACTGCTTCGCTATTGGCTGATCATCAGCAATTTTATATCACTCCACTTACTTGTTCCTTTGGTGAGTGCTTGCTTGTTTAAACCCTTTGTTTCTATTAGAAAGAAAAAAAAAAAACTAAGACTCAACGAGTGTCATTTTTAATAAATGTGATCTGTAATTTTTGTGAAACTTTTTAATTTCAGCATTTAATTTTCTCTCGATACTTCGCCTTTTTTTTTTTTCCTTCCTTCCTCATCACTTTTGGTGTCGGGAGTCCATGATACTCAACCCTGCCACTTTTACTCTATTGTATTATCGTCTTCATATATTATGGCTAATATTGACGCCCTGACCGAAGGTAACTACAACTGGAATAGAACAAGCCAAGTGAGTTAACACAACTGTTACTGATTTATCTTTAGAATGGGTCAAGAAGCTACACTTTCAAAACCGCGTTGACTGTAAGTTGTATGAAGAAAAACAACGATACCATAAAGGACAACCGCCTGAGAACTCATTCTATAACTTTTTTATAGTGAACCTTCAGACACCAACATCTGGGGATTCTATGAAAGTTGAAGTGGGTGACATTCCTCCAGAACATCTCCCCGGCTCGGAGCAACCTCACCTGGCAAACGCCATTGATTCCACTTCTCAATTGGACACAGCAATGTAAGTATATTGCTAAATAGCTGACTTGTCCATAATGTTATATTTATGAAATACGTGCGGCATTTTTTATAGTCAACATGGCCGATCTCATTCCATTCCAGTGAACGACTCCTATCTTAGTTCCATAGTGTCCGATCAACCAAAAACAGCTGCTACAATCCCAAACGCTCATGACAATACATTGAAGGCCTCTGGAACCTGCCAAAATGCATCTGACTGTGAATGTTACAAATGCCAAAGACAACGACGACGTACTGGTACCAGGAGCCGTACAATACCTATTGAACCATCTCTGACGACATTGAACAACTCTTCAGTATCACTGGAACAGCGATCACATAAACCACGGCAACAACATAACCACCAATATTCTCTCGATCAGAAGCCTCCAGCACCTACCTTCAAATCACAAGGTAAAGAATTATTGATATCCGACTGTTCGGCGACATCATCACCTGAACAACAACCTACGACGTCTCACTCACCACAGGTTAGCGGAACAGGATCCTTCATTCAACGTAAACGACCCAGTAATATATCTTATGAACGACATTTGCCGCGACCCACTTATTCGGAATTGGACAGTATTTACCGTGGACAATTGCAGCAGCAGCATCATCATTTAGATAAGACGCTTGAAGCCGAGATCACCAAGTCCCAAAACCTTCAACCACAACACAACACTGACTCGTACGAAATATCTTGGCAAGACGAAGCTGGTGATGATATTCTTCCATCTTTACGTACCTTTCAAACGATCTTTGAAGAAAAACCACATGGAAGCGAAGGTCTCTCTGATTTACTGGAAAGCAAGACTCAGGAATTGAAAATCCGAAACATGCAGGAGAAGGATCAACATGACGGGATGGATCAACGAACAGAACCCAATCGACCGCCAAAACTGAATGACTGTCTAACACTTAGCTACAGAAACGGGACGCAACACACGCAATTGACCCTTTATCACACTATGAAATTGAAAAGGTCGGAGGATCGAATGGCTGCATACGGTAACATACAAAAAAAAAAAAAGAGAGAGAGAGTGAAAGGGAGGGAGGGAGGAAAGGTGCGAAGTTAATTAATGATAGTCTAATTGTTTTTTTGTATTCTTGTTTTTTTGTTCTATGTAGATAAGGCTCTTCAACATTGTATCCATGCAGACAGCGGACTATATTTATGGATCAAGAATCAAGCAAATCAACCATTTCCGAATATTACAGCATCTAGTAAGTAAAGGATGATTGGGGCAAAAAGGACTGAAATATATATATAACTAAAGTTTGATATGTATTCATTGTAGAGCACCGGCCCAACTTCACATTGAAAAAGTCAACCTATCGATCTATCTTACATTTGGCGGGACGCAAACAGAAATCAACAGCGGAAGATTTGGGGTCGAAGACTGCCAAACTAGCCAACATTCCTTCTTCATCAAGCGATTCGATCATCAATGGATGCACAGTGACACCTGTAGATATTTTATCAACTACTGCTACTACTACCAACGCCATGAAACACATGTCATCTTCTGCTACATCCAACAAAACACCACCAACGGAACATCAGGCAACAATGGTGATTCCACACGTCAGTCTCTATCTCAAAACAGAGTCAGTGTCGACGTAAGTACTAATAAAAAAAAAAAAGGAATATCATGGTTATATTAGGTTTCGTTTGACTTGCTATTGACTTTTTTTTACTTATTATTCGTTCGTAGAAGCGGAACTTGGCTTCTTCCGACTTGGAACCAAGTCGTATATCAAAACCTGGGAAACTTTGGAGCTCTCTAGGGAGGAAGACATCGAAAACGTTATGCACCGCATCAATTGATTCTGTTGAAAAGGTAAGGCCATCTCATTGCCCATGTTGGATGTCCGCAGTGAATTAAAAAGCCATTATTTATCTCACATAGATTTATCACCCACCAGCATCAATTAAGGAAACATCGGGATCGTTCGAAGAATCATTAGATGATTTGTGTAATATCATGACTCATGTGGATCGATCTGTTTTGAAAATGTACCTGGAACAATCAAATGGCGATTACATGAAAACTCTCTCTGTGATCCGTGGTGAAGTGACGTCTGGTAAACTTTGACGGACCTTCCCTTTGTCTACCCACCCAACATTTTCCCCGTCCCTTTCCCCTTTTTTTTATATTTGATCAGTCTCTTTCCATTTTGTCTTGTAATTATCTTGCTACATATATCATCTTCATACCATCATTTACTCTTATCTGCCTTTTATAATAAAAATATTCTGACTCCTTTGGAGATCTGAAAAAAATTCAAAGTATGACATGTTATTAATTTTTTTGGAAAAAGTTAGCTGTTGAAGTAATTGGGGTGTGAGGAATGATGTGTGGTCGACTGGAAAATTACTTGTCAAACCAACTTTAGCAGGCGTCTCGTTTTTTTTTTGTGAAGTTTAGGGGAATACAGTATTAGGGTTCAGTTATGTGTAATTTAACTTGGCATAACAATGGATGACACTTTGAGCATACTCATACATAAACTAGGTTCTGGGTGCAATAAGCAATTACGTTTTGGTTATGTGTGACTATAAAAAGCCACTATGGTGTCCAAAAAAAAAAATCGCCCGTCTCATAAACTGTCAAATGAACAAGGACTGTGTAGGATGCAGTTTAGCAATAATAAAAACAGTAAACCATAACTGTTGCATTTTTTTATATTCAATTTGAAAACGTTCGTACACTTCTCAAACACGATCTACTGGGTGTCACATGAGGAGCGGAAGCTGAAGTGTGGTCTTTAACGAAATTATCAGCTCCTATGTTTTTAGGAGGAAAAGTGATCGTAGCGGGTGAACTAGGATGTAAATATTTAGAAAGATACTCACAAAACCGCTATAAAATATTTAAATTGCCTACTATACTAAGGTTTAGACTAAGGTTAATGAAAAGATATGTTTTATTGCGGCATGCAGGTAGATACTAAAACTATGACGAGAGGTTCATTGTTACAAAAGCGATAATGGAAAGATCTATTGGAGGAAGCATGGGAGATACTGATGTCATATATGAGGAATGAGCAACACTAATCTAAAGAGGAACTATAAAATGGAAGCTAATATATTGTATAAGACATGAGAAAAGTTAGAGGGACATACAACGGTCAATACAATCCAAAAGCCGAGAAATGGTAAACAAAAGGGATCTATTGGAAAGGACATGAGAGAGAACTAATGGGATATATTTTATTGAAGGAAGTGAAAATAGACATATTTTATTAGATATAGGTAGAACCTATAGGCATACTGACATAAACTAAACTAATGGATGCTCTAAAAAGCCAACTAATGGTGGTTCTAAATCCTGAATCCAGAATGAAAGGGGTTTCCCATGCATGTTGTAATCCCTGAGCTAAAACCCCTTCTAAACTAGTCCTAATACCAATAAAAGCCCACCATAACCCTATAGAAGTTGAACGGTGAAGAAAAAATAAAAAGAAAAATAGAAAGAGAGCGCAAATAAAAATATGGGAGTAAATAAAAGATCCACGTGGGCGGAATTTGAACTTACTTTTGGTGGGTAGGAAAAAAAGGAACCCTTCCATTTTCTTTGCAGCAACCGTCATCATACAAAACACCGTCAACATGGTAGTTTATTTTTTTCATAATAGTCACCACCGCCGTTCAACATTGACGGTATGGTTGTTGTTTTTTCTTGATGCTTTTGCATTTGAAAGAAAGCAGTTCGACCTAGCATAGTCCACTCCACTGCATTGTGAACTTTTTTGTCACTCACAGCGGAATAGCTTACCTTCTTTGACTATACTAGTTTATACTGTTTATTCTACCACAACACACCCATGTATTTTCCCCAGAATTATTCATAAACACTCATGGTGTTATTATTAGATCAATTTAGCTTAGTTCACTTGCCATAGTTTAAATCTACCTCTTGAAACTATGCGCTTTTCTATCAACTCTCATACTTTTAGTTTATCTTGTCAGATAGGTACTTCCACATTGTATAGTACATGTAGGTGTAGAAAAAAATGTTAATGTATTTGTGCAAAATAAATAAATAAATAAATAATAATAAGGGTTATCGTGGTTATGGAGTGGCTTCAACTAACAGTCATGATCCAAGCTCTCTGTCTACTATGTATACATTATATACACCAGGTTTCCAAAATAGAAGAAAAAACTACTACTGTGATACTGTACTATTTGTACTGTATAAACAGAGCGACATGATACCAGGATACTATAACACAAAATGTATCTGGGATATTTATCTGTGATATGTGGTATATGTGATGGACCGAGCATCTAAAAACGAGTTCTTCAAAGGTATCTTCTAATAAAAAAATAGCACAAAAGCCTTTCAGGGCGTAGAAGTTGAGTGAAAATGATATTAGATTGACTACAAACTGGTTTGTATTAAAAATTACCAAGCATAGGTCTTACAGGAACAAATACTATTGAGTGGATGGCCTTTAAAAGATTTTGGAAGCTGTCCTAATAATACCCTCTCGTTCTGTGTTCTCCTTCTCAATGTCTTTGATATGCCTCCTCCTCTCCTCCTTAGGGAATTCTGTGCAGTTATGATATCACAAATAAACAATCAAGTCATATGAGTCATTCTACCGTAAATTTTATTTATTGATCAAATATATATATAAAATAAATTAACACTAGATACTAAATATAATACAAAATGTCGATACCCATAATATAAAACTAAAAAAAAAAAGAACAAAACTAAGACTAACAACTATATAAAACACATCTATCGCCGTCTAACTAAAGTTAAGAATTCTTCCCTGGTCCTTGAGTCACTTCTAAAAACACCCATCATGCAGCTTGTAACCGTCGTACTACCAGGCTTTTCTACCCCACTATAAAAAACAAATATACAAAGTCAGTTAGTTTCTCACGGGTGTCTTATTGTTCCTTTCCAGCACTCAGCATCCTTTTCCTTCACTTTTCGACATGAATCAATATTCTTCCGATCAACTTACCGCATGCACATACATAAATGTGTCGCCTCCATAATCACTGCCACACCTTGAGGTTGTAATATTTCCATCAATGCGGACGCCACTTGTTTAGTCACCCGTTCCTGAACTTGCAACCTAAATGAGGAAAAATATAAAACGCTAATAAGTTTATTTTTTTTCCGATAACTATCCCTCGGCTCTCTGCCTACCTCCGAGTAATCATTTCCGCAATCCGTGCTAGCTTGCTCAAACCAACGACACGACGATTGGGAATATAACCGATACTAATCTTGCCAGTGAATGGAACCATATGATGTTCGCATAACGAGAAGATGTCCACATCTTTCACGATCACCATTTCATCATGATCTATGTATATCCAGTATAAATATAAGGTAAATTACTCAGTCCATAGTTCAATCCCGTTATCCTTTGTCACCGGCCTTACCTTCTTCAAACACTGCATCATTGATTACCTCTATTAATGATATACAAATAGAGATGGTGAGCGAATACATGATATAGAGAGCCAAAAACATCCCGATACACAACATGAAAGACTTTTTCTTCTTACCTTTGACGTTTTGTTCGTATCCCTTTGTAAAAAACATCAGCGCTTTCGCATAACGATCTGGTGTTTTCAACAATCCTTCACGATCTGGGTCCTCACCAATACATTCCAAAATAGTTCGCACAGCACCAGCAATTTTGTCTTGACGTACTTGACGTTCTTCTATTGTTTCGTCTCTCCTCTCTTTTGCCCCTTTGCCTAATGAATAAAATAAATCATATCAAGTGTGTTAAAAATTTGACGGATCAATGATCTGTGGCGGGTGGCGTTTCACTTACTTGGCCAGCTTAACCCACTGGGATCAATAGGTGTAGAAGGCCGACTTTGTGCAGGAGTAGATACAAGTGAATTGACTGTAGGATTCAAAGACATAATAATATATAGAAATTAAAAAAGACAAGTGAAAAAAAAGAGAAACCGAGAGACGGAAGATGATAGATTTTAGATGGGTGTCGCATTTAAAGTTTTGATTGGTCTTTGGTTGAAACACCGCACAAGTCAACTGAAATCGAAGAAATCAACCCAGGCATGAACAAATAAAATGTGCCAAAAATAATCACCAAATGAGACTTTTTTAAAAAAAAACGCACCACAAATATATATGTGTATTGAAAAGCAATGGATAATTTTATGTAATGAATCACCCAATATTTTTTCTATTAAAAGAAGTTGACAGATACCGTAAGATACGGGAGTGGTGAGGAAATCCAATGTCAAAAATTATATAAACCCCGCTTCCCGTCGTTAGAGGTTAGATCGAAAGGAAACGTTTTCTCTTACTTTTTAAGTGCCTGGATCTTCATGTGCTTTTACTACTCCACAATTTGAGTTCATGAACGTTTATCTTTCAAACAATCTCATCGTACATGAATTTTCCATTCTACTCGTGAAAGAGTGGCTCTTATCTGACGGGACAACGGGGGAAAATCAAAATTATGAGTATTATAGAGATCATTGTTTGCCGCTGTCTGCTTTCCTTCAACTGAGGCGGCGGGTTACAGATCGCGGAGAACATCAATAAAAAAAAAAAAAATTGCTTCGCCAAGCAATAACCGATATCATACCATCGATATAAATCAAATATGTAATGGAACGATAAAATAACACATAAAATGTACGTTGTGGGAATAAAATGAATTGTAGTTTTTTGCTTGGTTTTGTGAAACATATATAATTGCTTGCACATCTATCTTTGATACATTTTAAATCTGGCAAGAGGTGTATCATAAGTGAGGACTACTTACTTATTTGTGAACTGCGTTTGATATGTATTTTCTTGTAACAAGATTGACAGTAAGATGATCGTCACTTGCAAGCAAAAGTTTTATAGGACAACTTTTGATCAGCTCCATGATCTGATACTGCTCGATGAAAACTTGAATCAGTTGCTATATTTGGCGTATAGCAGATTGACAATGAATATCGCGTTACATGTTATGTTTTGACTATCGCACTAATGAATACTGTACGCCAAAAAAATTTTAAGAACATTGACGCGCAAGCCGTGAAATTATAATCTCACATGTGTACGATTATGGGGAGATGAACGATTTTGTCAACCCCGCTCTTGTCAAAAAGAAAAAAAAAAAGTATAAAAACTGATGCAGCTAATTTGTTCATCTCTCACTCCGTACCTGAATTTAATTAAACACATTTGTAACATGGTAAAAGAGAATCATACAATGTCGATTAAAGCCATCAAATGTTTATACTATTTATTTACCTGTATCATTTGTTTTTTTTTCTTATAGGGTTATTCTATTGGCCGATACATTGCAGTAATTCTCTGCCTTTGCTTGGTGATGATTAGTGTAGTTCAGGCCGCACCCCACAAAAATTCAGCCATCTCTGAAGATTCATTTTACAATCCCCCGGCGGGATTTGAAAAAGAAGCCCCTGGAAAAATCTTGAGGACTCGGCGACTGGACAAAAAATCATTGTCTGCTTTTCTTCTTCCTCAAAATATCGACAATGCTTATCAATTCCTTTATCGAACCACTGATGCTCTCGGTAAACCCATCACAACCGCAACTACTTTGATTGTTCCCCATAATGCCGACCCCAGCAAATTGGTGACCTATCAAGTCATGATGGATTCTCCAAGTCCCTCATGTGCGCCATCCTATGTACTCAAGACTGGTGCTGGTCTAAAAGGTGTGATTACTCAAGCCGAACTCTTATTCATGGACAGTCTTCTTGAACGCGGTTGGTACGTTAATACTGCTGACTATGAAGGATCAAATGCTGCTTTTACGGTCGGTGCAATGGCGGGCCATGGTGTACTTGATGCAGTCAGAGCCGTTTTGTCCAGCGGGAATCAAACCAAGCTCAAGGCTGATGCTGACACTCAATTATGGGGTTACTCTGGTGGTGCTCTTGCTACTGGTTGGGCTGTGCAATTACAACCTTCATATGCTCCCGAACTCAAATTCATTGGTGCTGCTTTGGGAGGGCTTCCTGTCGATCTCAACAAGACATTGAATGCGGTTGGTGGTGGTCCTTTTGCCGGTCTTGCACCTAGTGGCATTATTGGCCTGACAAATCAATACCCTGAACTCGCTACCTATGTGGACTCTATCATCAAGCCCGAAAAGAAGAAAGCGTTTTATAAGGCCAAGGATCTATGTCTGACCCGTTTGGTACTCAACTATGCCTTCCAAAACATGGATGACTATGTCACTCGACCTGACTATACTAATGCACCTGTGGCCAAGAAGATATTGGAAGCTAGTGTACTGGGTCGTGGCGATACCCCCAAGGTGCCTCTCTTTATGTATCACGCTAAGCACGACGAGGTGGTCCCATATAGCCCAGCTGCCGACGTATACAAAAAATGGTGCAAGAACGGTGCTACAATTGAATTTGTCAAAGATGAAGCTTCGGAACACATTATATTGTTTATTACTGGAGCCGCCAATGCCATCATGTATTTGGAAGACCGTTTCAAAGGTGCCGCTGTCCATGCTGGCTGCTCTGCTCGTACTACTATTACCTCGCTTTTGGACCCTGGTGCTCTGGGAGTCTTTGGAAAAGCTGTCTTGGATGCTTTGTTAGGTTTGCTCGGTGGTCCTCTTGGTCCTGGTAACCTTTGATTCATCTCACTGGACAAAACTTCCTCAAAAAGTGGTTAGATTTTTAATTATCCCTCTTCCTCATGCTACGAATAGAATTAGTTTTACCCATTTGATTATATACTTTTATTTTATTTAATGAAAATAAATAATGCTGACTTTTTATCATTATTACTTCTATGATGATTCACTGTGTGCACTATTACCCTTTTACTTCTGTTGTAAAACTTGGGCGCGTATGTGTGAATTCTGCGCAGCGGGAATTAAATTACCGTGATTCTATATTTTGTGCCTTTTTTTTCGCTCTCTTTTATTTTTATTTGTTGACATCAATACCCATATCTATGAATACCAAAACATCTATTCCCTTTATCCATTATCATTGTGATTGTTCTAGCTTGAATTCCGTTAACCAAGGACAAAAACGACCGGGTAAAAACGTAGAACTTGTTGACGACGGCAAAAGCAACACCAATCTCTCACTATCATCACTCTCTCAAGAACACTCTCCTTCCAATTCGGAGTTGCCGGATCCACCTGAGAGAAACTCGGCTATCGATACGGGACGTCTACTACTATCACGCCATGCATCTGCCTATTTGTATCCTTTATCACGACTCTATTTCTGTGAGGACTGTCATGAAATCAGGTGCCCTTGTTGTGTACAGGATGAAATTTTGTCATATTACTGCCCCAACTGTCTGTTTGAGGTAAAGAAATAATTCGCTGATTGTATCAATATGGACTTCCTATGCCTATTTTTTATAGTTCTTCTTCTCACTCTTTGTTAGGTGCCTACAGCCAGTGTCAAAAGCGAACAGAATCGATGCGCGCGAAATTGCTTTCAGTGCCCTATTTGTTGCAACACTCTTGCGGTTATGGCTTCTCAAGAAATAACACCCATTTCCTCTTCTGCTCCGAACTCTAGTACTTATTTTTTGGCTTGTAATGTTTGTCGATGGAACTCCCAGGAAATTGGAATGGTGTTTGAAAAACCAACAAGTCTTGCATGTAAGTCCATTTTCCTTTTTTATATGATTGTAATTTTAGTGATTATTTATTTTTGCTTTTTTTTAAAAAAAAAATAGCGCAGTTACAGAAAAACGAAAAGGCCTTACCGGATGTCCAGGAATTTGATCACTTGAAGGAGCATTTTGACAAGCATTTGCGAGTGAACGCCGCCCCTCCCTCCCTAAGCAGCCTTTTATCCTTCTCAAGCTCTGGTAACATCAACAAATTTATAGGTGGCGGTGGCAGCAACATTTACAGCGAATTACACCATTCAGCAAATGAACTTCATCATCAACAAGTACAGCGAAAATTGGATGACATTACGACATATGAAGCCAGTGTCCAGGTACCAAACAAAGACGTGATCACACGGGAATCATTGATGGGGTTACGCAACATGGACCGTATTTCTACTTTGGTTCAACGATGCACTCAGCTACATGATCAGCC
Organism: Absidia repens; assembly: GCA_002105175.1. Taxonomy (NCBI): domain Eukaryota; kingdom Fungi; phylum Mucoromycota; class Mucoromycetes; order Mucorales; family Cunninghamellaceae; genus Absidia; species Absidia repens. The sequence goes on along the minus strand of MCGE01000024.1, from coordinate 429,273 downwards.
TTATCAAGTGGATCAGCTTTACCCACAGCGTATTCATCTTTGTGTCAAACGATCCAAACGATGCAGGACCTGCCGACATATATTGATCAAGCCAGAACAAAAAGCACAGACCACCCGATTCAAGATCAAACTTGTAGCAATGAATCATATCCCCACCATCACCATCATCAACATAGGGACAGCATCAGAGGCTCAGCAACAACAGCAACCTTTAGTATTAAACCCCGGCATTGCCACCCAGTTTGCCTTGAAATTCACCAACCCTCTGTACGAAGAAATCAGTGTCACCTTGGCCACCCCTCAACTCGTTGGCCGAACGCCATCTTTCGATCAGGCTCCTTTGGACAACTCTCCTCCTTCGGCTGTGAACGGCTGTGTGACAATCCTCTCTCCTCACTTTACCGTCAACGCATACAATGAAACAATCGAATATGACGATGAGATGGATCATCTTGGTGGTCATGATCCAAAAATCCCATCGGCCTCATGGACAACCGGGATTTACGAAAAACGAAGCAACTCCACTAGCGTCATTATTGAAGCGATTCCCAAAAAGCCTGGTGAATTTAAGGTAACAAAGAGAAGAAAAAGAACAAAAAAAAAAAAAAAAGAGAGAGAGTTTGTGTTGGGAGAGGCGGGGGAAATGGATGACTATGTAAAAAGGTTGGTTACTAGTTACTTAATTTTTTTTTTTTATTTGGCAATATTTTACATCAATAGTTTCCATTGTTAGTAACTTGCAACTATAGATCGGATGAAGATAGAATGGACATATCATCAGGAGATATTGATCAGGACGAAATTGATAACGTTGACATGGACAGCAGCTTGAATGGATCAAGGAAAGCAAACTCTTCAATACGTATGGATGATGAAAAAACAAAACATTATTCCTTCTGGTGTTTGGTTGATCTCGGTGAAGTCTGTTCCTAAAAATTGACATCATGTAGATTACCTTTTTACTCCTATCACTGTTATTGTTATGTTTTATTATATGCTTTCCCCTCTTCTGTTTGTATTATTTATATCTGCATTTGTATTTGTATTCATCACTCTTTTTATCAATAAAATAAACGCTCCGACGCTACGCTGGAGTTTTGGAAAATCTTCGATTTACTGGGTATCAAAACGGGGGGGGGAGGATTGATGGTATAGGGTTAGACTCCTTCGTCATTTGACACTTTGGTAGGAGTACCTTGGAGATTTAACTGTCGTGCTCATCGCTCGTTGATTGGGTATTTTGTCTGTGCTTGTATATATATATGTGTGTGTGTGTGTGTGTGTGTGCGTGTGTGTGTGTGTGTGTGTGTGTTTAAAAAAAAAGATAGGGGAAAGATAAAAAGTCTCAGGCGCGCTTCCACGTTGACGTGAAGTCTTCGGGACACAGCTGGTTCTCGCTTAGGTTTTTATGTTCTTTGTTATTGGACCAATACTAGTAAAAAAATATAACGAACTAGTTATAGATTATGGCCAGTCTTGTTGAAGCTATACTATTATATATGGAAGAGGCGATGGCAGTACTGTTTAGATTAATTAATATAAATGGTATATCAAAAATAGGCCCATATTTCGTATGATGTAAACTAGAGTAGTCAGTGAGTCACTGGGGATCTTGGAGAAAGGTTATCGACAATGTAAGGCAGAAAGAAAGAGAAATTTATCCTTAATAATTGTTGTAACTACTCTCACGACACAGCCTAGATTCATTAATATGATTAATGGACCATGAATAGGCTACATTACCCTTTGCTACTGCGTAATTTAAAACTACTCATCAGTTGCTAGTATTCTTCAGGAGAAAAATATTTATCATGGGTGAATTAGAAAGAGAGTCTTTGATAGGACGGTGATAAATAAGTAATGATAGTAGTTATTCACAATCTAACAGTTCAGAGTATGGATATAAAGTATATATATTTTATTGAAGCATAGTAACTTTAATGATTAATGCTAAATGAAGAGTATGGCGTCAATTGCATGAAACAAGGGGATCTATAGTAGTGGCATGAGGGAGACTATTGGGAGACGTGAAGAATGCTCAGCATCTAAAGGGACTATTCTAACAAGGGATATATTGTATAATGGATAAGAAGAGCAAAAGTGGGTAATAATAAAAAGGGATCCATGTGTACAGCGCTTGAGGGAGATCTTTAATTGTAATGAAAGGGATTCTCGCGTACTGTACATAAAATACAAGGAATAATTGAGACTAATGAGACATATTTCATTGAAACAAGCAAAAGAGACATATTTTATTCAGATATAGAGACAAGCTAACACCAAACTAAGCTAATGAAGGCTCCAAAGACCAACTAATGATGCCTTCAGATCCTAGATCCAAAATGAAAGAGTTCTCCCATGCATCTTGTAATCCCTGAGCTAAAAACTCTTCTAAACTAGTCCTGATACAATTCTACGTCCAAAATAACCCCATGGAGGTTGAATGGTGAAGAAAAATTGAAATGAAAAAAAAAAAAAAAAAAAAAAAAAACAAAAAAAAAAAAGAAAGAGAGCAGAAAAAATAGAATAGGCGCAAGAGAGAAATAAAATATTTCACCTGAGCGGCTTTTAAATTCTCCTTAACTGTCATTTGAATCTGTCATTCGTGTGCTCTTTTTTCTGGAGGTTACAAAAATGGGGATGTTGTCTTTTTTTTTTTCCTTTTTTTTTTTTCTTTCTTCGCAACTAACCATATGATCGACATGGTATTTCTATTCTCATGTTGGAAACTGGCACTATTCATTAGTGACGGCCTCTTCTTTTTAGAGCAAGTCGCACCATGCAACGGAAGCGCCAGGGTCGCTCTCTGTTCCTTTTACACCACCCCGCCATCCCATACATTCTACCAATCGCTTTGTTGTGAAACTCCGCTTCCTTTTAAAGCAATTATCATGGATACCAATACAAGATCGAAGATATGATGATTTTCGACGTAACATGGACTACTGTACCTAAATCTAGTTTAGCGTAAGCAAACCTTCATTGTAGAAAAGAATGTCACTCAAAATAGAATGAATTCTCCTCTTTCCTTGAACTAGTCTCCCTTATGTTATGTTCATTCAACAAACAATACATACAATCCCATCTCACTATTGGTATCTTTGTTAGGCCCACCAGTATCATATTAGTTATGGTTTTATTTTTGCTTCCTCTATCACATAGATCTATTTTTACCACTATGCCTTAATTGAATAAAAAATAGCAATCACTTTATTATATACTGCAACCTGATTGTGTATGGATGATGCATTTATATTTACTTGTATACTCTTATTATTAATATTATTGGGTTGTTTTGCTCGTTAGGTACTTTTGATTTGGATCGTGTGATGATCTATAGTAATATTTTAGAGCGCCATTTCACATTCCCATAAAAAAAAATTAATTAAAGAAGATATTAATGAATTTAAACACTCATTTGCCTTCGCCTTTGCCTGTTTTTGTTTTTTGTTGTTGTTTATGCTTTTGTCCACAGTAGGAACCCACAATAACACTATCAACGGGAAAACGAATTACATCGTTATTGTGACTAATATCATTATTATGTTATGTGTAGCGATGTTATATCAAACAAATTAATGGATTTCTGGAACATCGCGTTGGGGGAGGGTTAAAGCGAAATGAAAAAAGGGCCAGACTTTGCAGTTCAGCGAGAGGCCACAAAATGTATGAAATTTTGTCACTGACGCCGTTTATCAACGTGCCTTCCGATTGGTATCTCGGTATGTTTATATCACAACAAGTATTTCCACCGACCCCACACTCATCCATACATATTCCTTATTGCCTCACATTTATATACGTGTCATGGCATTACCATTATACTAGCATTAGTTTAGTTTATTTCTTTTTATATTATATATGTAACTGCATCTGAATAAAATAGGTCTTGTCGTTTTACTTTTAAGTTGTGTCTCATACGATTAGTTTGTCTTGTGAAATGAGTATACCCACACCGTATTGTATAAAAAAATCTGATGGATCATCATATTTTATTAGGCAGCATCAAACAAGAATGATTCATGTATCAATATATATGAATTTTATTAATCAATTAATAATAAAAAAGACAAAATCAATGATACAATGTGTCTAAGATATAAACAAAGCAACCTAAACTAATCTAATATCTACATATAAGCTGGGATAATTTTTCGATCCATGTCAAAATCCAAATGAGTCCAAGACGGAAGAGAATCACCGGTATCGAAAGACCAATGTAGCCCAGAATAGCGCTTTGCATGCAGCCAGATCCCAAGATCTTGAGATGGCAGTGGATCTTCAACAAGCAAACTGTGACAATCATCACACCGTGGTTGACCATCAGAGACGTCCAAAGAATCAAAGCTGGTTTTTTCCATCATCTTCTCAACCACTGAAGAAAAACAAGGTTCCGGGGAAGAGGGCGAAGGATGGATAGCATCAATTTGAGAAGACCAAGGGGTGTGACGACCATAAACAGGGTCATTGGCAATAGGATACCCAAGATAGCGAAGGTGCACTCGAAGTTGATGCGTGCGACCAGTAATGGGGCGACACCTTACCAGACTGGTTCGGCCATTGTAGTGTATTCTTTCAAATATTGTCTTGCTATGTTTGCTGCCAGGACCAAAATCCACATACTGAAATGAGAATTTGAATGCAATTGTTTTCATGGGGGCTTCACACACAATACGGCCACTATGTTTCAAAGAAGGACCACGTTAATATATAAATACCTGTCCCCCATTTTTTTTCCACTTTTTTCTTCGTACATGGGAAATTCACCATCCACACGACATAGGTATTCCTTTTCAATGGATCCAGATTGCATTTCTTGCTGTATTGATCGGGCCTTTTTGGAATTGAGACCTATCATCATCAATCCTGAAGTAAGTCTATCAAGTCGGTTGATTGCTAATCGCCATGATAAGAAACAAAAAGAAGTCAGAAGGAGAGAGAGAGAGAGAGAGAGAGAGAGAGAGAGAGAGAGAGAGAGAGAGAGAGGGAGAGAGAGCGGTGAGTGACAGTGATCAAATTTATACTTATATACATAGTGCTATACTTACGATATAAAGATGGTAATTCATATTGTTTCCGCAGGATATGGACAACGGTGTTGTGTCGATACCTTCCACTTGGATGAGCTGGAATCCCGCCAGGTTTTTGAATTACTAATAAATCATCGTCTTTGTGTATAATATCGATCGGTGCCCCAGTCACTGGTGGTTCGTGGCGATGTACTCTATGGCCCATGGTGTCCCCTTCTTTGAATAATGTGTCATTTGTCACTGTTTGGCCATTGATGGTGATAAATCCTTTTTCGATAGCCATTTTCTACACGTATATCGAGAAAAATGTTAGCATGACATACTAATACACTATGTTGACTTACAAAATATTCACTGTTGCGATCACGAAACTCAGTATTGAGCACACTCAAACAAGATCGATTCACCCAACGATCTTTAACATGAGCAAGATAATCAAAATAATAAGGTTTGACTTTCCGTAACCCTACCAAAAAAAAAAGAAAAAAAATAAAGAGAGAAGGAGAGAGAGAGAGAAATGAGAATCTAAGCGAGTAAGATGTTAGAGTTATGGTTTACCATTCTCCAAATAGTAGCGAGCTGAAGAAAGATCGTCAACATATCTGACCTTCTTTGTATTGGTGTGATTAGCTGTGGCATTTAAAGCTGTCGGTCTTGGATAATATTGAGTGGTGGAAGGAGTATGTCGATGGTGATGATTCAGGCCTTTTGTCGAGGTACCACTGAACTTGCGATAATGAGCGGTGTTGTTTGAGTGATCGGTAGTGCTCCAGAATCGTCTAATATACGCTATAAGACGGCCATCATACCGTTGTCCATTGCACCGTATCGCGCTAATACGATGCATATTTGAAGGTGAATATGACAAACGAAAAAGTTGAGGAAGGAGATAAAAGTCTATTTTCCAAAAATCCATGAATCCAAAACGGGGATTGAAAACCTCCAAGAGAAAAAAAAAATTCAGAGACGATGGAAACATTTCAAAACCAGCCCACGTGAAGTTTATTTACCTTCACCTTTTATTTTCTTTTTTCCAATTTCATCATTAACTTCTTTCAGGTTTGGGTGATCTTAGATCAGTGTCAGAGCTCGCTTAAAAGGTATTTAGGATAAGGGATTACAAGATGCACGGTGAAACGCTTTTATTTTGGATCTACTGCACCGTTAGTTGGCTTTTGGAACCGCATTAGCTTAATTAGTATTCGCTGCCCATACTTCATACATACTTCATATATATAATGTAAATAAAATATATATATATTTTTACTTGCGCCAATAAAAAATGTCCCACTAATCTTTACTATGTCTTGCACAATAGATCCCGATTTTAATACCATCACGCCTCTTTGATTAGCGCTGACTATTACGATACAGTATTTCTTGTATCTTGAACTGTTGAATGGTATATTAGACATCCCCAGTTACAGCTGTCAATTTAAAATAGCGCTCAACACTCTTCAGAGCTCCAAGTAGGTTCACTCATGCAACCTCCAATAGATCCTTTACTACCATGAACCTCATACTCTTATTTTAGTATCTATCGCTTTCCTTCAAATAAAGTATGTCTCTTTATTAGCCATTATCTGACCAATCATATACAGAGCAAAGCCGTCATTATGGCTATTCTATGAACTCCTAGTAGTATCAGCGTTTTAGCTCATCCATGATGACTACTTTTCTCTCTAAACCCTAATAACTGGATTGCGTTTCTATAGTTAATATGAAGCCTGGCTCCATTCTTGTTCTACCATTTATATTAGTAATCATATGCAATGATCCTACCGTAACCTTCACTATAAATTATTCTATCCTCCACCAGATTGGGCATACTGTATAGACGCGGTCCATTATTTTTCATTACCCCCCCAAGATGAAAACCAACTGGGTCACAAAGTTTGGAGATGCCAGTTAAACTATGAAATGGCGCGAAGCGAATACCATCTTATATATATAATATTTTTCCGTACACACAAACAGTGAAACGTTGAACATGATAGGTATATTCCAATAACTCGCCTGCTAAAGTACAACATGGTGGTGGGACAGAGCGTCTAATATCATTCCATTAAACACACACTTCAACTTCAAATTCCTAACTGGTGAGTGGCCGCCACGTCTTGCACCGACCAATGTGCTCTGAGAAATTTTTCAATTTTAAAAAATAATTCGAATAAAATACAATCGGGTTGAAAAAAAAATTGCAAGAAAAATACTTCAGAAACCATATTTTCTGATTAATTCTAAATATACTTTCGACAAAAGGCTATCAAGCATGTACGTTTGATTTTTTATTTCATCTAAAATCTTCCAGTGTGGATGAACGGCGCCTGAACGTGTTTGTCGTGCCAGGCGATTCAATCACCGCTCGTTGCTGCTATTAAATTGAAAAAATGTTTCTTTTTCGCCACCTTATTTTTTTCAGTGTCAATACTCGAAACACGTATTGTTTTATTATAAAAAGATGTCAAATACTACCGAAAGAAAACGATCGCTAGATCATATTGATGACGATGAAAAGAATAAAGACCAAGACAATGTAAGGAGGTGTTTCTGTGGGGGGGGGCGGTTAGATTTATATATAAATATATATATAAATTATCCTCATGCTAACCTTCAACTTCTCCTTTCATGAAAAACAGGTACCACCACAGGATGCTGCCCACGATCAATCCGTGACAGATGATACCAATATTACTAATAATGACACAGAAACCACAACCACAACCGAAGCCCCGGATTCCACGAACGACAAGCAACGATCAAGTATATCTAACGTACATGAACGAAAACGTGGTCAACGGATGTTTGGTATGCTCATGGGCACTTTGGATAAATTCAACAAGGCACAACAACAAAATCAAGATCAAGCTCGAAAACGACAGGCAATCGATACGAAACAGCAGGAACGACTTTTGGAAGAAAAGAAAGCCATTCAAGCCAGTATGTTACAGCGTCGACAGGAACGCGCTGAGAAGAACCAACAACGACAGGCCGATCTTGATGAAAGAAGAGTAAGCAGAGTCAAGGATAGGGCGCTGCGCGGAGTGTGGAGGGGATGGGAAGGCTGTGGGTAGATGGGTGGGGGGATGGTAAGTGTTGCTTTTGCTGACATCTGTGTTTGTATTTTTTTTTTTTTTTTTGTTTAGATAAAGCAAAGTTCTTTACAACGTCAAAAATTGGCACATTACTTGATCACCACCACTACGACGCCACGCTTGACCTACTTACCGAAACAACTCTTACCACAACAGCAAAAACAAATCGATCAACAGATTAACAGTACCGAGGAAACGCCGACAACAGCAGAACGTGGGGAAGAAAGCGACCATGATCAAGAAATCAAGGAACAACAATAGAATGCAAGTGCTGATAAACCAATTCGTCTCGTGATACCGTATTATTTTTGTTTTAGTATTTTGGCTTTAGCTTTTGCAACATTAGCTTCTAGTTTAGTTTAATTTTTTTTGAAGCGAATGAGCTGCTACAATGGATTGATGACTTGGGATATCCCTTCCTATCAATAAATCTCTTATTTTTTGTACATTTCTATTTATATTTTTGCTTGATGGTTTATTTTAGTCGTATCTCAATAAAACTCTATTATTCATGCTACTTTTATATTTATCTCATGAAAGAAAAAAAAAAAAAAAAAACTACGATAATTGACCTCCTTTAATGGACGTGAGATCAAATAGAATGAATGATGGGTAAACGGCAAGCGTAGTAATGGAGGGGGACATGTTGGTATACTCTAGGTTTAGTCCTTATATACATGAATATATATAACACTGTCATACAGAAGGGACCCACAATAACTGCATTAACGAAAAAAAAAATTGCACCGTTACTATCAGTAATATCGTTATTTTTATGTGTTATCCATTCTATATCTATCAATACACCGGCTTTTTAGAACTGTATTTTGTGTTTTTGCTCCATCGAAATGAAAAAGATTATCGAAAGAAATTAGAGTAATAGGCAGAGCAGCAGTTCAACAACAGGCCACAGAAAAAGGTTTCAACTTCCGCCCATGTGATTCTTATTTCCGCCTTCTATTTTTGTGCCTCCATTTTCTTTTTCTCCTTCTTTTTTTCTTTTTCATCATTCGACCTTTTTGAGGTTGTAATGATCTTAGATTAGTGTCAGGACTAGTTTAGAAAGGTTTTCTGCTCAGGGATTACAGCATTCATGGGGAAACCTGCCATTTTGGATCTAGAATTTTGGAACACCATTAGTTGGCTCTTGGAGTCTCCATTAGCTTAGTTTAGTGTTATCTTGTCAATAGTTTGAATCCATATCTGAATAAAATATGCCTCTTTTCCCTTGATTCAATCAAAATGTTTTGTTAAGTCTCTTTCATTTTTGTATAATAACACCCTTTATACCGCTACCCTTTCATGTTTTAATAAAAAAAAAATCCAGTAATAGTCTTTGCAATGTTTCTCTGCTTTGTTCAGTATATTAGATTGCTTTCCACAATTACTTCTTTAGATCTCCCAATCATTTCCCTCATGCTACCTTTAATAAACCCATTGTGTGCATTTTTTATGTGTGTTGTTGGCATAGATTACGCCTTGGGGGTATTGAGTTTGTGATTTTATAGTTTTTACTATGTTTTGACGGTATTTAGGGCTTTCTCGACGACGGTATTGGGCAAAGTGAGAATATTTAGTCCCTATTTTTTAACTTTCTGGCGAGAAGTATGACTTTCTCGTCATCATACTGCAAACGATTGTCCTTGAATGGTCTAGGTTTATATATAAAAAAAGTTTGCTTTCTCTTTATCTTACATTTTTAAAAAAAATTGAAGCTGATCTGGCCACTAACAGGAACATATCGATCATTTATCAATTTTTACGTGTGTTGTAGAATGACTCAATACATCTTTTATCTTAGACCTTAATGAGTCCTCAACTCACCGCTTGATGGGTCATTGAAAGATCGAGTTTGTTTTCGTTTAGTCCGCTACCAGTCGACACACCAAACCCAGCTCTCTCTTAATTGAAACTGAAATGTTCCCCTTGTCTACTCTATCTCTCAGCTATATAAAGGATAGTCCACCCAAATTTGCATCCAACCCCACCCACTCCCCTATTCCCGACACCCGAAGTGGATGAGACAGGTTTCCGATTAAATAAACAATGTGCTATTGAACCATTAGATATTATTTAAACCAGTTTCTGGCACGTTTTTAGAATTTCCTGTTAAATTCGATACATTTGGAGTAAGAGATTGTTGTGGCATAACTGATGAACCTGACAATATATATATATATATATATATATTGGGCGATGAATTTGGGCGCACAAGGGGGGGGTATAAAAGAATTTTCCAAGCAACTGAATTTATTCAAGCACCGCTTCGCTTTTTAGTGGGATGGGTTAAAATGCAATTTCGTTGGTCTCTTTCTTACTCTCTTTTTTTCTTCTTAACCCCCCAATACAGAATGACACGCAATTCCTCCAGCACGGATCCTTTACTTTTACCCACAAATGGTACGAGCGACGCTGATGACGAACTCTACCTGGCACCATTGCCTCCCTTTTCCGATCAATCAGGGGCCTTCAGATACTACATGATATGGACTTGGCGGTTTCTTATATTTTCCGCGACTGGAGGCTCCAGTTTACGTATTTGTAATATGCTCTTGCAACGGCTATTCCACCTGAGCAGTAAGTAAAAGGAATAGTACTGGTATTGGACGAAGAATATGTTATCTAGATAACTAACCGTTTTTTTTTTTTTTTTTTTGGGGATATATTAGTTTCCTCTGTGGGCTTAATCTTGTATGCCCTCTTGGTCACTTTACTTGAACTACTGTTTGTCTACCCGCTGACCTTATTTGTAATTGGAAGTTTTCTAGGTCAACGTCGATTTTTTGGCCGCGTGATTTACAAAGGCTGGGGGTCTTGGCTATTGCCTCTCTCTATCAGAAAGAAATGGGTACGGTCAAATTGGCTCTAGTAGATAGTTACCATTATTATTGGTAGTAGTAGTTGTTGTTTTAATTCTTATATTAGATTTTTATATACCCCCCCCCCTCTCTCTCTTTCTTTCTCTTCTCCGTTGTTGAAATAAATTTGTTTTACCTGTCATTTTGATTGATATTTTACCCGTACCTGCCCTGGTCCCGGGCGGTGAAATAAAATAAAACTTCTGCCTTTTCTATTTTTCCCACATTCTTCTTTTTCTTTATCAAAAATATAAAAACTGATATGACCTCGACAGGTAAAGTTATTTTTTTTGTATTGGCCATATATAAACAACTCACCTTTAATTCTATTTTCTATTTTATTTCTTTTAGGAACACAACATACTATTGGTGATACTCTTTTACGACTTCGCTACTCTACCGATTCCAAGGCAGACACGTTCTATGAATGGGAAGGGTCGGTCTTGTAAGTATAATATATAGATATAAGTCAGGTCCACGCGATAAAGGAAACCACAATATGAAAACTTACGCTCTTTGTTTTTCACCCCCCCTCCCTATAGTGCGTTTCTTCCTGGACAACCGCCCAAGAAGGTTTTCCACTGTGTTGGGATGAATGTGGCCAGGGCTGAATTGGATCAACAGAGCAACCAACTCAAGATGACCAGCCGGGAATTGACTTACTATTTGGCGCCTGATAGTGGTGCTGAGCAGGTCAAATTGGACAAGTGGGATAATCCTTGGACTGAAGAAAAAGATTTGCCAGTGGTGCATATTGCCAACGATCCTGTCCAAATGGCTCTCCCTGCCAAGGTGCCGTTAACCGTCCGAACCAATCCATATGGAACTACGTCCTCTATTGTCACTGAAGTAAGTCTTCCCCCGTCCCCACTCCTCGCAAAAAAAGACCCTATGTATTTGACAAATGCCTAATATGCCTTTATTTACTTGATTTAGATTCCTTTGTTTTATCCTAATCCATTAGCTACTGAAGATGGAGTATATGATGCTTATGATGCCAACAAAATGTATCAAGGTAATAAAAATAAAATATAGGGGAATGATTGGTTGTCACTGACGGTTATCCTGTCATGTTGGTCGGGTTTTTTTACTTTATAGCGGCGGAATGCTTTACTTTCAAATGTGACACCAAGGACTTGGCGACAAATGATACGATTGACAAGGTGGATGTCAACTGGACAAGAGTATCACCGTTGGCACCGTTTATGAAGATGGGGCAATATCCAGATGGTCATTTGGTGTATCACTGTACTGGCTATAAGCTACCTGCAGGGTCCGATTATCGTGCCTTAAAAAGCCCTGTTTTACGCAATGAAATTGAACAAATCGTGCCTTCCTATGCTCATGCCCCTCCCACTTACGATCCTCTAGTCCGTGGTGTCAGCAGCTGGTCTTATTTTAAGCAACATTTTGATCGTTACAAACAACACCCTGATGCTACTTGGCCTATTCCTGAAGACACATCCTCTTCTTGATTTAGCTAGCTCACCCCTCTTATTCTTACATTCACCCATACCCACCCACTCCTCTTTATCGCTTTTATTAATTTAGTCATGTAGTCATTTTATGTTTGTTTATATTTAGTTTAATAATAATTCAGTATTGCAGCCTGTCTTTATTGATTTGCCGTACCCAATAAATGGTACTTTGTTGTTGTTATTGTTGTTCGATTGCCTAGTATGATGTTTAAAGTCATCCCTTCCCCTTAAAAAAAAAAAAAAAAAACAAAAAAAAAACATCGTTTTCCGTATTATCGCTTTGCTAACCAGTCCTGACTTGCATTAAACAATGATCAACATGATATTTTTTTTGATCTTCAAGAGTCATTTTATTCAATATACTATATATACAGTGGAAAATATAAAAAATAAAAAAATAAAAAAAGAGGATCTAATAACGTCTATAGCTAATATTGTTGAGCCATTTGCCGACAAGATTTCAACTGGTCCAAATACCACTGGCACGCAGAGATGTCATTGGTGTTATCTTCCAAACATTTCGTAAACGCCTTGGCATCTGCTTCGCAATTTCCAGCAACCGCATTTTGTTGTTGCTGCTGTTGTTGTCCTGCATATTGTTGTTGTTCCACGGGCTGTTGCTGTTGCTGATCCATAGGTGGAGGAGTATCTTGGGCTTGACCTCCTGTAAACATTGACCCTATGGCATGACCCACAGAACTACCCACTGCAACGCCAGCTGCTGTTGAGGCCACTATATACAAAAAAAAAAAAAGGTCGATGAGTAATTGTGTTCAATTATGGTATGGACTTTTCTATCTACATACTTTGACCAAACAAGCCAGGTTGTCGAGGTTGCTGTTGATGTGCCACAGGAGAGGTTTGATGTTGTTGTTGCTGAGGTGGTGGGGCTTGACGCTGAGGAACTGTATGTGCTTGTCGGGTTTGCTGATGTGAAGGAGCAGAGCGACGAGATTGCTATAAAAAAGAAAAAAAAAAAGAAAAAGAAAAGGAAACTTAGAAAGAGGTTTCGGAGGTATCAGCTTTCACTTACAGTACTACGACGAGGCATGACAGGAGTGTGAGAGAAAAAGAGATAATCTGTTTAGGTGTAGAAAAATATAAGAGCAAAAACAAAGAGACCAACGTAATGCACCATTTATATATAATTTTTTCCATCGGACATCCCAGTGTCAGGCATGATTTTCATTGGCTCGGAAGGTAGTCCAAAAAATTTGACGCATAGTTGACTGAGATTCAAATGATTTCTAGTCCACAGAGTTCTGGAGAATTCTAAAGGCCCGTTAACTGCTGCCGTAGGATCTGGCTGTGTTTGTACGTGCTATTGATCTGTAAATGGTTTCAGTTTGGCAAGTATCGCTAAATTGGGTAGTCACGTACGTAATTATTTGAGCAAAGGAAAAAAGTGCAAAAAAGTCATCGAATACAGGACACAAAAATAATACACATAGTATGTAACAAAAAAAAAACAAAAAAAAAACAGATAACTTTATTTCAGACCATGTAAAAAAATACAGATATCTATTTCTAATCTATTCTACCAATTTGCTAGCATCACCCTTTTCATCGGCCGCAGCAAATTCAGTTGGCACAGCAGCATCCTCCTTGTCCTCCACTTTACAGACCAGCTTTTGAATGGATTCTACCTTTTCCCCGCAGCGAAGGCATGGCCATTCATCACCGAAGATTGCGATTTTGCTTTGAATACAATAGTAGCAATAAGTGTGACCACAATCAGCTTGGTAAGGATTGTGTACAGAGTAATCTTGAACCTGACCAACAGGAGGAGCCCCGCCACCAGCAGCGGATGCATCATTAGATGAGGAAGATGAGGCATTGTCATGGCAGATAGCACATTGATTTTCAGGTAATTTATCAAATCCTTTGGAAGACATCATATAGGACTTGGGAAGAAGTGTTCGCATCAATTTCAATTTCAACTTCTCCACATTGATCAAAGGCACCAAAAACAACAAGAATTCCTAATTCATCGTAACCAGCCCCAAAAGGATGATTAAGTAAAGTGTATCTAAGCAAAACTATATGGGTGTCATTTATGACTTACTGTGAATGCATGCCAAACCATTTGACGATTCAGGAATTCAAAACTGACTTGACGATTAAGTGATTTTTTGGCATATACCAACCGCATGGCTAAGATTCGATCGATCAACGTTCGATACCTACAATGTTTGTTGTGGATTGATTGTTGAGTGAGTGAAAAAAAAAGGTCCAAACTGTTTATACAGTTCATGTTCCTCGCCCATTCCTCTCCCACCCTTTGATTACCTTCCATTGTACAAAAAGACCAAAAAGTTCAATACGGAAAATGCCTTCCAGTACTTTTCTCCAGTTTGCAATATCCTATAGACCTTGTTCCGTACATCAGACTAGAAGAAAAATGAATGAGAATGATGAGTATGTGGCCAAGTAAAGTTGATAAAACGCCCAATCTTACCTCGTCTAGTTCACCCCACCCTTTTTCGGTAATATATCTGTTGGCTCGAGTCCACGCGTATTGTCCACCAACCGTCAAGACACCGTAAGCGATTTTCTGCGATTTCGTCAATGGTGCATCTTTTGCAATGGATTCCACTTATGCAATACATAATAATATTAAAAAAAATAGTCAATCGTTAGCCAGCAAGTCCAAAGATTCACTACTGTACTGTCAAAACAAATAAAGAGTTTTTACTTACATACTCCACCATGTTTCCATTCGTTTCTGTACTTCAAGTTCTGTAGTTGTGACCCATAAGTCGCTGATGAATCATAGATCGACAATTTGAACAAGACTAGGTTGAGTATACCAAGCATTTCTGGCTCGAAGTTTTCTTTTATTGTAGGCTATAAACAAGAAAGAATAAGTTGTTGTTGCTGCTGTATTAGAAGCCCCTTTCTAGTTCTTTTTTTTGGGGGTGGGGGGTGGGGAGACTTACTTTAAATAAAGACAAGGCACTAAATAACTGTTCCTTCAAGATATCAAACAGTTCGCTGTCGAGAATGTCAGAATCCAATTGACTAACCCGCATGACTTTAAGTGATGAAGTACGCAAAGAGGCCATGGAACGCCGTATTTTTGATAAAGCAGGTTGTATCTGTTTCCAATTGTTTGTCCATTCTGGTGTAGGTACTTGAGAAGGGAGTCTTGACATTATTAAATGGGATACAAAAAAGATGGGGAAGAAAAAGAAAAGAGAAAACAGCAAAAATGGCCTTGCGGTGTTTTAAATATATTACGATGACCAATCGACCTTTCACATGAATGGAAGAGTATGATTCTAATATTATATTCCTTTCTTGACTTGAATAATTGGTGAATTGATAATACACGAGACTGTCTTGATCATTTCATAATGGAAACCGTAGCTCAGTATCTACCCATCAATAAATCTATCATATCAATGGCCGAGAAATACTTGATCTTGCAATACCAGCGACCGGCGTTTTAAATACCCTCACTATTTTTATTTTCTTCTGGTTGTCGTATTTTCCAACTTTTTTTTTTTTGTTTCTCTACCTCGTCGTCTATTCATCATGTATATTACCAACTGGGACGATTTCCAAAAGGCTGCTGAAGACATTTTTACTTCATCTCCGGATAACGTAATACACTCCATCCCTTCCTTCCTTTTCCATCTGACACTTTTTTTTTGTTTTACGTTTTAGACACGCTATGTCCATGCTTTCCACGGCTCGCAGGGCGAACTCGTTCTGAAAGTAACAAATGATCAAATGGTAAATACAAAAATAAAAATGATACGTGCCCATCAAATCTTACTTCTTCATTTTTTTCTCGCTTTAGATTGTAAAATACAAGACAAACCAAGCAACTGACCTCAAAAAATTCATTGGTATGAATGAGCTATTCATGTCCAAAATGCAGAACAAGGCTATGGGTAAGTGTAAAAGCACACAAGTGCATATTGCATTTTATTAATGACTGTATATGTATTTCATAGATATTGATGAACCTGTCGCTGAAGTACCCGCTACGACCTCCCCTAACCCTGCCGATTCACCACAAATACCCCAAGGCGCTTCTACTGCATCAAAATCATCCAAGAAGAAGAAGAGCAATAAGAAAAAGGGTGGCAAATAGAACTTAGTAGTAATAGTAGTAGCTTATTTCTTTAGTATAGTAGTCAGTCATCTCGTATATAGATTCCCCTCCTCTTCCCGTCCCCGCCCAACCAACTTCTCTTTTGTATACACACCCTATAGTTACACCAATGCCCTGATCTCTTTAGTATGATAGTTTTCACCCCAAAAATCAACCCAATACTTTTTAAAAATAAACAAAATCAACCTATTTTGAAGACAATACAAATGAAATCTACTACATATATGTATATGATGATTTGTTTTCTTTTATTCGATGCAAGTATATTTCCCAAAAATAATGATAATACTAACACTAATATCTATTGTTGGTAAGACCATACGTTTTTCAAGTAACCATCTTGGGTAGCAAGACGGTTGATGGAGTCATCGGCTTCGGCTTCCTTACGGACAAAACCACAGAGAGCATAGGTGGAGAAGGAGTTGGTGGCACGACCTTCAGCATCGACATCGGCAACGTTGAGTTGAATAGAGGCGTGGTCCTTGGCAGTGATGAGACGGTTAGTGGCAGAGCTAAGGTATCAAAAAAAAAAGTGAAAGCTTTTAGTAAATATTTGAGAAAAAAGAGGGGGAGGAGAGGTGAATACTTACCACTTGCGGGGGATGTAGATATCGACGAGTCTGCCTTCAGAGTTTTCCATAGTTAAGTGTGTATGAGGTAGAAAGAGAATGAAAAAGGGAAACAAATCCAGTTGATCATGTAAAAGAAAAAAAAAAATATTTTTCCTTCCACAAGCCACAGCGGGGTTTGACCCTCTCAGTGTGTGCCTGTCTGATCTATTGAGCGCATAAACCACAGACGTTCTCTTTTCTTCTCGTTTCTTTCTCTAGGTAATTCACATACCATAATAATAACATATATATCTTCTTCTTATTTCTTTTTTTTTTTTTTTTTTGTCAAAGAAAAGGTAGCCAGCCACACGTCAGCCATGAAGGAAAATCCAAATGAAAGTGGCCCTGAATAACAGCTTTTTTGAATTTAGATGCCGCTCGTCATTGCACGACGTGGCATTGGGCATACGGTAATATTGGTCGGGGATTGAGAATTGCACATTTTCTTTTTTCTCTTTTTCCTAACTTCATCTCGAACGAAAGAAAAGAACGATACCATGCGTCACTTGTTTACCTTGGTGATGGCAACTTTGGCTACTGCCACTGTGTCTCTCGCCCAAAGCGCTTCACCATCAAGCGTTATCTTACGTACTCATTCCATCTCCATGCCCTATATTGGTAAGTTCGCCTCCCCTCCCCCACTCTTCCCACTGTTACACTTCCTTTCTTTTTTGGCCCTTGACCTCATCAATTCGTGTTCTTCTTTTTTTTTTTTTTTTTTTTTTCTTAGATGACGAACTCCAAAACCGCTGGTTTGACTTCGGTGGCGATACCATTATCAATACCAACCGTCATATTCGCTTGACAAATAACAAACAATCACAAATCGGTCATCTTTGGTCTCGGCTGGTAAGAACGACTTCTGGAATAGCACGGTGTATAATATGCTAATAGAGAACTACATGCTAACTCACCTCCTTTTTTTATTTTATTTTATTTGATACGTATGTATATAGCCTATTACTGCCCATGATTTTGAAGTGGAATTTGAATTCAACGTAGATGGTCCTGCAGGTCACTTGTATGGTGATGGTTTTGCTAGTAAGTCTGCAATTTTTATTATTTATTTTTCTGTAAGGATGATGATGATAGAAAACGAAACAAAAATATTTATATCATCCTATTTCCATAGTGTGGTTGGCAAGAGAAAGAGCGACTGATGGAACTGTGTTTGGTTCCAAGGATCGATTTGATGGTCTTGGTGTATTCTTTGATACTTATGATAATGAACGCTCTCATGTAAGTTACAACCACCCTTTATGTTTCATTAGGTGGTGATCCGTTCCTTCTTTTTCTCATTTTTTTTTTATATTTATTATGGCTATCTTTAGCGTCATACCTTCCCTTATATCAGTGCTATGTTGGGTGATGGCATGACATCTTACGACAATGACAAGGATGGGCGATTAACTGAATTGGAAGGCTGTGAAGCCGATTTCCGGGCGAAAACGTTCCCTACTCGTGCTCGATTGACTTACTACAAGAATAACTATCTCAAATTGGATGTATTGTGGCGTGATGAAGATACCTGGGATCAATGCTTTAAGGTATATATGAGTGTGTGTGTGTGTGTGTGTGTGTGTGTTGCAAAGGCTATAGGTAACTAACTACGTTTCCTTTCTTCTGTAGGTGCACGATGTTAAACTTCCCAATCAAATCTATCTTGGCTTCTCTGCTCATACTGGTGATTTGACTGGTAATAAGACAACAAGGCACTCACAATTCAGCAATTAACTTTTTTTTCTCTCCCTTTTATTAACAGATAATCATGATATCGTGTCAGTGACAACTAAGACATTGGTACCCGAAAAGAAGGAAGCCAAGCCCGTAAGAGAAAGAAAAATCTAGGAGAGGGATTATTGTTATATACCATAGAGACTGACAACCTTCCCTTTTTTTTTTTTTTTTTTTTTTTTTAATTGTGTGGCATTTGCAGGTCCAGAAGTCTACGAAACCCAAATCTTCTTCAGGTGGATTCTTTTCTTTCTTGTTCAAGATTGTTCTTGCTGCTGGTCTTGTTGGTGTGTTGTTTGTTGGATATCGCATGTACGAAAAGAATAACCAAATGAAGCGATTCTAGATTTAATAAAATTATATTATGTGACCATCTGACTTGGTTATTTGACTTATTGTTTTACAATGAATGTGTATGTGTATGTGTATGTGTATGTGTATGTGTATGTGTATGTGTATGTGTATGTGTATGTGTATGTGTATGTGTATGTGTATGTGTATGTGTATGTGTATGTGTATGTGTATGTGTATGTGTATGTGTATGTGTATGTGTATGTGTATGTGTATGTGTATGTGTATGTGTATGTGTATGTGTATGTGTATGTGTATGTGTATGTGTATGTCTACGAGAAAAAGAATGGTTACAAGAGCAACATTGTTGACTATACGATGGGTCGGTTAATGGTTAACAAAAAGGCGTACTTTATTGAAAGACTATAGTAGATACTAAAACTAAAGCTGAAAGGTTCATAATAACATGGAAATTGATGGAAGAATGTCTAAAGAGTGGTGTGAAGGATAGTCAACTTTAATTTAAAGGCACATTTTATTGAAGAACATTGGGATACTAAAACGAAAGACGAGGGGCTGATAGTAACATGGGGCTCGATGGAAAGATCTATTGGACGATTCATGAGGAAGTCTAAAGTGAGATTTGAAAGGTTGTCAACACTAATTTAAAAGGACGATTGTAAAACGGGATTTAACATATTGGCATTGTGCAAGGCTTGAGAATGACAAAAGGGATGTCTTGAGTAAAACATAAAAGCGGTCAATATTACTCAAAAGGTTGATGGTAGTAAAAAAAAATCACTTGTACAGATCATAAACGAGACCAATGGGACATTTTTCATTGAAATAGGTAAATAAAGGCATATTTTATTCAGTTGCGTATACAAACTAAGATAAACTAAAACTAACCTAAGCTAATGATGGCTTCAAAAAGCCAACTAACGGTGGCTCTAAATCTTGAATCCAAAATGAAAGGGTTTCCCTATGCATCTTGTAATCCCTGAGCTGAAACCCTTCTAAACTAGACCTGGCTCTAATCTAAGATCATCACACCCCAAAATAGGCGGAATGACAAAGAAAAAAAAATCAAGAGAAAGAAGAAAAGGAAAAGAAAGAGACAGAGGAAAAAAAAGGAGTAAATAAATATTCACGTGGGCGGCCTTTTAAATCGTTTTGTGCCCACTTTTTTTTTTCTGATATTTACAGAAATAAGACGCCCTCCCCTATTTTAGTTTCTTTTTTTTTCACAATATCGATACCATAATACCATCAGCAAAGTCCTTTACTTATTATTATAGTAGCCTCCAATAGGCACCATTGGTAGCACTGTTGGCCTATTGATGCCTTGGCAGCCAAGATTTAGTAATTCGGCTTTATTTGTTTCGTTCCTTCCCCACACCTTCCCATGTAGAACAGTTTGTCACTCACTTAAATATAGTTTATCATAATCCTGTTTAGTTATACTATTTGTCTTGCTTTATGTTTATAATAAAACACTGCACACACATCTAGTCACATCTTTAAATGCTTTGTCTTTAAGACAGGTCTTATGTTGCCAGCATTAGATAGACCACATGGTCTAGCTCAATTGCCGTAATTTATATCTACATATCAATAAAACCTTCTTATATTTTTACTTCAGTATGCCTTGTTGAATGAGTATACCCATAGTGTACAGTACATACGAGTGTGTGTGTGCGTGTAAAAAAAAAAAAAAAAAAAAAAAAAATAAGAAACAAGACATATTTTATTCAGATGAAGATATGATACAAACAATGGTAAACTAATGACGGTTCGAAGATACTACTTTCTAAGATAATAATGATCTAATAATGGCCCTAAATTGTTAATCCAAAATGAAAGGGCTTTCCCACGTTGCTTGGGTTGCATTTTTCAAAATGCCCTTGATTCCAATTCCAGACCCATTCCAGGTCCACCCTCAAACCCCACATGAGCGTAGTTTTAACGTTAGCACATCCACCCGCTGGACTGAGCGCTGAGGACGACAGTTGGCTATCAAGGGACTGCCTACAAAGTGTGATTGAAAAAGACTAATACCTTCATATACATCGTCTTTGTCGCTTGGTTTTCCCTCACGTTGCCCATTACCACTATTGTATTCCCTATTTATAACATGTCCATATGAAGTAAAATAAAAAATAAAAAAATAGAAAACGAAACAATGATATGATAAGTTTTAATTTTATTTTTGACATTCGATATATATGTATAACTATAGCTATATTAATTCCAATAACACTATAAATATAACTACGATACTATTGAGCTATACTATAAAAAACTATATACAGTCCACATTGGAAAACCGTTGGAGCTTGGCTGTTGATTCGTTCATATCCTTTTGCACCTTCTTCCGCATGTAGAAAATAGGACAGTCATTGTTTGAGCACAGCACATCTTGATGAAGAGATTCTTGACACCGCTGGCATTGGGTCCAAAGACGGGAGAATTTTACTTCAAGTTCACTGACCGAGTCAACCTACCAAATTACGAAATATTATATCGTTAGTCATACTGTAGGGATTGCCTACCATGCTGGCATACTGTACCTGTTTCTTGTATAATTCCGCTAAACGTGGGCGACAATGAACGCAGACAGGGGACGTATCTACATGTCCGAAAAAAAAAAGAGAAAGATGATGAGTAAAAGTGTGGCTGTGTAAGAAGGAATTTGACAAAAGGAAAATGCCCACTTACCATTTTTGGGCAGAGGAGATTTGCAGCCAAGACAAGTAGCCGTTTTCACTGCAAATTTCATCAATCCACCAATAGTTGGCGTAGCAATATTCACGGAGCGTGTATGGTCACCACTTACTAGAAAGAAAAAAAAAAGAGGAAGAGTGAGAAAAAGGACAAAATATGGTATGAGCATTCCATTATTTCGTTGGATAGAATAAAAACTTACACAAAGATTCAGCTGCTTTTTCACCCATAACCGGTTCCATGATTCGAAGTAAAGGCTTCGACAGTTGGTTTTCAAGATAATACCGGGTATCGATGGGGATGTTGTTGTCCAAGACATAGATGGGATCTTCCGACCGTTCATATGCTGGGGCGTTGTTTCGAGCCTTGATAATCACATACGCCACTCTGTCACCAAGAGCAGGAGCAGATCCGGCGTCTCGCTTCCTCATACGCTCCGCTAATTCCACATGTGCTTGTTTGGCAGCGTAATCGGATTTACTAAGTGCCTTGGTAATCACCAGTTGAGAAAGATCCACCTTGTTTTGTAATAAATCTGAGATGGTTTGTTTGACATACCTAATAAAAAAAAATCCCGCACTTGTTAGGCATACAATATATAGATGATTTTTCCGGAAAAGACGGGGTTTAAGGAAAGGGAAAATACTTACGATTTTGCACCATTGACATCACGTTCAATCAACAATTTATCCAAGCAGTTTTGGATCACATTTGATACCAATCGACAATTGTCACGGCGCACAGTCTATTATAATGAAGCGATCATTTCCAGTGAGTATTTCATGATGCCACTATTTAGGTTCCTATGTCAAGCTACTTACTTCAATACCCTTTGCGTCCAGTTTGTCATATTTGTCAGGCCTTGTCCAATAAAGCCCAGCATATCGTTTTTTGCTGATAAGTAAATAAGGGAAATAAACCTTTTCGAAATCCAGATTAATGGGTTTGATAAATTGATCCGTAACAATTTTCGCGCCTTCCTGACCTATATGACACCATCAATCGAAAGTATATTAATTTGCCATGTTCCCTTTTCCTATTTTCCTTGTCATTCTTACCTAATTTCATTGCTTCTTCAAGATCAGTTACACCAAACTTGATCATGACAGAATCAGTATCCCCATAGATAACCTTGGCATCATGTTTGTAATTATTCTTCACAGTAAAATGAGATTCTACAGTCTAAGAAACAAGAAAATAGCAGCTCAGTAAAAGTGATCAGGACCATTACCTATACTTTGTGATTGGAGTGTTTAGTTTACCTCCTTTGTCTTGAAAATCATTTGACGTCCATAAGCAGTTACACTAGAAGAGATTTGAAGACATGGGAGTTTGCCAACCGTTGCACCAGTAAAACCATATACCGAGTTCGCGGTAATCTTCAGAGCCAATTGACGACCATCCAACACCGCACGTTTGAAAGGATCCGTTTCCTTTTTCAAGTCTGTTTTGGCCCGTTTCCGTGCTGATAGCAAATCTGTCAGAATCTGCGGTAAAAGTCCTTTTCTTCGGTCGGCTTTAACAAACATATCTAAAATGGGAGAAAATATAACGCGTAAGTACAATGAAGGCAAATAATTGTACATTAAAATGTGTGAGAAGGGAGAAGGGGGAGGCAAGATGCTTACCATTATTGGGAGTCACTTCATAGTCGATGTTTTCTTTCAAGCCCATTTGTTGAACCGTTTGTGGTGTCAGCAATGTGGTGTAACAAAGATTGTGTGCTTGCATGATCGACGGATATAAAGATGTAAAATCGAGGGTCGCAATCGGAACATCATAGTAGCCTTTGATAGGGTCGATGACAGTAGCACCTTCGTATTGTTCTTCGGACACTGTATAAAATAAAGTAGATTAATAAAAGCGCTTCGGAGAAAGTGTTATTTGACTTACCTTCGGACTTGATGACTGGAATGACAAGATCTTCTTTTAAAGCCCTTCGGAAAAGTTGAGAAATCACCTTGATTTGTTGACCACGGACAAGAATATAATTGAATGGTACACCAGTTACTCTTGCCATTTCCGTATAATTGAATAGCAGCATTAGTTTTTCCAGAAGACGAAGTGGTAGGAAGGCATCCTAATTTGAGAACAAAAAATAACCGTTAGCATTTTCTTTTCTAAAAAAAAAAAAAGGTAATCATAAATGGTAAGTATGTATTACCTTTAAACAATAGACAGCCAATCGACGACGTGTTTCCGAGTTTCCATTCTGCAGTTCAGTAATGATAGAGTGATGGACATCTTCTTTCTGTTCACCTATATAAATTCCAAGTGCGTTGCTAAATCAGTAATCTAATACGATATTGCTGTTGGTATTTTTCACCTTACCAAGAAAATGTGCACTAACAGAATTCAAAGTGTAGGACCGAAGTTTGTAATCTCTTTGAATGGCTTGGTACATATCCAATTGTAAGCGACCTTCCAAATTAATTGCCTTGTTTTCACGAGTACCGAATGCTTTGGATGAGAATTTTGTATCTTTTGCTTCAGTTTTCGTCCCTATTTCCAATTTAAGTAACATCGTAACAAAAAAAAAAAAAAAAAAAAAGTAGTTCAATATGAATATTCATTCGCATAGATGGTATTACCTTTTTTTATTTTTTTTACCTTTGATTCGGCCAAAGAAGGGGAATTTCGCGACACCAAGGTGTTTTGCTCTGTCCAACAAATATGGGAAATCGAAGTTGCTTGTGTTATATCCAATCACCACATCAGGGTCCACCTAACATAATAAAATGCGTTCACGGTTAATAATCGTATCACCATCCTCTCCTGATCTATCTATTTATCTCTCTCTCTCCTCCTCGTATTGTCCTTACCTCCACAAAAAAATCCCTCCATTTCTGCAACAATTCCCTTTCATCATAAAACGACTGAACGTCAGTCCCAACAATATGATCGCAATCGTTCAAAGTAAATACGTTTCGCACAAACGGATTTTTTTCACCTAAGAATATACATCATAGCGAGTTTGAATCATTTGCATCAGGAGGTTTTTTTGGTTTTGGTTTTGGTTGCTTTTTTGTCATACTATTTACCTTGTACTTTGACCACCGAGGCAATTTGAATAATAGGATCATGTTCAGGTTCAGGAAAGATACCTTTTCGACCAGCGCATTCAATATCAAAGCTGAGAATACGTAATGGAGCCATATCAGACCATTCACCTTCAGGAGCATGACTGATGAATTTGTCATAACTATTATGATATACAAAGAGAAGGTATGACAGAGTAAATCAAGGGAAGATAAAATTGAGTACATATTTGTTTATGTCATACCTAATAGAAACTTCAATCTGGGCTTGAGAAGTGTGGACTTGCGAGAGAGTATAGGTACCAGCAGGAAGTTCGATCCAATTAGATCCAGTGACTTGCAAGTCGATCATGAAGCGCAAGAGATAGGCCAAGTTGCTTTCATAAGTAGTATCCACCTGACACATACGATCAAGACCAGGAACATTCACACCAGATTCCACCTTATTTTTGACCTTTGAGATGCTCCTTGGATCAAATACAGTAACTTTGACAAAGGGTGATTTTGTGTCTCCACGATAGCCATAGATGCTTTGCTTCAGAGTAAGCTCGAGGTGACTAATGACGTTGCCTTCACCAACGGCGTTCTATACATAATAATAAGAGCTTTCAGCATGATGGTAAATGATGAATGAGATTCACGGATGGGTTGACTTACTGATAGAGCTTGCTGCAAAGCTGGGAGGTGAGCCTTCTTCAAACCTAGTGGCGCAGGGAAATAAAAGTAGGGAAGGAAGCCATGCGCATTGCATACAACACTGTTCCCATTCTACAAAAGCGGTAAGCAAAGGAGTACGCTTGTGTGTGTGTGTGTGTGTGTGTATTGCTTGTTCATTTTAAAACTTACTTTGGTGATGCCATAAAAGCGTACTATAGGTTTCCTGGTTTTAAGATCCATATAATCGTCCATTTCGATCTGTTGGAAGACTATATAATAAATGTTGTTCAAGCGATTAGTCAAAATATACATGAAGAATGCTTGTCCTATCTATGTGTCGGTCATCTTTTTACCTATGGTATCAGTTGAAGGATTGATCTTGGGTGCTGGATTTCGAGACCAAGTAGCTAATATTCCAGGTAATAAAGCAAATCATGATCATAAAAAAAAAAAAAAAAAAAAAAGGTGAGCGGGTCTAAGTTTCTAAAAGTATATTTATCAGAGTCGCTAATGACGTTGTTTTACCATTTTCAATGTCCATCGAAGAATCTTCCAAAATCTTGAGTTCTTCTTCAAAAGCAGATCCTTGCGCACTAGCATTTTGTGAGTTGGATTCAGTTTTTCGTTTCTTAACTGTCACGCCAGGTTGGATTGGGCTAGGAGAGATAGTCAGATCTTCTTCCCTTGGTCGACTAGAGGAAGGCATAGGGAAAATGTTTTTGTAGGTGATAATGTAACAAGTAGAGAAAATAAAAAAATAAAAAAAAAGAAACTTTTTGTTCGACGCGAAATTTTGTTGCAACTCATCGCGCGCTCACTGAAAAATAAAAAGATCGGAGTTTGAGGTTGACCATATACACTATATTCATCAATAAGTGACTACAGTACCGTAGCATATTATGTGTTTATAGTGGCATGTTGAAATATTAGGAAATGATATTCCTTAATTTCTAATAAAAACAAATATAATTTATGCACTTCTTCTTCATACTACGTTATGAAACAAGATGGTCAAGAACTGCATTCGATATTTTGATGTCATCTGTCTATATATAATTGGAAATATCAAATTGGACCCACTTTGTTGTACCTGATTGAATGTTGAACCAGCATATAACAAAAAATAGAAAACTTGAAGAAATGATCGTCATTCTAGTAGAGCATGGTCGATGATTTGTATCTATTCAAGTTGAACACAAAAATTGGCAGGAATATCGGAGTTAAATGATTCTTCACAAGAAATCAAATTCGTATATAAATACAGTTGTTCATAATAAAATGTCCCCGAGAAATCTGTCTTTCACCACATTAAATATTAATTCACTTTTTATTTATTAACATCTTCTTTTTTCCAAAAACATGCCTTACTGCAAACGATGTGGGGAACTGGGTCGTGCTGAAAAATGTAAAAAATGTGGCACCAGTTTCGCTGACTGTAAGGGCTTTTTTTTTTACGTCTTGTTGCTGTATAGAGCACTAATAATTATAATCTCCCGATTTCATGTACCTTTAATATCATAGCTTTCACATCAGCTTCCTGTGAATCAGATATAGATCGATGGCAATCATGGTACAAAGGAAAAAAAAAAAAAAAAGAATATCAAGGAAAATTAAGGTGCCTAATGAAGATTTTCTTATCCAGTAAATACTTGGATCAAGTTGTAGGCCCCGAAAAGACTGAGCACCCTTCTACCAAAAAGAAATGGATGGAACGTCGAAAAATACCATCGTTATTAATAGATAAAAAGTACCGCATCGCACCTCTAGATTCATTATCAGCACTATCCTCCACACATCCAAATCAGCACTCTAAACAAAAGGATCCCACCTGCAGTCATTGTCATCAACAATTGGCAGGAAAATTGGTACAACTACCTGATGAATCCCGCAAAAAATATCACTGGTCCTGCTTACTATGTCATGAATGTCATCAACCTTTTCAAACAACAAACTTTTATTTGGATTCATTGCAAAATGTATATCACCCAAAGGTATTCCATATAATATGGTAGACTAAACTAGAGGGAGTGGGAGAAGAGCGGGAGAAGAGAACAAAGCTATACTAATATGTGTCTAAATTACGTATCATGATAGTGTGCAACAGCCATTTCGCCTACTGTAGAGAAGACTTGCCATCAATGTGGACACCATATTTTCGACCAGTATATCGCTATCCATTCTTCAGTATTACATCCTGAAGTAAAACTTAAATAAAAAAGAAAAAAAAATAAGAAAAGGCTCACAAATCTATATCCGCTAACCACTGCCATTTTTTTTTCTTTTTTCATATATTACGCATACAGTGTTTCCAATGTTCTGAATGTCACAATGTCTTAAAACCAGCTAGTTTCTATTGTCACAAAAACCAAGGTCTGAGCAAGTCTAGTAATAATAGCGAAAATGATAACTTGATAGTATGTCGTCCCTGTCATCAAAAGCAATCACCACAAGATCAATATACCATTACTCTTAAGAATGCTACTACTACTGTTAACAATCACAACACCGAGGGGCAATGGTTTATTGTTCCACAACCGCTTTTTGTTCAGAGATCTACAGGTCAACTTACGTATCATTCGCCCACTACACCTACAACTGGTGTCGACCAAGTGGTACCACCTGTTCAGCCTTCAGATTTGATGAGCTCTAAACATTACAGTAATCGTAAGCGTCGGCCTCTTCCTCAGTTTGGTACGGTAAAAGTATGCCCTGGGTGTCAGAATCGAATAGAGTCGGTCCATGAAGAGCGCACAGGCCCGCGTGCTGCTAAGTGGCATCGTCAGTGTCTTGTATGTTGTTCATGTAACAAAGTACTTGATTCTTCTGCAAAAGTCCACCAGGCACTAGAGAACGAGCGACTGATACCATCGTGTACTACTTGTCTGGTAAGGAAATTTTTCTTTTAATACTGTCTATGAAATTAACCGTCTAATCGTTTTGTTTTCTACTTACCTTCAATATAGTTGCAAAAACAAAGTTCAAATCATAAAAGAAATAGTGTTTTCATAAAAGACATGTGTAAAGCAAAATAAAAGAAAGAGGGGAGGGGGTTTCAGAAGAAAGAAAGAAAAAAAAAAGTTTTGTTCAGGGGCATTTTTATTTATTTAAAATGCCGCAGAATCGTCCCCTTTTTTCCTTTCCTCCTTTTTATTTATTTTTTATATATATATTCATGACAAGTATCCATTCACTCACTTTTTCTATTGAACAACAGCAACCTTCAAGCAGGTATTCCCAACCTCCACCATATCTGACAAGTGAGATTACGATAACTGAACAGCAACCGCAGCATGAACAACAACAAGAACAAGAACAGCAGCAAAGGCGGCGGCATAAAAAGAAACGACGACTATGCTCTTTATGCCACCATCACGATCCTCCAGCAGCAATGAGAAAAAACTTGCCAAAACACAACAGTTCGGCATTAGCAATGATGGGTCCTTATCTGGTGCAGCATCATGATCGCGTTTATTGGATTACAATGTGTTATTGCGACAAAAACAGTGTACATGCGTCTTGTTTATCGTCACTGCTACTGAACACTAATACATCGAATTCGCTGGAACGGGGACAAAAACCACTACAACCGCGACAAAATTTTCTTACCTGCCCCTCTTGTCATTACTATTATCGAACGGGCTGGCGGGTGGGCTGGGTACGACTGATGGTTTGCTGTGTCCATTTATTAAGTCTGGCGTCGGTGGTAGGTTTGGTTTATGGCCTCTCTTCCTTGGGTAGGTCTCTGGATCAGCTTGGACTTGGGAATGAGATGGGTACAAAATTGGATGGCGATGAAAATTGGCAAGATCATGAAATGCAAGCTATTGCGGATTGGTTGAATCTGGTGCACTTGGTGACTGCTCTGGCTGGTGAAGCTCTGCTGGGACTCGTGTATGTGGTTGGTGTTTGTGGTATTATTGGTGCTGATCGGACGGTGCAAATGATCTATGCTATTTTATACCTTGACTTGACGCCTATCCTTTCCTCCGCCAGTAAGCGAAACGACGATGATCATGACTTACAGCAACAGGATCCTCCTCCTCGTACCCCTCCTACTACTACTAATACTACTACTACCACTACTGCCTCTTCAACTACAAGCTCGACAATAACTTGGTTCCATTATGGTATTTTGTGGTTTGCTTTGGTTTGCTTTGGCCTGATTTTTGGTACCTGGCTACTCTTTTATTCTTGGGTCTGGGCGTGTCTTTTCCATTTTTTGTGTAGGCGGATCCTCAATGTACGCAAGCCAATCCACGACCTCCCTTCTACTTCTTCCACTTCCACTAGTTAGTTGTACTTTAGAAATAGAATTTTTGTTTTACAATTTATCAATGAATATACACTCATCGTTTTTTTTTTTTTTTTGTTAATGACAACTATTATACCTGAAATTCTCATCTATCATTATGCATTTAAAATAAAAAAAAATTTCTTCAACATTTTTTTATATTGGTATCAATGTGTTATATTTATGCGAATGTGCCTTTTTTTTTTTTTTTTTTTGACGTTAGTCTTTTTCTGATGACCATTCTACAGGCATAAATACTTAGTCCCAATATCCCGACGCAGGCAACTTGCTCTTGTATCTTGTTTTTCGGTATTTCTTTCTTTCTTTATTTCTTTCTTTTTGTTCATTAGATCTCACATCATAACACTAGTTAACAATAATGGGTTCTGGAAAAGGCAAGCGCAAACAAACATGTAAAATTGAAAAAGGCAATGGCGACGATGATGAGTATAAGGGAACAAATCAAAGGCAACAAGTGACTAGTGAACAGCACGATCGTTATGACGGTGATTATCAGCATCAAACGCAACTATCTGAAAATGATGTTAACGATGAGGAAGGTGATGGAGGAGAGCATAGTGATGGCATAGCGTCACAGCGATCCTGGTCACCAGTAATTAAATCTCGACGAAGATTCTCGGCCCGCGAAACTCAGTTTCTCGAATCAGAATATGCCCAGGATATCAATCCATCGAGTGACAAACTGGAAATGATGGCCACTACTATTGGTACAACCCGTCGAATCATCACCACTTGGTTTCAGAATCATCGTGCCAAAGGTAAACGGAATAATACCAATGCAGTCATCAACAAAAATAAAAAATCCAAACGTGGTACCTCCGCTCTTGCATCTAAAACTAAATCAAAGGCAAGAACAAATATAACACAACCTACAACAATTGGCTCAACCACTGGTTCTTGTCTTTGCATAAATCAAGCGACAGCAGTAGATGATAGCCATCATGCCATTTTTTCTACCAACTCAGCTATTTCTGATCATCCGTCTCTATCTGGCACTACTTCCCCTTTGGATATGAATGATGCATCGACCCTCAATGCGTACAACTATTCCTATGCGGACCCTGTGACCAACATGATGGTCACACCTATCACCACCATCAATACTTGGAACGATGGCCTTCATCCGACCCTTTCCACGTCATTGTCCTCTTCCCCTTCTTTTGCTACTGAGCCCCACACTACTCACCTCAATGTTCATCGTAGTACTGCTGCTACACATTCATATCATTATTTCAATACGCCTTACGCCCCTTTTCTCACCCACTCTGCCCTGCCTCAATGTTGTGTTGATGAACTCTATACCGGTTTTCCATGTCCATTCCATAGTTTTTATATATAGCCCTCTCCTCTTTCCATTTTTTAATAAATAAAGCATCCAGTGTTATTCAAATATCTAAATCAATAGAATACTAATAAAAAAAATCAGTGGTAGTCACTATACCATACTGTTCTATTGTATTGCATTGTATTCTTAATTATTGCACATGGTGTTGTATGTTTTTAAGAACCGCCCATTACTTTTTTTTTTTTGTTTTTGTTTTATGCGGACACACCGTCATTTTTTTTTCAAATTATTTTGAGACGGCAGCAAACAAAGCACTAAAAAAAACCTAGAAAAGGTGATGGAGACGATTCACTTTGAAAACACCTATTGCAGTAGCTGCCGATATTTTGTAGGTGCTTCTAAATGTTCTGCAGATGGATGGTAATTGAGCAACCCTCGCCCTTCCTCCTCCACCGATAATTTAGAGGCTTTTTTTGAAGATGGTGCCTTTCTTTTCTGATATGGCCTTTGAGCAGTAAAATTAAAATCCCGCCCTGCCCCCTTTTTTACTTCCAACTTTTTGGCTCTCTCTCTCTCTTTTCATTTTCTTTTTTTCCTTCTTTTTTTTTTCTTCACCATTCAACTTCTATGGGGTCATGTTGGACTTAGAATAGAGTCAGGGTTAGTTTAGAAGGGTTTCAGCTCAGGGATTACAAGATGCATGGGGAAACCCTTTCATTTTGGATTCAGGATATGAAACCTCCATTAGTTGGCTCTTTAAAGTCTTCATTAGCTTAGTTTATGTTATTTTGTCCATAGTTTGCTTCTGCATCTGAATAAAGTATGTCTCTTTGTAATTACTTCAATGAAAAATGCCCCATTAGTATCTCTCATGTACTATGTAATAGATAGATCCTTCTTTACCATCGCTCCTTTGGATTAATAAGACAATTGTTATCCTTTTAAGAGTTTTTTATGCCTCGTCTGTCCTTTATAGTATATTAGATTTATTTTTGCAACCGTCCCTTTAGATTACTGTTGAATATTCTTCTGATCTCCCAAAAAGTCTTCTTTATGCCACTTCCGATAGATCCCTTGTAGTGTGTTTTTGCTGGGTATTGGTTGTTGACGTGGGTTCTGCCGTGTCTGGGATATTGTGTAGAGTGATTTTATTGTTTTTACTGTATTTTATCATTATTTCTGTCCCTCCGATGATGTTCTTAGGCAAAATGGGAACACTTATTTAACTATATTTCTATATTTTGGAAAGGAGAATCATATGGCGTGCGTGGCATTATACTGTACGCTTTTGAGAGGGCCAAATACCTCTACGGATGACGTTTGCTTTTTCATTATCTTTCATTTGAAAAACAATTGATATCAATCAGGTTATTGGTAGATGAGTATTGATTATTTTCGTCAAATTTCAAAAGCTATGATATAGCCACATGGTATATATTATATTTCTTTGGCTCTCTAGTCCCAGCCAAATTGTTAATGTGAAAATACAAAAATTACAGAAGTCTTCAATACATTTTGAATGCCGATAAGAAGGCTATTGATGGTTTATATTGTGTCTTGCGAATAAACAGCTATATGCATTCTGGTCGGTTGATGTCGCTTATGAGCGTTGAAAGTGAAATGATCATGGGTGCGGTGGTTTTCCAAAAATGGCAGGATTCAATATAAACGCCACTGCTACAGAGATCCGCAGATCTTTTCTGCGCAGCCCTCATATAGAATATAAGCGGTTGAATTAAGTACATCATATTGAATTATCAAAAATATAAAAGCATTCATAAAATATATTAACTGAGCGGTATGTTCATCATATTTTTAAAGCTTCACCATCGACCATCTGACGCTTTCATAATAGATGTTGAAGGTACACTGAAGCAAACACGCAAGGAATGCCAGCTAACGAAGGGAAGCTGTTTTGTTCAAAGATTTTCCTTCAAGCGTTATTGAAATCATTGTTGTATATGACAAAACATTTAATTAATACCTTATCATAAAATAATATATATATGTACAAAACGAGACAGAACGAATTGTTCAATATTCAATGATAGCAAAAAAAAAGTAGAATGTATTTTATTGTAGGAGTCAACTGGGAAGGTCAACAGGAATCAAAGGTTTGATTGGGATTATATGAGGGAGACTAACGGGGATTTGGAGAATGGTCAGCACTAATCTAAAAACCGATTGTGAAAACAGAACTCTTATACCACACAAAACATGAGAATGACTAAAAAGGGTGTTATTTATTGAAACATATCAACTGTCAACATGAAGCAAAGAGGTGATGGTATGAAAAAAGTATCCACTACACAAGACATGAGAGAGACTCATGAGACATTTTTTCATTGAAGTATGTAAAAAAAAGGTATATTTTATTGAGATGTTGATACAAACTATGGCCATCTAAGACTGAACTAAGCTAATGAAGGCTCCAAGGAACCAGCTAATGGTTGGTTCCAAATCCTGAATCCAAAATGAAAGGGATTCCCCATACATCTTGTAATTCCTGAGCTAAAACCCTTCTAAACTAGTCCTGACTCTAATTTAAGATCACTATAACCTCAAAGAAGTTGAATGAAGAAGGAAAAAATGAGAAGAAGAAATAAAAAAATTGGACGAAAATAAATGCAAACTGTGCGGGATTTAAAATGGTTTCTGTGGCCCATGGTCTGATTTTTTTTTACTCAATTCTCGTAATTTGGGTGATTGGAGACTGCCATTAGTTAACTTTGTTTTTTGTTATTGTCATGTATTTTAGCTTATGTTTAGTTGGCTTAATATTCTTCCATAATTCAATAAAGTGTCCCTTTTCGTTTTACTATTAGTCCCTCATACAATTATCGGTCATGCCGAATGGGTGAGACTGTGCGTGTCATAAACTCAGGTGTGTGTTTTTGTGTGTGTGTGCTTAAAAATATATAATATATGTGTGTGTGTGTGTGCAAAAAAAAAAAAAAAAAAAAAAAAAATAGGTACGGTATTTTTGACTTTGACACTTCTACCATTTCAGATTTTGTGTAGCTTGCATACTCACGGATCAGTCGGTAATCGAAAAGTTTGGCAGGGATCAGAATTTATAATAGAGAACTTTTTGCGCGCCATTTTTTTTATACAGTGAACAAGACAATATATCATATCTCTCTATTTTTCGGTTTTTTGATAGATTGGGTAGATGAAGATGTCTGGCAATACAGCCTACCATGTGACAAATCAGACTCTTGTGCTACCATATAGCCATTTCTTCCATGTTGACGCCATTCTGCTTTATTTTACGTGAAAAAGACATAAGGTTCTGATTTGTTGCATTCGAGTCATGTTGATGCCATTTTTTTTCACATCACGAAAATTACCCAAAACTTAAATACTCTCTCTTTCCCTCCCATTCTTCGTTTTCTTTTATTTTGTTTTTTCCAAACACATATACAATAATGGGACATAGCAAATCTGAAACTTTTACTACCAATGAGCAAGATAAAGAAAAAATAGAACTAGGTGATGAAGACGACATCAATCCCGTGTCCTCGGCATCACCGCAAACAGTGGAAAAAAGTGAGGCGGAGAAGATTTTCTATAGAAAACTCCTGTGGCGCTTTCTCCCTTTAGCTTGTATCATCACATTCCTGCAGGTACCATAAAAGCAAACTATTCAAACACCGCACGTACTTTGGTCCCAATTTTTTGTTTTATTTTTTATATAGTGGATCGATAAGTACACGCTCAACATGGCGGCTGTCCTTGGTTTGAAAACAGATGCGAATATTAATAGTACGCAGTTCAACTTTTTGGGGTCCTTGTTTTATCTCGGATATCTTCTATTCCAGGTAAGCCTAAAAAAAAAAAGAAGGAAAGAAAAAAGGTCTCATGACTGAATCTAATGTGGATTTTTTTTTTAAAAAAAAAATTTCAGATCCCAAATGTTTATTTATTACGAAGATTACCCATTGGGAAATATTTGGGAACGCTACTGGTGTTATGGGGCGTGGTATTGGCTTGTATGTCTCTTGGAAGGGATTTTTCAACGCTCGCCGGGCTCCGATTTTTGCTTGGTTTCCTAGAAGCTGGATCATATCCTTGTGTTTTATTGTTGGTGGCAACTTTGTTTCGTCGATCAGAACACTCAACCATTGTTGGTAATTAAAAAAAAATGAGAGAGAGAAAATAGGAAGATTGAGTACTTATGGATTTGATTGGTCATATTTAGGGTTTCTCTGGATTGCTAATGGGTTTGCAAGCACCTTTGGCGGGTTAATTGGATATGGCTCGGCGCATTTGAAAGGAGTGAATGGAATGGATGGCTGGCAATGGTAAATTTTTAATATTGCATGATATTATTCGAAATTCCAAAATATTGATTTTTTTTTTCTTTCAGGATTTTCATCATCTTTGGGATTATTTCCGTCTTTTTCGGTATCATTACCTTCTTTTTCCTTGTGGATAGTCCTCACTCCCGATGGTTATCGCTTACGGCTGAAGAAAAGATAATTGTGGATGACAGGACCAGGGATAATGCGGTAGTGAAATCAAAAGATTTCCAATGGGATCAAATTTTGGAAGCAGTCAAGGAACCCCGATTATGGTGTTTATGTTTTGCATCCATGTTTAATATGATTGTCAATGGTTTCTTTACCGTTCTGTCTTCCACTGTGGTGGCATCTTTTGGATTCAGTGTAAGTATTTAAACACCGCATTTTTTTTTTTTGATAAATTTAATAATATCATTTTTAAAAAAACGTTAGGGTCTGGATGCAGTGTTACTTCAAGTGCCAAACGGAGCGATTAGTGTGGTGGGTGTGATTGCGGTTATTATTATTAGTCGTCGATACAATGAAATTATATACACGGCTATTGGCGCCTTGATGGTGAGCGCATTAGGTATTATATTACTCATGGCCATTCCTGAAGGAAAGGTAAAACTGCTGGGAACCATTTTAATTCATGTGGTAAGTGATCTAGAATTTCCATTATTACCATAATCATAAAGGTGGCTTATATTGATTTTTATTTTGCTATTGTAGTATGGTTCTGCCTATTGTATGCTGCTCACCTCCATTGCTTCTAATGCGTCGGGATATACCAAAAAAATCTTTTACCAAGGACTACAACTCATTTTCTACACTCGTAAGTCCTATGTTATTCTCCTTGTAAACGTCACGGACTGTTCCTGAACCTTTTGCTTTATTTTTTTTTTTCAGTTGGCAATTTTATTGGTCCATTTTTTATGACCGATTCTGCAGCCCCACGGTACCTAGGTCCTTTAGCTGGATACTTGGTATGTAATTTAATGACCTGTCTTCTCCTATTTATTGCTCGCACCTTAATGAAAGCTGAAAATCGACGAAAGCGATCTCAGCCTGGCTTTAATGAAAACGAACGTGATATTACGTTGGATTTGACTGATAAACAGGATCCTAATTTTATCTATCGCCTATAATTTACACCATTTTATATTTTAAACCCACTATGCTGGTTAGTAATTTCAATAAATTTACGTTATGTCTTAAATTTTAATGGCGTGCTTTATTTCGGACTAGGTCCCATTTCAAAATACTGAATTTAAATGTTCTCCTACATCCTAGAGAAAAAAGGCGGGCCACCTTTATTGATAAAAAAAAAAGACCTACAGA
This sequence comes from Absidia repens, assembly GCA_002105175.1. Classification (NCBI taxonomy): domain Eukaryota; kingdom Fungi; phylum Mucoromycota; class Mucoromycetes; order Mucorales; family Cunninghamellaceae; genus Absidia; species Absidia repens. The sequence continues at coordinate 392,413 of MCGE01000024.1, read as the reverse complement.
AAATATTTCCAATTCCGCCCACGTGAATATTTATTTACTCCGGCTTTATTTTTTTTCTTTCTCTTTCTTTTCATTTTCTTTTTTTTTTTTTTTCCTTCGTTTTTTCTTCACCATTGATCCTCTATGAAATTATGTTGGACTTAGAATAGTGTCAGGTCTAGTTTTGAAGGGGTTTCAGCTCAGGGATTACAACATGCATGGGGACACTCTTTCATTTTGGATCTAGGATTTAGAACCACCCATTAGTTGGCTTTTTTGGAGCCTCTATTAGCTTAGTTCACTTTTAGTGTGCCATGATTTTTATATACATCTGAATAAAATATATCATCTTATAATTTGGTTTAATAAAAATGTTGCATTATTCTCTGTCGTGTTCTGTATTAGAGATTCCATTTTCACCATTGTCCCTATAGATAATGCTTTGACCTTTGATATCCTTCAATAAAAGATTTATCTCTAGTCACTCTAATATCTTGTACATTATATTAGCTCCAGCTCAACATTCGTCTCCTTAGTTAGTGTTGACCATCCTTTAACCACACATTAGTGTTCATCATGATTCCTCTTCTAGATCCATCCATTAGATCCTAAGTTAAAATGAACCTCTTTGCTTTTAAGTTTAGTGTCAATATTCATCAATAAACTATCATATGCCCTTTCATTAGCCATCCTCTGATCCATTTGATAGTAAAAAATGATCTGTTTTATGAGTGCCCTACCAAATATAGGTTTTCTAATTCACCTACTATGACTGCTTGTCCCTCATATGCTCCACGATTAATTAACAATTGAAGTCGTTTGATGTGAAACATGGTCGTTTTCTCGCTCTATCAATTATAGTACTCATAGGCCGAGTTGTCATCATAGACATCCCTTTAAAACATAGCTGCCTCACTAGACTGTATATACCATATATATATATATATATATATGTAATTACTTTTATCATTATAATATAGTATGATATAAAGGGCATAAAATCCCAAACGAAAACATAATCTAGGACAATATTGAAGTAATACTCAAATTTTTATTTTATTCGCTAGACATCCTTCACACATATACATAATAATAATAACGAGTTTTATACAATTTTTTTAAAAAAATCAATACTATAACACTACTGATAAAAAAGGTAAAAGACTACAAACTAAAATACAACTAAAAATAAACTAGAATTAAAACCGTAACTATGACTATGACTATAACTAAGGCTATGACTATGATTATGACTATAAAGGACCACCATTCTCCGATAATTCACCAACGCCAGCTTGAGAATAAGGGGGATCAACAATATCATCACCAGCTTCCAAGGCATTAGCAACAGCATCACCGGTACTATACATAATGGGTTCCATAAATTCTTCTTGTTGTCGATTGAAGAGACCAGCCCAATACTGAATATCACCTGCATCAGGGAATAAAACGCCTCCACCGTCTACTATATCTTGATCTTTTTTCGGATCGTACATGTCATTGATATACTTGTCGCGGTTGGAGTTAATGTCGTCCCAGATGCTGAATGTTTTTGATTGTGGATGATGATGAGTACGTTCGGCTTCACAGTTGAATAAGAATGTTCCAAATTGGCATGAATAGACATGGTAGTGGAGATCGACTAGAAACCGTTCATTGAATTCAAAGCGTGTTGGAAATTGCTTCACAAGTTGATAGACGCAGTCCAGGAATTGATGAAACACAGGGCTTGTTTCCTTTTGGTAGTAGTTGGATTTGTAAAACTTGTTTTGCATGTCCTTGATAGTATTTGTTGCCGCATTTCCACCAGTGTTGGCAAGATTCACAAAGTACTTCTCGTTCGATAAGTGACCACACCGATCTGCAAATTTGTGGCCAAACGACACCCAGTCCTTTTCGATCAGCACCTGGATACCACGTAGCGTTCGATAATATGGGTCCAAACATAGTTGACTTGTCGATACCAGTTGTGCCGTTCGATCCCATCCATCAGAGCAATGAACCAGGACGTGTGAGTTGTAAACGTGAATGCTTTTAACAATTGCAAGTGTGCCCTCTACCAGTGTGCCAATGTGTGTAAGCCAGTTCGACCGTTGCAATCCCGCCCTGTTGACTTGTCCGTTGGTATCTGTTCCTTGCATCGCTATGAAAAGCAAATACGTGTTACTATTATATTATACCAAAACATTGTTCGGCTCTTCCCCCCCCCTGTTTCTTTACCTTCACTCATCTTCGCTAGACTATCTCGCATGACATGAATGTTATCAACAGCAATGTAGATCTTTTTGCAGTTTCGATAGTTGTCCATATTTTCAGTCCCGGCACCACGAGCCACGTTTCCCATTGCATTAGCCATAGGTCTTGCATCCACAATCATATTGGCCGCCGTTGATCCATATACTGTTTGTCCATTTGGAGCTGTGGGAACATTGGACGCAAATATAGCTTCAATCAACTTTTCGTCTTGAATAGATCTTGCTTGTTTGAATCCTACCATAGGTTGACTGCTTCGAGTAATGGTTGCCTAGATTCATAAAAGCGTCAATTAAAAAAATCCCGTGCCCTTTTCATTCTTCATTCACATTTTTAATGATTACCATATTATGCCAGTGGAGATAAGATAATGCAGGTATTCTTTCTTTACTTCGATATTTGGCTGCATAGTTCAAAACATTGTCACTGATCTTGGTTGGTACCACCAGTGTTCGAGGATAGGTTGGTGAATACTAAATCATGTCAATTTAGGGAAATAAAAAAAAAAGTTCCCAAGGTCAATACACGATCGTCTTTACTAATGTTTTTGTTCTTTTTATAGTCTTTTTACCGAGTAATCACGATTGATAGTAGAAAATCGCCAAGCATTCGTCTTTGAGCCAACTCCCATTCTAGCATATTCATCAAGTGGATCGTATATTTTCCAACCATCAGTAGCAGTGAAAGGCGTGCATGGCTGATAACTGTATGCGTATAATTGTTCTGTAGATTCTATAAAAAAATATATCAAAATCAAAAAAGTTGGTATGGCTATCCGTCGGTATTTCAACAGGTAAGAAATAAACTTACTGATACATGTCAATTTTTGAATGCTGTCAAAAACGTCTTGGGCATCACCGTCTTTGAGCATAGAGAGAGTGACAATCAAAAAGTCACGGCATCGAATGATAAGAGGATATCTTCCAGATTGTAAAGAAGGGGGTTTGCGTTCCACAGTATGAATGATAGGATAGGGTATCTATGGTAATATGTAAAAAGGAGCAGCATAGCAGTAAGTACGGGTAGACCATATATATATTCCGTACTATTTACCCAAAGTTCACCTTCGGGATAGTTGAATATCAAATTATGTACAGTAAGGTGAAGAGTTCCGTTGAAGACTTGTTGACCTTTATCTAGCTGGACGTCGCTAACCTAAATATAAATATAGACTGTTAGTAAGTTTTCTTTCGCTTTCAGAAGATATTTACCTGTGTTATCTTCAGTAAATCGATACGACTTTGATGCATGAGTTGTTGCAATCAGTTGGTTGAAGCTGAATTAGTGGATAAAGCTATGGTATAAAATGTGAGAGAGAATTCCAAACTTTTTGTAGGAAGGAGAAGGACCAGAAGGACAAAGTAAATACAATAGCAAGTGGTAGAATTACAAATTGAGAGAACACAATATGTACTGAAGTGATATTTGTTTCGGGAAGGTTTATGTAAAGGAACGGAAGTCCAACATACAAGTGAAAGGGAAACAAAAAAAAAAAAGCAACTTGCGATTTTATTTTGTCCGGTGTTTAAAATCCAGCGAGCACGTGGATTGCCTTCCCCCATTTTTAATGAAAACGGATACAATTTCGTTTCGAATTAGACAACAGTCGTCAGAATTATGCTTTCAGTAAAAGCCTTTCATGCTGAAATTGACTCTTCGATACATAAAACCAAATTCCCATTGTTTCCGACAAATTTTGCTTGACACAGACCCTGTGTGAAACTCCTCTTCGAAGCCTTATCATATCATTTCTGAGAAATCACGGACAGTTAAAGTGATATGAAATATTGTCTTTTTTTTTTCAGGAGCGTTTCAGACAAAAATAAGTATCTATCACGGAAAGCGGTGTCAGAAAAATGCCATTGGCTTCTTGTTGACGTAAAGCACGATTTTTATGATTTTTGGGTGTACGATTTCGCAGTTATTTTCCCGTCTGGGGAAAATTCCACCATCCAACGGGATATTTTGAATTTGTATTGGGTACACTTTGTGCAGACGGTGTTTAAAAAATACATGTTTTTTATTTCGACCTTTTTGATTTTTTTCTTCCCTTTGAAAAAATCCATCTTATTTTCTTTTTTGTTCTGGTAATGATGGGTAATAAAAGAAAAACAGGTCAAGAGAAACGAAATGGACATAATACTCAACATTTTTATTATGCTTATTTTTTGTAGATTTGACTGTATGATTTCTATTTGGGCACTTCTTTGAGTCCTCTTTTACTTTTCACGATACACTGTCAACCACAACAAAGATGCCGTCTTCAACTACAACCAGCAGATTGCTTACTTTTACCAACCTACTCGTCACTTCTATACTACTACGCGTGATATTATTACTATATGGTGAATGGCAAGATGCAAACATGACGGTGAAATATACCGATATAGATTATGTTGTCTTTACAGATGCGGCACGATTTATAGTACAAGGCGAATCACCCTATGAAAGAGCTACATACCGCTACACACCACTACTTGCTATCATACTGACACCCAATATTCTGTGGATGTACTCATTTGGAAAGTGGATCTTCGCATTGGCTGACATTGGTGTTGGCTACCTTATCCATCGTATCCTCGTCCTCCGCGGCATGCCATCGCAACGTGCTCTTTGCTTTGATGCTTTATGGCTTCTCAATCCTATGGTGGCAAACATATCTACGCGTGGCAATGCTGAATCGCTGTTGGGCATTATGGTACTAGGTACCTTATACCTTATTCTCACTCGTCGGTTTTATCCAGCCTGTGCTCTCTTTGGTCTGGCTGTCCATTTCAAAATTTACCCCATCATTTATGCGGTGCCTCTTTTGTTTTTATTGGATAATGATCGATATGGAACTCCTGTAAACCAATGGCCTTCAATCATTCAATCATACCAGCAATGCCGACTTTACATGCTGCACATTGCTCTTCCTCGACTGGCTCGCCAACTTGGTATCTCAAATTACGACAGGACGACTACGATACAGGGCATCGATGTTGTTGACGTTGACGGTGGTGATGAGGATGATGATAGTCATGAAATTGCTGGCATACGAAGCGGTAATCGAAACGGCTCAAGCGGTAGCGGGACTCTATCTAGAACTTTACGATATTGGCTGGTGAATGGATTGCGGCAATGTGTCTTGTTTTGCTCACCCACCCGAGTCATGTTTGGCCTTTGCAGTGGTGCTGTGTTTTTTATCCTGACGTGGTCAATGTATCAATTGTAAGTAAGCTACCATGATATCTGTCGTAATAATTGAATACTTGAATAGCTCAATTTTTTTTATTATTATTGTTATTCTCGTTGATGATGCTGTTATTACACTCTTTACACTATAGGTATGGAGATGAATTCATGGAACATACGTATTATTATCATGTCACCAGAAAGGATCACCGCCACAATTTTTCGGTTTGGTTTTATCAAATGTACCTTGGGTTTGATCATCCGTTGATGGGTCTTTTGGCTTTTGTGCCTCAATTATTATTGGTTACCATCACAGGAATTGTCTTTGCCAAGGACGTCTTTTTTGCATGCTTTATTCAAACTTTTTTGTTTGTCACCTTCAATAAAGTTTGTACTTCTCAGGTAAGGGAAGACAGAAAAAAGAAAAAGAAAAAGAAATTCACGCTCTCATTGATTTTCGTAGTACTTTATGTGGTATATTTGTCTCTTTCCCTTGGTATTACCATCAACCGACATACAATTCAAGTGGAAGGGCTTAATACTTATATTAGCGTGGATAGCTGGACAGGTAAACGAAACATATTATGGATCCAATGGAAAACTAACTTGCTCTATTTCGATTTAATATAGGGGCTTTGGCTACAATCAGCATATCAATTGGAATTCCTAGGACAGAACACATTCTTCTCATTATGGCTGTCAAGTCTCTTCTTTTTTGTGATGAATAGTTGGATTGTGGTAACCTTGGTGAAAAACCATGATTTTGAACTTGTGTATGCGAAAAGCGGCCGAATCCGGTGGGTATGGGGAAAAGGCGATCCACCTTCTGCATCTTCAAGATCTTCATAGCTTTGGATAATTGTGTTACCCTCTTTCTAGTATAGACACCCGCAACTCCTTCCCTTCTCCATCGTACATCTATTCATTGTACTTTTTAGTTAATCGGTATTGCCTTCTTCATTTTAGTTTAGTCATATTGTTTTCTATTTTTGTTGTTGTCGTTGTTGATTTATTTGCTTGAATGAATGAAATAAACGATCTTATACAAATTACTTATTATCGTCCCTCTTTTTATACTTTTACTGTCATATCAGATATCATGTACAAATTTGGCATACAATATAGTAGTATTTTAGTTTTCGATATCATAACAATTTTTATTTTTGCGTGTATTTTTGCCGGTAGTATACGTGCAATAAAGGTATTTGCCATTTGCCATTTTACCATTACGAAAATGGATATGTACCCTAGATATCTATACACATACACATACACATACACATACACATACACATACACATACACATACACATACACATACCATACACATACACATACACATACACATACACATACACATACACATACACATACACATACACATACACATACACATACACATACACATACACATACACATACACATACACATACACATACACATACACATACACATACACATACACATACACATACACATACACATACACATACACATACACATACACATACACATACACATACACATACACATACACATACACATACACATACACACAGACACAGACACAGACACAGAAAAGTGAGTAAATGCTTTAGGTTTATTGTTCAAAAGATATAAATACAATATAAATGAGGATGGAAGCAGGATAATATTATGAGTAAAGAAAAAGAAGAGTAAACTAAGAGATATGGTAGTAATAGCTAACGATAAAATCAAATATCAAATCGGTAGTCCAATCGATTGCTGCCTTGATCCTTCGTTGTAGCCAAATAATTCGCTTTTTCGTCTTCTGTCATTGCATTCCATTTTTGTTCTCGGTATTGGTTGGTATACTTGTATCGGAAATGTTGGAAGACCAATAAAGTAGCGCAAGCCACTGTGATCCCCACCAAAACCCAATTGCCTCTGTGATATCTGGGTGCATCATTCGTTTCTATATATATATATATATATTCATATGGCATTTAGTCAGATGAACCATGAATGAATAAATCGTGTCACACTTACGATAAATTTGAGATCCAGGTACACCACAGATATTTGCAAATCCAATGATAGCGCCTAAGGACAAAGTTCTTTTTCCAATTGGGGCTAAATTCGATGACATCCTAACCAAGTGAAAATAAATCAAATAAATAACATGTATATGTGGTCTTTCTGCTTTTTGAACATGTATTGGTTTTATATGACTTACCAAGCAATGTGTAGGCCATGGAAGAAAGGTGTAGAGGCGGTAAAAAGGACAACAGCATACATACCCCAACGCCCAGTCGTGGCAGGGACAAATTCCAAAGCCAAATAACCTACAGTACCCCATAACACTTGAGCGGCGGCAAACAAGCCCATGAAGCCAATTTTTTCAGAAAGCCTTGCGATAGAAATGGAGATAATCAGACTGATAATGTAGGATGGTGCTGTAAGGAGATTGGCGGTGGTGACATCAAATCCATAGGATCTAATCATGGTTGGGAGGTAGGTGTGAATAGGAGACACTGGCATAACGCCCAAGAAAGCAATAATCATGTGTGTCCAGACCTTGCTATCCAAAAGAGTGTATTTGATGTCGATCCATTTGATTTGCTGTTGTTGTTGAGTTTTCGTTTGATCATCCCGAATCAGTCGTGTCACAGCGATCTTACGTTCACGTTCGGTAAACCACCCTTTTTTGCCCCAGATGATGGAAGTTGTTTTGCTGGGACTAGCAGGTAGATAGAAGAAGGCAATAAGACCCACTACTTGTGTGAAGAGACCATCGATCAAAAAAAGCCATTTCCAGCCATACAGTCCGCCTATACCAGCTAGACGAAACACACCAAATGAAATTAGCCCAGAAAATGCACTTGCAAAGGATTGTATACCTGTTAAGAAACAAAAATCAAAATATAGTCAATATCGTACATGATTCAGCCGACTAACAGCACCCCCCCCCCGTTTTTCTCCAGAAAATAAAATCATATTCAGCATACCCCAGAACCAAGCCAAGCGCGTAAGTAACTCTCGGGAAGTATAAAACCCAGTCATATAAGCCAAAGCCGATGGAATAAACCCAGCCTCAGTGATGGCGATAAATGCTCGTACCACTAAAAAGGTGGAGAAGTCGGTGATAAAAATATGTGCCCACGTAACTATCGCCCACGATGTCATAAGAATTGGAATCCATAGATGAGCACCAATCTTCTTCACCATAACATTGTTAGGAAGAGTCACGACAGTGAAGAGGACTAAAAAAAGAAACATGGTTGATTAATTTAGGGGAAGTGCTTGGTGACTGCATAAAGATTGTCGATACTTACTAGAATGTAAGAGAACACCGGTATTGACACCATCATTATTGAAACCAAGATCAGCAGCAAGATTGTCAGAGACAGCGTTAGCTTCAATAATAATAATAAATTAAATGAAGAAAGAGAAAAAAAAAAAAGGTGAGCGAGAGTAAGATATGTGAATCAAAAAAAAAAAAAAACCGGGGATTTAAAAAATAGACTATTTTACATGCAGCACTTACAAATATTAGTTCTGTCCATATTGAGGACAAAGGTCATCAAGAGAACAAAAGACATCAATCGAATATCTAATTTTGTTCGAATTTTATTTTCTTCTTCTGGAGTCCATTCCAATGAGGGATCATAGCTATCATCGGTATTGATACTTTCCAGATCACTACTATTCTGTGAATCAGTGGCCCATCCTTGTTTTTCTTGACTTGGCTGTAATTTTGCGCCAAATGATGTGACTTCAATCTTTTCGTTCACAAGATCAACTTCTTTGCTTGCCATTTGTTACTAGAATAGTTAATGAATAAATAATATAATAAAAGGATGAGGAGGAAGAGAGAAAAGAAAAAAGAACAAAAAAGGAAGCCATTTCTTTACTACCTTTTATACCTGTCATTTGAAGTTCAGGTACGCATAATGACCTAATATCATCTCCAAATACTCGGAAATCAAGCAATGGAAGGTAGAGAAAACTCAAAACATTGTAAAATATGAAAAAGGTTGACATGAAAATGAAGAAAGTATCATTATTGGAAGGAATGGTGCGATCGCCTGTAAGCTTTAATCATTTGTCTCCAAGGTGGTATCATTTTGGTGTTCCCATACATTGGATTCAAGAGTTTTCATTGGCTTGTCCTTTCTCGGAGCCTTCCTTTCCATTGTTCATAACGTTATATTTGATGCCATAGCCGTTAATCCATCTTGATCTCTCTGCCCACCACCAAATTGTCTACAAGTTTAAATCTTAAATATTGGTGGTATATCATCTGTATGACAATCTTTGATAGAGGAAGAAGAATATACTCCCATGAATTATGGGTAATTCAAATCCCGCCATATAGGCAGACAACAGGGTTCGGGACACTCCAACTTGCCACTCTAAAATCACTTCCAAAAAAGAAAAAGATTTTACTCGATAATGAATTAACCATGTGAACAGACCACTTACTTAAATTTATATGTCAGTTAAATCCGCGCAGGATTAGTCCAATCCATACAAAGCGCCCGCAATACTCTTCACTACTGTGCACCCAATGATGCTTAACTCTATTGATCGTTTGCTTGATGGGTAGTTTACGATTGACTGCAGCAAGTGAATTATGCTACGCCATTTTTATTCACGCCATTCATCATTGTGTTGTTTCCATTGGGGATAAATTACGTTGTACTCTACTGTAAAATTGAAACAGTTGCTTATTGCCTTCTCTATGCTAATTAGAACATGCATGAGTAGACCTATCGTATAATAGATACCACACAACATCGGCTCTACTTGTTTGATACACATTTGATGATGGATATGTATCGCAAATCTGAAAAAGTGGTACCTCAAAATATAGATACTCATGCAAGATCTTGATTTCTTTTAACTCCTCTGTTTTTATTTTTCTCCTGGTGATCTATGTACCATGAAGAACTAAAAAATTTAAAGACAATAATTGATACCGTACTCAACATTGCACATTAGCAATTTTGTGGCTCTTTGTTTAGTGAGCAAGCAGTTGGGGATCACAACATAGTATCGTAACTATATGATATCAACGGGGAAACAAAATTATACCGCCACAGTACTGAACAGTACCATACAATAATATTGTTATTCTGATGTGCGTAGCCATGCTATAGCTAGCTCAAAAATCATTTCTTGTTCCTTCTATATTTTTTCATCGAAATGAAAAAGAATGCCAGGACTCCCGTTCACTAAGAGACCACAGAAACATTTCAAATTCCGCACATGTGATTTATCGTTTTTTTTTTTTTTTTTTTCTTCTTCTTTTTTTCTCTTCACCATTCAACTTTTTTGAGGTCATGTTGGACTTAGATTAGTGTCAGAACTAGTTTACACGGGGTTTCAGCTCAGGGATTACAGGATGCATGGGGAAATCCTTTCATTTTGAAGCTAGGATTTAGAACCACCTATTAGTCGGCCATTCTGGAGTCATGATAAGCTTAGTTTAGTGTTAGTTTGTCCAAAGTTTGTATCTACACCCAAATAAAATATGTCTCTTTTCACATTCTTCAATGAAAATGTCCCAGAAGTCTCTCTCATGTCTTGTATAATAGATCTCTTTTTATTATCGCCGTTATAGCGATGTTGTTATATCAGATCCCATTTCACATTCGTCCCTTTAAATTAGTGTTGACCATTCTTCAGATCTTTCCCTTTAGTCTCCCGCATGCTGCCTTCATTAGATCCTTGTTAAAATGAATCCTGTGCCTTTAGTTTTTTATTTACCTTCAATAAAATATATCATTTTCATTAGCCATCTTCTGACCCAGCGAATACTGACAAACTCTATTATTGTAGCTATTTTGTGAGCGTCTTAACAACCAGTTGCTTTATAGTTCACCTACTATGACTACTTGCCCATCCCTAGATCCCCAAGGACTGGTTGGCAGTCATTCTTAGGGCATTTGATATGAAATGTAGGTTATTCCTGATCGACCAATCACATTAATGAACCTAGACCATGTCGTGAGCATAGTCACCTGCTATAAGGTATTGTCATTAGCCGTTATGACTTCCTTCCTCACCCAACCCCCCTCTTTCTTTCTCTCTCTCGCTGTTTTTTTTTTTTTTTTTTTTTTTTCTTGAGTCCCAGTGATTGATTTGCGGCCCTCAGTCAATCACTAACGTCACACTATTTGCGTTCAACAATCCATATCAGTTACCCCAGCATATGCCACCAGTGTGGCTATTCTTGCAAATGACTACAATCTCCACTATATTAGAAATATTATATTATTCAATTTATTACTTCATTTCACATGGTACGTATAATAATAAAAACATGAAAATTTAAACGGGAGCCAGTTGGACCCCCCCCGATGATGCTACTCACCAACAAGCATACTGCCAGAGGCATCCTTTTTTTTTATTATTATATTTTACATCACACACACACACACAAAATGCAATCGGCACAACATAAGCAGGAGAATTTGGGTCACATGAAAGGGCTTGGGTTTAGTATTGGAATGGAGAGCTTATGTAGCAAAATAGTAGATCTGCTATTTTTCGGGTTTGATTGTACTTTGTTAATTTTTTTTTTTTTTTACTTTCCATGGATGAATTGGATTTGGCATAATGCGGAATTTTAAAAGCATTTCGAACCGGCACGACACAGTCATGACTTTTTTTTCTGATCAAGGGGCGGAGAGAAAACAAATAAACAAATTTCTTCCTAAAGTGCGTTTCTTTTTTCCTATTTTTTTTTTTTTTGTTCTTCTTTCTTACACTCTTTTCCTTATTTTATAATGTCATTCTTCGGTGGTGGTGGTATGCAAGCCCAACAAGCAGTCAACCCTCAAAACATTGCTATGGCTGAACAAGAACTTGAAATGGTGACTGATCTTTTCAACCGGTAAAGTAACAAAAATAAATAGATCGATCAATAAACTACAAAATCGCTTTACTAACTGACTATGTATTTTTTATTCCATGCTAAATTCGATAAACAACTAGTATTGCTGACTCGTGCTACAACAAATGCGTTTCCAAGGAATACGCTCAAGCTGATTTGACTCAAGGTGAAGCTGTGTGTATTGATCGTTGTGTTGCCAAATTCATTGATGTCAATACCAAAGTGGGCGAAAAAATGCAGCAAATGGGTCAACAAAAGTAGAGATTTACGAACAACACAATTTGCCTCCATTCTCCACCACTCTCCTTTCGTTATATACTTCCTGTCTTACTTTTAGCTCACTTCCATTTAGATAGAAATAGACTCATATATACACGTTCTTCCCTCTTCCTCTCTCACTTATATTTTTTTATTAGTTTGTACAGTTTCGAATTTATCACTTTTATATACATACATATGAACAATAAAAACTCTTCGTTTCTTTTTTTTTTTTTTACTACCGATGTTCATGCATTTTTTTTTTTTTTGTTTTATGTGGTGACTTTTTTTTTTGTGTTGCAGAACACAGGTCAATCTTATTTGTGCATGACGATGTCTACAGATCAATAGGATAGCATTTTCTATGAGGGATAATGTCCCTTGGCAAGAGCCTAGCTGGAGACAGGTACAATATTTCAATCTTGCCTTGTTGTATCATACAGGATGCCTCATATTTTATTTCATGACAAATAAACTGATCGTTGATGGTATTTTAGCTATTAGGTTATGGAGAAATACATCATTCCACCGGCGACTTTATTTTATTTTGTTAGAGATTCTCAATTTCATGTACCTCGTCTTACAATAGAATTGCATTTCTGATTTTCAGTTGCGTGTACGTCAACCGGTTTGTCGGTGTCGAAAAATGAAGGAATTTTACTGCTGTAGTATATAACACTGGTAGGTGGGAATCTTGCACTGGGCTGGCGTATTACACTGTATAGTTTACAGAATGGATAATAGTTGAAGGCAGCAGCCAATGTTCCGGGAGAAAGAAGCCCCACATAAATGCAGGAACCCGAACGTAAATTAGCTGGCTCTGATTGGTGGATGAATTTTTTTCCCTTTTGCGTCCTTTCAAAAAGAACCCATCTTTTTTTTTTTTTCTCGTTTCTCGTTTTTACTAATCCCTTATCACACGCAAAAATTACTACGTATTTGACCAATGACCTCTACGACTGAAAAAAGTATGAAGAGATATAAGAATCCATCAAAGTGGGCATATACTCTTTTCTAACTTGTCTTTTACTTTTGCTTAGATTTACCCTTCGCCTTGCAATTGACTTGTGGCGCTATAGCGGGTAAGTTGCTTTAATATCAGTTGCTTTGCAGCTAACAGCTCGTACCACTTTTTTTCGCTCTAGGTGTTGTCGAAATTTTAGCATTATATCCTTTGGACGGTAAGTCAACCGGTTACTTCGTTTTTTGTATGGCGTTATTAATCTAGGCTCTTACTGTTTGCCATCTGCTTAGTGATCAAAACACGGGCTCAGTTGAGCTCAGGTGCCAGTGTGGGTGTGGTCTCTAGTTTTAAGGACATTATTCATAGTGAAGGGTAAGCGAACAAAAAGAGGGGGAGGTTGACGCTAGGGCTCTATATACGAAGAGCAACTCACATTATCTTAATTATTGATAATACTTAGGGTGTCTACTCTGTATCGTGGTATTACCTTTCCCTTACTTGTAGAAATGCCCAAACGCGCCATTACTTTTGCTGCAAATGAACAGTTTACCACATTTTATAAGAAGCTTTTTGGAATGGATCATGTTACACCGGCATTGGCTCTGGCTACAGGTGTCAGTGCTGGGATCACAGAAGCCACGGTGATCGTGCCCTTTGAACTGGTGAAAGTGCGGTTACAAGATAAAGCCAATGTAAGTATAGAAAACAGATGGATATGGCACAGATATTCACACTTGTCTTATTTTGTTGTTATAGGCACGAATCTACAAAAATGCTTTCGACGCCTTGAAAAAAATCATTCAAAAGGAAGGTGTACTGGCCCTGTACAATGGTCTGGAAGCTACCATTCTTCGTCATGCTGTTTGGAATGGCGGCTACTTTTCTGTAATCTCTTCTGTCAGGGATGTATTACCCGAGGCGCAGGTAAATCCTCTCACCCATTTTGTTAAAAAACAAACAAACTCACGATTGACTCTCTTTATCTTTATAGACTAAAAACGAACAATTACGGAACAACTTTGTTGCTGGCACCACAGGCGGAATTTTTGGCACCATGTTGAATGCACCAACAGATGTGGTCAAGTCTCGGATACAATCATTTACTGGTTCAGGACCTAGAAAGTACAACTGGACACTTCCATCTATTATGCTTATTGGAAAAGAAGAAGGGTAAAAGAGTGTGTGTATATACGTTTGACTATTCGGGGCATGATACTAACTACTCCGTTTTATTTTATGGTCATACACGTGAATATAGTATCAGAAGTTTGTATCGTGGATTTGTCCCCAAGGTGCTTCGATTAGGACCTGGTGGTGGTATTTTATTGGTCGTCTACGACACTGTATCCAATTGGATGAAAAAGCATGTTGTATGAATAGAATAGATTTGCTTAAAATAGATTTGTTTAGAATAGTATGTCTATTTATTGTAGTTGCGAATAAAAAAGTTTATGCAGATAATATATATATGTATATGGTTGTTGTTGTCGTCGTCGTTGATGTATTGCCGCATTATGTTGAAGTCTTTAATCTTCTATTTATGTAAATTTCGATATCTATCAACTATAAATCAAACATATCCCAGATACAATCAGTGCTATGATTATTTGTGCGTACCTTTAGAATCGTATGATACAGTTCAACAAGAAACCGTAAATAGTCGAGTCTCGCCCAAAATGCTAAGGATAATTGTTTTTACTTGATAGTAAAACTTTTAGCCATAAAATATTATAGTAAAAATTAAAAAGTACATAGTTACATGGATTTGGGGGTTATAGAAAACAAGATAGGTTCCTGGCCATTTGAAGTTGGTCAGATTTGGCTCAGAGATCGAAAAACTGTACCATCAAGACGTTTACCAAAAAAAAAAAAAAAAAAAAAAAAAAAAAAAAGGGGGATGTTGTGCAGCCAAGCTAAATACCTTCCAGTGAGCTTCGACAATCTTATTTTTATGCGCTCATCGCTTTTTATTCTTTTATGTGCCCTTCACTGCCTCTTTTTTTTCATATATTCACCACGATCCATCTTCGCAAACCGTTCAAGAAATATCTCTAACCGCCTATTTTTTGAAACCCAATTTACAATGCTGTACAGTAGGCGAACAGCTGAGCGCGACGGTTGACTGAAGTCGTCTCATACCCATCCTTTCACTTTTGGGCACACAGACCGTTATTTGGTCTTTTTTTCTGACAGAACATGCACAGCAAAATCTGAATATACCCATTTAACAAGACATATTAAACGTATAAGAGACAATACAAAAGAAAAAAGAAAGATATCTTTTATTCATAAGTAGGTATAAACTATGCTAACTAAGCTAAATTATGTAGTCTAATGATAGTACTATAACATCTAATTACCGGTGAAGTGGCTAGGGTATGCGTGCCTTTTTTGTAAAATAAACATAATATACGATAATCTAGTCCAACCAAAGAGGGTAAGCTATTCTAAGGCAAGGGACAAACTGTTCTACAGTGAACGGGGTTGGGGTTGTTCCTTCTTTGTTGTAAAGCTATCAAGGAAAGAAAATAGTCGTACTGTCATTGCTGAATTTTTGGCGGCTAATATCATGAAAAGGGAGCCAGCATGTTGATGGTGGTGAAAAAGAACAGCGGAGAAAGAGGAAGGGTTTCTTTTTTTTTGTAATGGGCAAAAACAAATCGCCCACATTCAAAAAAAAAAAAACCCCCCATTTAAATCCCGCCCACGTGAATGTTTATTTTCTCTCTTTTTTATTTTTTCGCTTTCTATTTTTTTCATTTCCATTTTTCCTTTTCATTTTTTCTTCATCAATAAACTTTTTTAAGGCTATGTTGGACTTCGATTAGTGTCAGGACTAGTTTAGAAAGGTTTTCTGCTCAGGGCTTGCAAGATGCATGGGGATTCCCTTTCATTTTGGATTCAGGATTTTGGACCATCCTTAGTTGACTTTTTGAACCTTCATTAACTTAGTATAGTCTTAGTTTGTCCATAGTTTGTACCTATAACCGAATAAAATATGCTTCGTTTTACATACTTCAATGAAAAATGTCCCATTAGTCTTTCTCATGTATTGTGTGTAAGAGATTCCGTTTTTACTACCATCACGATCCTTTTCAATTGCTGTTGACTGTTGTTATACTGTACTTCAATAAAAGGTACCACCCTAGTCTTTCTCATGTATCGTACAGTAAATTACATAGGCTCCCTTTTTACAATAGTTCTTTTAGATTAGTGTTGAACCATTCTTTAAAACTCATTTTAGTCTCCTTCATGCTTACCCCAGCGGCTCCCTCCAATGAATCCCTTCCTACAATGAATCCCTTCCTACAATAAACCCCTCGTCTTTAGTTTTAGTATCTATTTATGTGCTCCAATAAAATTTGCCGTTTTGTAAATTATCCTCTGACTCATCACAGTATAAAAAATATAGCTATTGTAGTGATTTGTGTGTTCCCTATCAAACATTTGCCATCAGGTTCACTTGCTCTGACCTCTTTGCCCCCTATCCTAGGATTTTTCTACACGACCACACATAAATAAATCTAGGTCGTCCTTTTGTATTTCTTTCTAACTTATATATGACAACTTGTACCCCCGCCACCCGTACGAGTCCTAGTGACTGGTTGACATTTCTAGGATATCTAATATGAAATGTGGCACTATACCCACTCTATCATTCACAGGCCGTGTTGCGGCATAAACTCCGCTAGATCAGTATAACCAAAAAAAAAAAAAAAAAAAAAAAAAAAAAAAGGAGCCCGGTTATAATGAAGTTTTGCAGGGAGTGAACTCCAGAACAACCATCACAATCACAACTAAATACCAAAACGTATGTCATCTCTTCATCCATTCATATAATAAACCCACATATCATATCATATAAATTTATATCGATAGGCAAAACATTTGATTTCAATTTTATTTTGTAAAAAAGATATATAAAAAAGAAGTCTATTTCTAATTGGGGGAGAGAAGGGAAGTGTATAATAATGATAACAAGTATAATAATGTACAGTACAATGGACAAAATAAAATGTAAAAAAAAAAAAAGTGAGATGGGGAATAATATAAAAACTATGTATATGAAGGGGGGGCAATAATAATAATAAAAGTAATAAAAAAAGGTACATGATGATGATGATGATGATAATGCTAATGCTAATGGGGAGATATTAATGGTGTTGTTGATGAGAAGTTGCCATTGAATTGGTGGAAGCAGAGGAATCATTCAATCCATATTTGGCCAATCGATCCTTCATGAAACGATCCATCGACAGTTCCTTGTTTGCCTTCATCTGTAGAACCCATTTTTCGGCCAAGTCCGGGCGATTTTTAGCCATCAAGCGATCCAGCACCCCCGTATACCATTTGATCGGTACAGTTGACCAGCCCAGATCGTCACATGCGTCTTGCATCACCGCCGCCGCCTTTTGCAATCGTAATTTCCGAGACCAGACAATCACCATTCGTTCATATACACCAACCGAAGGTCGCCAGCCCCTTTTTCGCATATGGTCATACACCCGTTGTGCCAGATGTGCTGTTTCCGTGTGCTGAGTCAATGCATCCAGTAAAATCTTGTATGTCATTCCATTAGCCAGAATGGACGTACCACGGGGAGCACCAGGAAAGAGGACGTGTCGGTCGTTGGATAAAAACTTGTTGGCGGCTATTTGAGATCTTCGATTTCGGTTGGCTGCGTCGCTGTTTTTACCGCCATACAAAATCCGTGTCAGTTTGAGGTTGTTCAGCCAAATATCATCATGATGGGTTGCCTTGGGATCTGCCAATAGTGTCTTGAATATTTCATCTTCCATGAGCCCCTTTCCTTTATAAACATCCAATAACGTCCGTAGTGTTGTTATATTCAAAGGAACGCCAACCAAATTCATGTGGCGTAACACCTCCAGGATTCGATTTGCCACTGGTTCGCCTTCTTGTTGATGTCGTCGTAGATATTCGTCGTGCTCCACTCCAATCGTTCGCATCAGTAAGTTGAAATCCACCACATCCACATCAGAGAGTTCACTATCTTGTTCACCATCAAAGCCGCCCACTACATGGTCGTCATCCTCATAATCATGCATTGAATTCATTGTCGTCACTGGTGTTGTTGAAGAGAGGATAGGTGTAGTTGATTGCCGTTGTTTTGGTTGCTGTTCAAGACGGTGTGCCAAATGATCAAACACTGCCTTTGCCGACGCCGTATCTTCAATCTTGACGTAAGTCGCCATCAACGAAGTCAAAGCATGGTGATGTAAACCCGGGAGTCCCACCTTCCATTGTATGTCCAACGTCGATTTAAACAAATCCAGATCACCTAATTGAGCACATAAGGAATACGCAAGATGGAAAAGACGCCTGGTATATGCAGAAGTGGAAACAGAGGATCCAGTTGGAAATATCAAAAGTGGATTGTGAATAGCATCTTGATAGACCTGGCGGGCATGATCATATTGCTTTGTCCGGATCAGAGTTTGAAGAACATGGGTATAGGTACGAAGATCCAAAGACGCTGGATAAAGAGTGGCGAACCGCTGATACAGTCGATACATGTCAGTATGGTATTTTGATTTGGCAGCCCTGAGTAAAAGTTGTTGAGCTTCCATCCTGTCAAAGGACCTGGGTAGTTGCTGTGTTTGTTCCAATGTATCCATCCAAAAAAAGAGATCGAGTGCTGGTCGTAACTTGTTCTTGCCCAACCAATGATGAAGCAGTCGCTGAGACATGACCTTGGCCCCCTTGTGATGTCCTAGGTCGACAGCATCTTGTAAAATTTGTTGCGCCATCGTGTCTTTGTTTGTTGCCAAATACCTTTCTGCCAACCGAACCAGTCCCACTGTTGATTGTTTTTGTTGCATTGATCCCGATAATAGCGAAGTATCCGTTTTGTCATCACCGTTGTTGCTGCTAAAAAGCCGGCATTGCTGACGGTAAAAAAGTCGTGCATCTGAGTACCGATCAAGATGAGCCGCCTGTTGTATCAATTTCTCCAAGCTGTAGCTGACCACACCCAACGCATAATAGCGATCATCCCCACCCATAGACGTTGCTGTTTTCCATTGATCTAGCACTTTCTGCATTGCCACGTTGGATGAATCGGTGTGTGATTTCAACCAAGACGCCGCCCGCATGAGATCCCCTTGAGCCAAAAATCCTTGCATCATATATCCAGTCATGAGTTCTAGTTTTGCTGCTGTTGCTTCTGATGTCGGTTCCATGGTTACCTTGGCCTCATTCCAATACCGTAAAGCCAAATCCATCGGTCGTTGTTGTTTTGTTGTCAGCATCGGTCTGGTGGTTGTAGTCAAAGTCGCAATCAGCCATTCATACGCCGTCAAAGAAAGGGGTAGTTGCTTTGTCTTCATCCAGTCGACTAAATCCAACGCTTCGTCCACCTGTCCGGTCACTTTGTATATCGATAAAAGCGTCTCCCCATGTACCATATCAAACTTTTGTGGTGCTAATTGTTGTATATCTTGTAAAACATGTTGTGCATTCACCAGTAGCATTGATAAAGATGGATCGTGAACGGAAGGGCATAGGGCTTTATAGAGGGCCAAGAGTTCATGACTTTCCAGCTTGCACCAGACATCCACGTCGCGTCGAATAGATTCGTATAGAGTTGTCAGCATTTTCCTATAATTCCGTCGAGCAATGACATTTGATAGGGAAGATGATGATTTGGATGATTGACTATATTGGACAGGTGGATGAGACAACAAGGTGACCAATTCTTGTAATCTCGAATCGACTTCTGGGGTGATCAAATGCAAATGGCGTTGTTGTTGTAGTAGTGATGGTTGAAACGATGAGGAGATATATAGTTGCTGAGATTGCTGTTGCTGTTTCAAATAGTTCCATCGACAATGACCACCATTGTTCAGGCCATTGCTATAGCTGCCACTGCCAAAGACAAGAGAGGGTTTTGTATGTTGATGTTGATGTTGCCGTCTGACAAGTAAGCATGTTCGACATAACAATCGTGATGGTGCAACCCGGTGCCATGATCGTAGTTGTACTCCTTGTCGTTGGAGCAGCAAAGGAAAAGACATGTAATACAAGGAGAAGTCTTTTATAGGAGTGGAGCAAGATAATGTAAGGTGGAGAAGGAAAAGAGAAAAAAATCAATTTTTTTTTTTTTGTTTTGTTTTGTTTTTTGAAGGGACGACTAGCCAACCCGAGTCCAGCCAAATTGCCTCCCACCCCTCACACACACAAAAAAAAATATTAATGCGGAGATTAAAGTCATGATGCCCGAATTGAGAAGTGACTTTACCAAAAGCAAGGATGGCAAAATCAAATTCATAAGGAGGGGAAAAGCAGGACAGTTCCGTATACCGTTGTTAGTATATAAAAAAAAAAACGTGGGCACAGACAGTCGCCTACAATTTACAATACTCTTGGTTTGGATAATATTTGATCTCCTTATTCGATGGAACCGATCTGCCCTTGCATATCAACACGAATATGATAACATAAGAGACCCGGAATCATGATCCCGACAATATAGGGCAAAGGGGTTGGTAATATATAAACATCTCTAAATATATCTAATCTATTTAATTCATAGAGCAGAG
The DNA here is from genome assembly GCA_002105175.1 of Absidia repens. Lineage (NCBI taxonomy): Eukaryota > Fungi > Mucoromycota > Mucoromycetes > Mucorales > Cunninghamellaceae > Absidia > Absidia repens. The sequence continues at coordinate 371,360 of MCGE01000024.1, read as the reverse complement.
GTACAATAGACAAGAGGAAGACAAACGATCGATATATACATAATAAAAAACCATTTTTATTCAAATAAAATAAACAAAAGACTATATGATATAAAAACTATATAAACTATACACTAAATACTACATACTACATACTAATGTACTAATGGGGAATCACACTTCCTTGGTTACTTCAGAAGTTGCGTCAAAGAGTACGTTGCTTTCCTTGTTGGTGGCAGATTGTTGTTCCATCAAAGCATTGGCGTTGATGTCTGTATTGGCACTAGTCGTTGCTTCGGCATTGTTGGTTGCCCCAGGAGCAGCTGGCACTGATGGTGATCCAGAGGTTGAAGATGGTTTTGATAGTCGCATGTCCAAAGCCTTCAAAGCCAATGCCCGTCTCCGTTCCGCTTCAGCTCTTGCACTTCCTGGCAATGGAGCTAATGAATGTCTTGGTTGATTTTCCATATCGTACATTGTTGATCCATGTGCTGACGTCGGAGGACACAGTTGGAATTTGACAAATAATTGGTAAACCACATTAGACAGGAAGCCAATAACGGGACTAAATATATTAAACAGTGGTGAGGGTCTAGTACACACACACAACCTTTCCAATGAAGTCAACTTACCGTAGAAATTCAGGGAAGAAGGTAACCAGAGCAAAAGCTTCACTACGGTCTCCACGAATACCATCCTGTACACGCAAGAAGCGAATATAGATCCAACCAACAACCCAGCCGACATTGACCAAATTGTAAAACACAACGGCCTGGAAGAACACCAAACAAATGATACTAGAAACCGTCGCCAGTCCCAACAAATTTTTCACCCGAATCGCCACCACGCCACCCAACACTGAAATCCGATGTTCAGGAATCAGGTATTTGAATGCTACCAAGAATGCCGAAAACACACCAGCCAGTCCGTTGATTTGCACATTGTAGAGATACGTGTCGTCACCACTCATATAGAAGGTTAACACCAAGCCAAACCATGTCACTATGTTAGATGCCACACCTGTGACTAGAATAAACTGTAACAATTCCCGACTTCCCCATACTCGTTCCAGGTACTTGCCACATAGCAATAAGATGACCATCGACGAGATAAACTACACAAATATATGAAAATATAAATAAATGGCCCGTAGTATATCCAAGAAGTAAATTAAAGGCTTTCTTACAGTTAGGAGGGTGTTTTCAAAGAATAGACTGGTGACAACGGTCCAAGGTGCATATATAATCCTATTTTTAAACCACATCAAGTTAGATGACAGACACACTGAGTAGCGCAAAGATTTTTTCAAACTTACATGCCAGGAACAAGGCCAAGAAGAGGGCAATGAGAATGGGTGAGTGGGGTATCAGAATCCAGAGTTTGACGATAAATGTATACATAAGCCATACCAGTAATGATCAAGACAGTCGACAGTAACGATTTAGTCAAGGTCGGGACATTGGTCACGGCTGCTTTGAATTGCGGAGCCATTGAAGTATTTTTTTCCAATGAAGGCGGGGGAGGTGGCAATGAGATGTGATTGATGAACTTTATATACACCTTTTACAAGTGCAAAGTTCAAAATGGGGATAAAGATAAATAGGGTAAGTAAGAAAGAAGGTAGATGATGAGATGAGTCAAGATGATAGACAAAGCGGAAGAACAAAAAAAAAAAAAAGGACGGATTGGAGTGGAAAAAAAATAAACAACCAAAAAAAAGCGGTGCTTAAAAAATCATGACAGAATTATTTTCAAAACGCGGCAACAAAAAATCGAATCGAGTTTTTCCAGGGGTAAAAACATGTCAAAGGCGACGATGAGACGAGATATCGAGTGCAATTTAGAAGGAAACTTGATTAATATGAACATAAAATTTATCAATTTCTGTATTTGTTATTTATCTCGAAAAATTATCCTGGATTTAGATCATCCATTCGTTGTATCGCCCTTTTCCAAACTGAACTAAAAATAAAAGGGGGGGGAAATAAAGAAAATACATATAACGTGACCATCACTGGAAAAAAAAAGGAGCCCCATTTTAGTGATGTCCGATTTTCTGATAATATTGGAGCCTGTGACAATATGGTTGGTAGACATATCAAGTAAGGAGGATGACCAAAAAAAAAAAAAAAAGGGTAAAAAAAGTTTTTTTTTTTTTTTTTTTTTTTTTTTTTTTTTTTTTTTTTGGTGTTACGTTTTTTTAATGCGCTAAGCTTGTCATTCAGATTTATGCTTTAGTGCCTTTTTTTTCCTTTTACACCCCCATCTTCTTGGTAACTTTCTCTCTCCTCCCCCCCAAAAAAGTAAGTCTTCCTTTTTCCTCCTTACATTTATTTTATTTAATGATGATGATGAAAGCTTTTTCTCTCTTTCTTCTTTTTTTCTTTTTCTTTCTTCTCGTTCTTTCTTTCTCTCTCTATTTTTTTATCTTCTTTTTATTTTTTACCAATAGTGTATGCTTACAACCGTAATTATAGTCCCTTATACCACTTTTATCCTTATTTTCAATCATCGCTAACTTCAACATTAATATATTCATCATAAATGGCTCCATTAACAACTATACAAAAACTTACAACAGCAAATGAGCAAGCTTGGCTAACACTTGGTAGGTTGGAAAAAAAAATCATGAGGGGGCGGTAGGAGAACAAGTGATAGGCAGGAGGGGGGAGGAGAGTGAATATCGATAAAAGAAGGTTTGAATTTACTCCTCTCTTTTGGAATTTTCATATAAAAAAAACCCATTATATATGTATGCGTGTGTGTGAGGGTTTTGTTTATGTTTGTGTATGTACGTGTGTGTGTGATTTATTTATTTTTTGTGTAACGGGATTTTTTTTCGGGGGGAAGAGGGGGAAGGTTCAAATGCCAACCACATCCGCTTTTTGCGCCACAAAATAATCTAAATTAAGCAACTTTTCTAAATTTAGGTAATCTCGCAGAACTCATGTCAGATTGGGAAAAGGCGATCCAAGCTTATGAAGCGGCACTGAAGCATAATCCTTACAGTATTCGAGCATTGACACAAATCGCCTCTCTATGTCGAGGTAGAGAACAATTTGGCCAAGCAGTGGACTATTTTAAACGAATATTAGCCATTCAAGAATCAAATGGTGAAACTTGGGGTAGTCTTGGACATTGCTATTTAATGATGGATCATTTACAAGAAGCCTATCACGCTTACCAGCAAGCCCTATATCACCTTCCCAATCCAAAAGACCCTAAATTATGGTACGGTATTGGTATTCTTTATGATCGCTATGGCTCCATCGAGCATGCTGAAGAAGCTTTTTCTGCTGTCACTAAAATGGATGTCCATTTTGAAAAAACGAATGAAATTTATTTCCGTTTGGGTATCATATATAAACAGCAACAGAAATTCGACCTTAGTTTGCAGGTACACAAACAGCTCCGCCTCTAATATTGATTTAAACGCCGACATTTTTTTAAAACATGGTTTCTCTCCTTTTTTTTCTTTTCTTTTCTTTTTTTTTTTTTTTTTTTGTTAGTGCTTTCAATATATCTTGGCAAATCCCCCTAAACCATTAACCAAAGTTGATATATGGTTCCAACAAGGACATGTGTATGAACAACAAAAAGAATACGAACGAGCCAAGGAAGCCTATGAACGGGTATTGGCAGAAAATCCTGACCATTCCAAAGTGCTTCAGCAGCTAGGTTGGCTTTATCATCAACAAAACACAACATTCAGCAGTCAAAATATGGCCATTCAATACTTGACTCGATCACTGAAAGCGGATAGTCAAGATGCACAGTCATGGTATCTTTTGGGAAGATGTTATATGACGGAACAAAACTATAGCAAGGCCTACGAAGCTTATCAGCAAGCTGTATACCGTGATGCTCGCAACCCAACATTCTGGTGCTCGATTGGTGTGCTTTATTATCAAATCAATCAATATCGGGACGCTCTGGATGCTTATAGTCGAGCAATTCGCTTGAATCCATACATCAGTGAAGTGTGGTACGACCTTGGTACTCTTTATGAATCATGTAACAACCAGATCCAGGATGCTTTGGATGCGTATCAGCGTGCATGTGAATTGGACCCCAAAAACCCTCATATTCGACAACGACTAGATTTGTTAAAAAGAACACATGGTGCTGGTGGAGCGTAAGTTGAAAAGAAAACGTGCATGAATTTTCTCGAGTGGTTTACGAACGATTTTTTTTTCATGAATTAGATCAATGATGAGTACCCCTGTGCCTCAAGATGTGGACAACCCATACCAATATCACAATAGTAATGAAACATCACTTGATCCTCCAACATCAAGTCATCAACCTCCGTCTCGACAATCACCTCCACCGATGCTACAGCAGCCACAAACATCACCTTTCCAACGCTATGAAAGACCTTTGGTAAGTTTTGTTGGAAAAAAAATAAAAAAAAAAGTCAGGAACTGGTGGCGGTGTTTTATTTTTGACAAAAAAAAAAGAAAACGGAATCTAAATTATTTTTTATGCAGGCACCACCCGAGAATCCATCTGCCGTCATGAACAGCAATGCAATGGCATCGTCAACCACCACCACACCATCATCATTATCATCATCATCATCATTATCAGCAGAATCATCCGGATCTCGAGCGCCATTGACGCCAACATTAGCTGGAAACGGTGGTAGTAGCAGCAAGGCACCGTTGATGCCATCGATCGACGAGCGTATGAGCCCAATGAAACCTATGGATCATCATCAGCAACAGCAGCCTCCGCCTAGTCTCCCCGGCGCTTCACATTATTTGAATCAATCTCGTCCACCTCCGCCTCCCACACTTCGAAGAACCTCCATTTTATTTGAAGATCAACCACAAAATGGCCCCAAACCTTCTTTACTAGCCCAACATCATCACCACCATCATCACCCTCCTTCCTCTTCTTCTTCTTCTACCCCATCCTTACCCCCTCCTCCACCCACTCCACCACCTATCCATCATCACTCCCAATACTATCAGCATCATCATTCTTATCAACAACAACAAAAACGGGGCTCACAATCCCCTCCTACCCCAACCAATGATAGGAAAAAACAAAAATTAGCTTCCATTCACATTTGACCTTGAACTTTTTTTTTTTTTTTTGGTTACAAATAAAGTTGAATTTTTTTTTTTTTTTTATGCACAGATTGGGAATTTGGATTTTTTGGTCTACTTGATTATTTGGATTCGGATTGTTTGTGTCATGATGAGTGATCATTCTTGTAAATTGGGGGGGGGATTCGATGAATTTTAAAAGAGATATGTAGGAGCATGTGTCAAAAAAAAATCTGTAACGTCTTACAATTTTTAAAGTTTATTGGGGGATGGAAGGGGGGACTAGCATAGACTTTTTTTAAAATTTGAGTTTAGGAGACACACACGTTGCTTTTGTCACACTGTTCAATTGTTTGAATTACCATTTTATTTGTTTTATTTTCAACGATACATATAAAAAACAACAACAATAAGTAAATAAAAGATACACCTTTTTTTTTTCTTTATTTAACACAAATGGAAGAGATAATAAATATGTAAGGGGAGGGTAAATAGACTATCACTACAGTATGTATACTGAAAAAAAAGAGACTATACTACAAGGGGAAGGAAGATCAAAGTCACTGGGTTCATGCTTGGTTGTGGACAAAATATCCACTGCTTGATGATAGAATCTACTCCGATGCTTTTGTTGTTGTTTTGTCAATGTTCATAAATTTCACCCGATCAATTGATTCAGTTACTAAAAGTAAAAATGCAAATAAGTAACAGCGTCCTTCCTTCTTATTTGTTTTTTGTTGATTTTCTTTTTTACTTACTTTGGTAAACCCGCTATTTTTTATTTTTTTTCTTGTTAATAAATTTGGTATGGAATGATTGGTTTGTTTGATATCGTTTTCGATTGTATCTATTATAAATGGTAAGATTAAAATTCACTCATTAGATCCAGTTTTCCATTTTCTTCCCCCCGTTTTTTTTTTCTGTTGTACTTACGTTTTCCATAATAAACAATGCATGGAGAAGTCAAGCATCGTATGCATTACCAAGTGATGATAATGAGAATAATGCCAATGATGTGATCGGAGGTTGCTGCAGTTTTTTTTTTAGCATGATGAGAGAAGAGGTATAAGAGATCGGCGAGGGAGTTGGATGATGATGATATGATAGTACGGAAAATGATGATGAGGACCAGTTCGTTTGATGATTGAGATGGGTAACGTTGCTGATATCATCCGATGACGACGTTATTATATAGCAGGACCCTGACAATGTTCACCTTTTCTTGCACACCATTGCCAAATACAACACATGATCCAATGTAACGCAGATAGGTGTGCGAATATATGCGCCTAGTATTCCGTTCACTCACATGTTTCCAGCATCGTTAACAAGGGTTTAACGGCTAAGATCGGCAAAGGCTTTTCGGAGACTAGGAGATTCTAGAATGAAAGAAGTCATCATATCATTAGTAGCAGCAAGATCAATGCATGGGAGGTGGGGATGGGGATGTGTTTTACCATAAAACCATGTGCTGGAAATATCAAGATCGACCAGAGTCAAGCTACACCGTTTTGATATTTCGAACAGAAACTATACAAACCTTAATCAGCCAATATTTGTAAAATCCGATTCCCCCCTTCGTTGACTTACTTTTTTGTTTGCTATCATTCATCCCTAACTACAGAGGTAAGTGATGCTAAATAAATGAGCATGATATACATTTGCCAAGTTTACGTATTTAATTTCTTTACCATAAACAAATAAATCTCGACCTGTATATTTCGATCCACATATCTTCATGAGCGGTGGAGCTGAATGTCGGTAATGTTTGCAGTAAAATGTCTATTCAATATAATAACAAGAATAAATTGATATATCTACAATCTAAACATATCTTTTATGACTCTTACGCCATCAGATGTATACCAACTTCATGCAGGGGCAGAGACGCCGCTCAGTAGGATCATCACAACTGATATGTATATAAGCATCTAATATTTCCTTGAGACCCAAAAAAAAAAAGCATCAGCATATCAAGTTTGTTTTTACATATACGTGGATATGGCTTTTTTACCTTGATAAAATCAGCTAATAACATTGATGTGTATTGGATTATATACAACGACCATCCTTAAATACATCTGTCAATATAACCCCATACAATATTCTTTTCATGATCAATTGTATCTAGTATTTTGCAAAATAGACAAACAGGTACGCCTGAAAACAATAAAATCAAAATTAATAAGGCAGTAGAAATCCAAAAACCGGCTTAATACAGATTGCGTGCGCTTTAGTCGTGTCCTGCAGCCGTTCACTGTCCTTCCTTCTATCTTACCGTTTGAAACAATGCGTGGGAGCAAATCCAAACAACACATCATTCTACCAATAAATAACCACAAGAGTCTATTTCAAGACGTGATTATTAAATCATAAGTCGAGATCAAAGATAAGCCTTTTCCATTGACTTACCTACCATGTTGATTATGTGTCAAATTCTTTCTTCGTTATTGATGTACTAGTTGACTGTCCATAGTTCGCATTGTTTTATACGAGACATTCCAATTTATAATCAATCTATAAAAAGAAAGAGAGAGAAAAAAAAATGTCATATTTTGATTTTTTTTTTTTTTTATTAGTTCATTGTCAGCGAGCAGCAAAAAACTACAGTATAATTTATTTTATTTACTGGTCACGCTATTTTAGTTTTTTGGAGAAGAAAAAAAAAAAAAAAGGAGTGAAGCAGTAGCTACTGAGCCAAGTCAGGTATGGTCGACAGATCAGGCACTGGAGTCAGACGAACATCATAGAATTGAGCCAAAATACGAAGGGATTCAAATATTTCATCCAACTCCTGCTCGGATACTCCATGTGACTTTGCACCGATAATATGTCCCTTCATAATTGGGAACACTTGTGTGGCAAAACATCCGGCAACCAGAATCATACAAGATTCCTTTGCCGATGTAACAGAAGTTTCAGATAGAGGGGAAGCATAAGCATTATTCATGACCATCAAGCGGAGATCAGGGTTGATCTCGTTCAAGATAGACTTTGATTTTTCAGCGTTCGCACCATACACATTTCCAAAAAAGAGTTCTCCCCAATAACGGTTTGCCGCTATATTTTCCCAACAATCATCTTTGCGAATAGACTCCTTTGGAAGACGGTCTCTTACATCTGATGGAACCATTTTATTTAAAAAAAACGTTCCTACAATGGTCTTTACAATGCCATAAAAAGAAAAAAATCGCTGGTATTGAATTGACATGAATAAGTATTAATTCCTTTTTCTCTATGTGTGTACTTTAGGATAACCAAATGCAACCATGCCTTTAAGAAGGGCATCACATTGTTTAGCGACGACTTTTGCCTTGAGTGAAAGCTTTTCGTCGGCAGACATGTTTTCCATAGCATCAATGTCTTGGGAGACTAACTCGTACACCTGATAAAGGTCTTCAGGGCGGTTCAACCCGTTGATTACGAGCGGCTATCAAATTCAAAAAAAAAGGTCGATTAGTACCCACTTTAAAAAGGGCGAAAGTTTTTGACAAAATAAATTTACGGCGATGAGAAGCCACTTTTTAGACAAATAATTTTGACTAGTTGCTTGATCCACATGGTTTATCCGGCGAATATCATTCAAAGCGTCAATTAAAGACATTTTAATTTTTTTTTAAAGAAAATATTGTTGTACAGGTCGAAGAAGACCTACCAATTTTCTCCCCAGCTTTTATACATTTGAACCAAGTGCAATAGGTCTACATGCCTACCTGATTTAACTTTTCGGTGAAACTAGTCAATTTTAATCAGCACCAGAAGTAGAACATTGACCTTCTGCATTTGATGCCGCATTTAAACATTGGCCTTCTGCATTTGATACATCCAGAAGAACAAAACTAAAATTAAAATCATTTTTGAAAGATCTATGTATTTTTATTGGCATAAATCAACACACATAACATAAGATAAACTAAGAGGGTAAGTGACCTTACGGTGAGTGACAGGCTATTCTACGAGGAAGGGATAACTACTCTACGGTATGTGATTAATTATTATAAAGTCCAGAAGAGTGCGAAGGCATCATGACAGCTGCGTCACGAGAAGAGAACTACCATGCCATCGCTGTGGGTGCTGTAAGGTGCTGTAAAAAAAATAAAGAGAGAGATACCATGCTGCCGATTGTTGTCATTAGAGGAGGAACTATGGTTCTGATTACGTTGCAAAAAGGAAGGCAAACTAAAAAAAAAAAAATAAGATGAAGAAAAGAGGGTTCCTTTTTTGTATCCACCACATGCAAAGCAATTGTGATCAGAGAGCCACCTCCGAAAATATTTCGAATCCCGCCCAGGTGAAATATTTTTATTTTCTCTCTCCTGCTCATTTTATTTTTCCCTCTCTTTTTTTTTTTTTTTTTTTTTTTTTTTCATTTCAATTTTTCTTCACCATTCAACTTCTATGGGGTTATTTTGGACCTAGAACTGTATCAGGACTAGTTTAGAAGGGATTTCAGCTCAGGGATTACAAGATGCATGGGGAAACCCCTTCATTTTGGATCCAGGATTTGAGACCACCATTAGTTAAGCCTTTTGGAACCTTCATTACCTTAGTTTAATCTTGGCTTGTCCATATTTTGTATCTGTATCTGAATAAAATATGTCTCTTTTTACCTGCTTCATTGAAAAATGTCTCATGTCTTGTGCAATAGATTCCTTTTTTATTACCATCCCCTAGGTGTGGTTCAATAAAAGATTCCTATTTAGTATTTCTCATACCTTGTACAGTCTATTATATCCCTTTTTACAATTGATCCTTTACATTAGTGTTGACCATTCTTTAGAGCCTTCCTCCGACAGTCTCCCTCATGGTACCACCAATAGATCCCTTGTTACAGTGAACTGCGCTCTTTTAGTTTAGAATTTGCCACTTTGCTTCAGTTAAATCTTTTCTATCAACCATGCTCTAAACCATTAGATAGTAACAACACCATTATTATGGCTCTTTTACGAGTGTCCTATCATACGTCTGTTTTCTAACCATCACCACCACCCTAACCACCACCAACCCGCCACTAGACTATTTCCCCTCAAAGACCTAATGACTTTTTATCAATAGTGGACTTATTTCCAAGTCGCCAATTATATTAAAGAACCCAGGCTGTGTTGTGGGTGCACTTTTCTCCTGCCTTCTGAATAGCACACTGGTACACTTCCAAAGGGAAAAAAAAGCGATACTTCAAATCATTTCACATTTTAGTGGAAAATGGGACCTGATTGTTTAGATAACTATCCAGCCTTCACCCGTCCTTATACCTTACATTATCTCTCTCTCTCTTTTTTTTTTTTTTTTTTTTTTTTTTTTTTTTTTTTTACCTCTTTTACATTGAAAATGAAATAAAATATTAGGTTATGTACATATATTGACCATTATTTAGTGTATTTGGAATATGCTTTTATACAGTTGAATGGAATAATTTGCATTGTGGGTTGATTTGTGTATTATGGGATTATATTTGTATGCAGTGTATTGATTACGTGCGGAAGAAATATTTGAAGAATATTGTATTGTGTGTGTGCGTGGGTATGACTGTAGGGGCAAACAATAGCTGGTCAGGATCCCAAAACCAGGGATAATGGGTAGCGCAAGCATGAAGAAAACCAAGGTCGTTGATTATTAATAGATGTATGATAAACCAAATTCATGCACAAGTTATGATAATGATAATGTCCTTTTGGGTGAAAGAAGACCCCTCTTCTCCTTTAAGCAAAAAAAAAAAAAAAAAAAAAAAAAAACTACAAACACATCAAAATAATACTGAGTTCACTTTGAGTTCCCTTTTTTTCTTTTTGTGCGTGTGAGTGTATGTGCGTGTGTGTGTGTACCACAGGCAAGAAAAAATAAAAATAACAAGCTGATATACAGTACGGTCAGTCTAGTGGAGATTACGATGGGGTAACAGACTATGGGTTAATTAATACAATGCGTAAGATTTCATAGCGATATACCGTAATAAAAGGATATTCAAATGTTTATTCAGATATATCTGAAAGAATTACTATGTGATTTGATACAAGATGAATTTGAAGGGGGGGGATGAAATAGTAAATCGTATTTTATTTATATAAAAAACAAGTAGTAAATCCAAACTATAAAAATGCTATGTTAGAATATATAAAAGGCGACGAACTAAATCCAGGTCAATGAATGACAGAGCGAGATAATGACGACATTTCATATAAAGTGACCAAGAACTGCAAACCAGTTGCTGGGCCCTAGGTAGTGAGACAAGTAGCCATTATAAGCAGCTAGAATTTAATGCAAAATTCTCTATGCTCTATTGCAGCTGATACATGCACCGCACATCCTAGAGTCATTTACTGTATATGATTAAGTGAGCAGGGATATCATCATATTATACGAAAATTCTTCTAAAACTGTCAACCAGCCCTTGGGTCTTCAGGGGAGAGCAATAATAGTGGAGAAACTAGAAAGAAAATAATTGGAAAGGCACTGACAAAGCGACTACTATTGTAATATTATTTACTATCTAATAAGTAGAGGACGGTTAATACAAATGCACATTTCTTGAAGCATATTGGTATATATTGACTTGAAAGTCTTAGGGTTTGATAGTAAAAAGGTATTTATTGAATACTGGAGACTAATGTGAGATTTTAAAAATGGTTTAAAACTAATCTATATAGGTAACTGTAAAATGGGAGCAAATATACTGTACAAGATAAGAATACTATATGGATCTCTTTTATTGAAGCACAACGAGAGGATGGTGGTAAAAAAGGGATCTACTACACAAGACATGAGGGAGACTAATGGAACATTTTTCATTGAAGTTTGTAAAAAAAAGACATATTGTATTCAAATATAAGTTCAAACTATAGACAAGTAGCACTAGACTAAGCTCATGGAGGCTCTGAGAAGTTAACTAATGGTGGTTCCAAATCCTGAATCCCAAATGATAGGGTTTCCCCATGCATCTTGTGATCCCTGAGCTGACACCCCATTTAAAGTCGTCCTGATACAATTCTAGTCCAAAATAATCCCGTAGAGTTGAATGGTGAAGAAAAATTGAAGGAAAAAAATGAAAGGGAGAGAGAGAAAGCGGAGGAAAAAATTGTGAGTAAATAAATATTCACGTGGGCGGCATTTGAAATATATTTTTACCGATTTGCTGAATCGCTGAGCTGAAAGGTTGCCCAGTGCAAGAGGCTAACCGACCAAGAATGCCTGACACTTCCCCTATCTTTTTTTTACAGCAAACGCCATACATCTCTCCCCCTTTTTTCACGCATCCACGCATCCACCCACATACCATCTAAATAAAATATACTCGATCGACGGAGCGATGAGCAATGCATGACTGTTGGTCCATCAAATGGGCAACGCGGCAGAGTCATCATCTAATCACACACCATCAAACCCCATACTTTGACCAAAAAAAAAAAAAAAAAAAAAAAAAGCCATGATGCCTAGCAAATCTATATGATGTCTCAAAGCTCCAACAGAGCATGAGAGCATTTATTTCACAATAATCACGTATACGTAAATACCCAACTAATAAAGCTAGCAAATAAATCTAGTGGTAAAACTAAACCCTACAACTAATATGCTATAGTTTGCTTTTGATAGCCTTTGGAAGACTGGGAATAGGAGTACCATAGTATTGACAAAGAGCAACAACGGTTTCGTACACGTGCTGAAGATCGCTTTGGGAAGCACCATTGTGAAGAGCGCCGTAAGAGTGACCACGAAGCTGGGAAGGCAAATGCTGAGCAAAACAACCAGCGACAACGAGAAGGCTTGTTTCTTTTGCGGAGACTATCGTTGTCTCTGACAATGCAGACCCATAAAGATGATAGTGTGCCGTTTGAGCAAGATCGGGATAGATGGTGGCCATGGTGTTCATCACTCGTGCAGTATGCTTGTCATAGATCGTATCGAATAATGCTTGGCCCCTTTCACGTTGTTCCATCACTCGTTCCCAGGTATCTTCTTTCCGGATAGGTTGGTTCGCCAGCCGTTGTCGAATCATGTCGGGCGTTGCATTGTATAATTGTTGAAGCCCATTAATCGTCTATCAATACCACCATCACCCCCCCCACACACACACACGCACCGAAAAAAAAAGAGTTGTATGTATATCAGTTTCCATATCAAGATGTCCTCCTCTTATTTTGTTTGTTTGCTACCTTGGGGAATCCGCCGGCAATAAAGCCTTTCAAAATAGCATCGCGCAGTTTCGCCACCACCTTGACCTTGAGTGCGAGTTTTTCATCAGTTGTCAAACACCTCATGTCTTCCACATCTTGGTCGATCAGAGTAACCACTTGTTGGATATCTTCAGGGTGATTTAGTGTACTGATAGTGACAGCCTGATAAAGCAGAATAGAAGTGTTTCAGTGAGGCGGATGCAGTAAAAAAGAATGGAGAGGTTAGTGTCATATAACCACGTCAGCGTTGCTTCCACTTACAGTAATAATATACCAGCTATTTGCGAGATATTCATCACCACTGTCGATATTTACAGAGTATATAGAGCGGATGCGAGTAAGTGTATCGATCAACGACATGATTAAAAAAAAAAAGGCGGGGAAAAAGAAGCAGCCCAAACGAAAAGCGATGACTTATTGAAATTAATTTCACATTCCGCATTTAGAATAGGACAAAAAAAATCCAGGTTCTCCACAATTTGATGGGAAGTGTCAATAATTCCAAATAAAGTAAAATATATAAGAAGGTGAATAAAAGACGGACAAATCGATATATGAAGCCAGGGAAGACCAATTTCTATAGGTGAAAAAAGTACAGAAGCATACTGTGCCGTACAGCGTTTGCCCACATTGATAAACACACACGTACACCAGCACACACGCACACACACAACGACTGGTGATCGCACAAAATTCAATATCGATGCATCAACTGCAAATATAGAAAAAGATATCAAACATGCCTGTTTATTTCATAACATAATATAACTATGTATGGTTGGTATATTTGAGGAGGAGGAGAATTTCATAAAATAATAATACACTAATTGGACGGGGATACAAACTAAATGCATATACTAACACACTACACAGGGAAGGGGGTGGGACTATTGTATCACTGTCTGCTTTTTTCTTCACGCAGTTGCTTCATTGTTCTTTGTATTTGTTCTGTAAACCATGGTCCAGAAGTAGATTCCATAAAGTGAATAGTTTTGATTCGTACGGGTCGTGTTTTCGTATAAATCATTAGCACACCACCATCATTTGTGTCGTCGTCATCATCAGTACAGACATTGTCACCACTATTGTCGTCATTACCGTTGCTGTCATCATTGTTGTTGATCATATTGTCGTTATTTTTGCCTTTGATCCACTTGCAAGTCTCCACATCTTCCAACCTTTCACACCATTCCACTTCGAGTTTTCTTGTGTGAACCATAAAGAGTTGTTGGTAAGTCAAAATTGCAGTTTTCTCGTCGGTGTCCGCCAAAGTATGAGCAATATATTTTTCTTGACTGTAGTAGCCATCCTTCATTTCCTTCATCCACATTTGTCCAAGAGCTTCACGTTGAGAGTAAATCTATGACCGAAAAAAAGGGGAGTTTAATCTACGATGCAGCGCATCCATTTGATTTCCTTTTTTTTTTTATTTTTTATTCTTACACCCAAAGTGCCATCTTTTCCAATATATCGAGGTAATCGTTCGCGGACGAGGGACCCCGCCTCAAACAGGTTGGTAGTTTCACGGATACCAGCAGATACATTGCTTGCCAAGTCAAAAAGACCAACTACAGGTTTGGTGACCACACTGCATAAAATAATCGTTAGCGTTAATTTTTCAAAATAAAATAAATAAATACTACTCACCCAACAAGGCCTTTGCCTACACCACCGAAAAAGCCACCCACTCCAGATTCTTCAGCACCTTCAATAGGACGTTTAACCAAGCCAGCAAACCCACTAGCTATACTTGTTCCAAAGTATGAGACGCCTTGAGTGACCCCAAATATAGCATGCTGAGGTTTATTTCTTGCCATGTGGATGCGCCTTCGGTCCTGGAATTTTTTATCCATCGTCGCCACTGCCAAACCTTTACCCAAGCTTCCTGTTACTCGACTAAAACTATCGGTAAAACCAAAGACACTCTTTTTCATAAATCCACCAACACCCTAGAAGTCGCAAAAGATATAAATTGTCAGTAATAAAGATCACCTCCAACATTTATAGCTATCATATACTTACTCGAGCAATACCAATACCAAGATCTTGAGGTCGATCACTTGTGATAAAGCCTTGATATGGTTCATAAAATAATTCCCCAAATCCAGAACTAAGATTGTTGAATAGACCCACTGGGTTGCCGATGAGATCTGCACTGCCAACGACCTTGTGAACTTGGTAAATCACTTGGTCTTGATAATGGAGCATAATTCTTGAAGACAAATCTTGAGAGCTTGCACGAAGATTTTCCACAATAAGCGCGTTCAGTTTGACAGGCGCATCCTAATAAACAATGTTTTCATAATTACGATCATTAGTGAATCTGGCAGTTCCCGCATCATAAAACTTACATTGATATTTCCAATTGTCATTGTAAATACATCAAAAATGTAACCAATGGGTGAGTTAGTGCTTTCATTTCTATAAGAGAATCATACCAGAAAATTCAAATATAAATAATGAGCTTGTCACCATTTTTCATAATTTTCATCAACTTACGCATCTACAGTATTAACACGGAGTGTCCTGACAAATGATAAATTCAATCGCATGGGCTGGATACAGAATTCTTCAAAGTAGAGTAATGCTTGATTGTAATCTTCAGGAGGGGCTTCCACTTTTGCATCCAACAAATCGCAGGAACTAATATTAAAAAGTTAGATATTGCTGGAAGGTTTGTCTTTTTCTACATTGATCTTACTTTCGTATATCAGATTCATTTTGTTTGGTGTCAAACTGAGCAAATTCAATAAAGGCATACAATAGATCTTCATCTACCTCAATTGTCATCTCTTGAAAGAGGACCGAAAAGAGCTTGAAGTACGTCACGCCATGGGCTACATTCGTAGAAAATAAAATAAATCAATGCCATATTTTCAACCACCAATTTTTTCAAGCAGACAACTTACTATTATCCTTGACCTTGTCCAGAGCAAGATGGAATGTCGGATGTACGTTAGATCCAGGAGGAGCAGCTTTGGGCAGAGTCGATGGATAGAACAAAATAGGATAGGTAGTTCCAAACAGTTGATTGTCGATCTGAAGCCATTGTACACCAGCACGAACAGATTGATACAAGTTTGAATCAGTGTACTTGACATCAAGGTCTTTAATTGTTGCATAGACAATCTCCTAAGGAATAAATAAAGGTGAGTATTGAGTGATAATCATATTCACCCCTTTTCCATTCTTTATATTTACCTGCGATCTGCTATTGACGACAGAAATGCCAATACCATTGAGTTGAAGTTTGAAGGTATAGTTGATTACAAGTTCAATGTCCACAGTTTCAAAATGATCGCGTATACTACTACTCTCTCGGGAGCTTGATGGGGCGATGGTAGATTCCCCAGAGGAAGTAGGCCGGAACAAACTATTTTCTTCTTTGAAGTCAGTCAACAGTAGCACCAATGATGAATCACGAGCAGCAATATCGATAGAGAGAATTCCACCGCCAGGTCCATGATAATGTTTCTAGTTGAATGATATAAATGTACATATTTTCATTAAATTGTATCACACCTTGTTCCCCCCCCACCCTTCCCATTTTTTTATTACCTTGTATCTAAACGGAATCTGCGCACCAATAGCTTGGAAATCAATAACACGGCTTTTGCCACCAACTTGCAGAATCAAACGCCTTTCCTTAGTAGCTGGCCTGTCCCAAGAATACTTCATGTATTTCTGTTCTGGTGTCAACTGGTATTTCGTTGTTGGTATTTGTGATTTCTTGTTTCTGAAGTGTTCGTCGTTTTCACTTGGCTAGCGAGAGAAAGAGAAAAGAGAACATTAAATAAATCACATTTTCTACACCTATCCCATATATGATTACATACCTCTTGATAAAATGTGACATCAGTACTGGAGCAATTGATAATCATATATGGCCAATCCGTTGTATGTTTCAAAGTCACGAATATTGTTGCATTATTCATCAGCACGGAAGCTTTGATCAAAATAGGTCGGGAGTCACCATTTTTAGGAACTTTGATGAAGGTCGTACCAATTTCTTGAATATCAAATGGTGTAGACCTTCAAAAAAAAAAAAAAATTAATTTTCAGTATTTTCAATTTTGAATTATTCTTACCATTGATTGTCAAGTTCTGCCAGCTGTAGACACAACCATTTGAAAGATCTTGACTTTCTTGTCATATAAAGAGGTAATGTTTCAGAAACAGGGATAACAGAAGCTTCATTCGATTCATATTCGGCGAATTTGAGATTAAGATGAGTGTCGTTCTTCAGCACAAACCGTGGAGATATTGCCACCAATTTGGTCAAATGATACTACAGGTACAAATAAACAATAGAATTGAGTAACTATTCCATCACCGCTATATCGCTAGTTTCGTTTTACTTACCATTCCAGTTCCTTCTTCAACATGAATACCAGCATGAATTTCAGTATTGTTATGAGATGCTAAGCGTACATCCACAGAACTGCCAACCGCTTCAAACGAGAGAGCCTAATAGAAATCATAAAATTAATTACAGTAAATATCTATTCATAACATCGTTATCTTTTCACTGGCATACCTGACTCCATTTCGACCCATCAATCGATATTTCTGACCTATTTCTGGGATCCGATTTTGGATAAGAGAACATGTAAGGCGTAAGCTATACCAAAAAAAAACAAAACAAAAAAAAACAAAAAAAAAGGTAAAAAATCAGCACACAGAGATTCTCATGTAAATTAATATGTACTATACCTGAGATTCATATGCAGGAATATTATGTACTGATGAAACGGCTTTGTATCCATAATTTGTGTTGCGACATCGGATGGCAACCGCATGGGCCGATTTGTTAAGGATAAGATAGGGTGCGTATACTTTGATTCGAAGTCCAGTTTTTGCATCTTTTGCGCGCCTAAGAAAAAACACAAATAAGATCACACAATAAAGAGAGTACTTTTGCTATTGTTCTTACCGTAACACCAGTCGCAAATAAATCGGATTTCCAGAATTGTCTTTGACCATGATTGGAATGCCTTCTTGTGAAGCAGAATCAGTAACTTGAATCGTTGTCAAGTCCGTTGGTATATAATCTAGTGATCCCCCGCCCAGAAAAATACATAGATTAATAACAGGATCATATTCAAATATAGTGGATTTTTACTTACCTTCTTTTTGAATATCCATGACAAACGCAAGATCACTTTCACTACTAAAGGTGTGTAGTTGTTCAGAGCCACCTGTTTTGATCACGGTTGAGACGCATTGGTTTGTGATTCGATCGATCATAGTCCACTTAAAGTCGAACGGCAAATGATTGACAATTTTGATAGGGGAGCCAAATTGAATCTTCATAATAGGGTACTGTCGGCATACATAGTTTTTGGTATCGAAGATTCCACGAAGATGATAGATAAATTCTGGTGAATCTGTCTCGAGTAGTTTGCACGAAACCGCATTAGGAGGCTTGGGGTGAATCATATCTGACCAATGTAGAAGAACATCACTCCAATGGTAATGTTCTAAAGCAAACGAGATAAAAAAAAAAAAAAAAAAAAAAAAAAAAAAAAAACCAGTGAGAAAGAAAAGAAAAAAATAATGCGTTTCATTGGTTTTAGCACTTTTGCTTTACCTGAAGGACGGACAACAACCCATGGACGATAAGACAAGCCAATGGGAACGTAAAGGAGTTCATTTGGTTCTATAATAACGAAGTTAGTAAAAGGAAAATATCAAGAATTCATTTATATTACCAACTGTCCAAACAGGAGATACAATTCTTCTTGATAAGTCCACCATTGTGATCTGCATAACTTCTTCAGATTGATTGTCCAAAGTCAAACCACCATGAAATATCACCGTCTTAACATGGTTCTTCAACATGACCTCCACAACTACCCGATGTTGTATTCCATCCTTGCCATTTTTCAACCGGTAGGATTGCTTGCCTTCCACATCCAAAGGAATATGCTGGATACTTTCCCACCCCATATGAAGAATTTCTACACCCAGTAAATTGTTATTCACCTTGACCGACTAATGCATAACATACAGCTGGTGAATAAACCGATTCATGCAAATTAAAGTAAAGCCTACTTACGTCTTTTCTTTTTTGCCAATCCCTAAAGGTCCAATCTTGATCTTGACCAGATTTCATGACGCACACATTGGTATCGCCATCTTCCACATCACTCGACATATTCCAAAAACGCATATCGTAGCCAGTTCTATTTTGTATGATAAACGGTTTCCTTCGCTTTTGAGCATTTTCCGGAAGCGGCTAAGTAAAAGAAAAGTCATACGTTAAAAAGCAGTCTATCCCCATAACTTTTTGTTGTAGCTTACTTGAATATCAGATAGAGTCGTTGAAATAGACAAGACCGTTTCCAAAAATGTGTGTGTCATATTGATATTGAGCATTTCCTTGGATGTCAAGCCAATATCCAAGCTTTTAGATGTAGGTTCCTGAGTCACATTGATTTCGAAGTTGTACGGCTCAATCAGAGGCTCCCAATAAGAATTTTTGAAGTTGAAATAGTTGAATCGAGTAGATATATTGACATTCGCAGTCAGCTATAAAAGAAAAAGAAAAAAAGGTTCGATAAACCAGGTCAATATACAGACTTGCTTTTTCTTCTACTTACAGCTCTAGACCAATCGGACACAATGACAGTAAATGGTTTGACAATAAGATCCATGAAAGGCAAATCATGCAAGTCCTCCACCACAATCAACTGGAACCCTTCGAAGAGAGCGCTCATCTAACATAGAATAATATCAGAAAGAAAGAAAAAATGAGCAACTGTCATGTCAATTAATACCAGTATTCGTAGCTTACCGATTCCCGAGACATCACAATATAGGGCTCAATCAGCCGATTTGCATTTTTTTGTTGACCGAGGACCTGATTCTGTTGTTCGCCGATGTGGAGGTGCGAATTATCGTATTGATTCCTTGCCAAGCTATAACCTGGGGAAGACAGTAGAGACGCAGGAGTCAGATCACCATTCAGATCATTGTCAAAATCTTCATCATAATCATCCCCATCATCCGAGTCTGTTGTTGATCCGTCGTCGTTTTTGTTGTTATAGGAATCGGTGCCTAAAAGCGCAGTGGCTTTGTTGATAATATCCATCACCAGGACGAAATCATGATAAGAGAGACGCAGAGTAATGGGTTGGATACGAGCATCAATGTTGGTGTTGGTGTAACCCGGTGCAGATGTTAACGTTTGCATATCCACATCGACATTGAAAGGTTCGACCAGTGGCATCAATGATTCGTTACGCTTATCCATTCGGCAAAGCATGACACCAATGCCATTCAATCGGAGGGCAAAGGTTTCTTGTTGGATCACCGAGAGTTCCTCGAACGAGATCACCATGGCTTCAGAGGAGAGAGTATCCGGATGAGCAAGGCAGATGATTTCCAGATCGACCACGTTGACTTTGTAGTAGAACATCGATTGTGCATTCGCTTGCTGATCGTTTATACTGCGTGATGTTTGATGGCTACCAGTCTGTGAGTAGGTGGAGTAAGGTCGAGATGCTGATTCTGACATATGACTTGCTGGATCTCCAATTCTGTCGCTTCCTTGACCTGGAGTAACGCCACGTTGACCACTGTCCTTGATCTGCTGGGATACCACAAAGGCCTGAGCTTCAGTTGGAGGAGGAGGTGCCATGAATGGTGCTGCAAAAAAGTCTTTCAACAGCATAAGATAATCCAGAGACAGAACCACCTGTGGCCGATCCAGAGTAACACTGACGTTGGTCACATCCTTTCCGTCCTCCGTCTTCATTCCGCTCTTGTATTGTAGCTGTAACTGAGGTCCGCCAAGTTGCTTGCCAGCAGGTAAAATGTCTTTGAATCGCGACGTTGAGTCTTTTCGGATGTCGTAAAAGTTGATAGAGCGCATTTGTACTTCCATAAGCATGGGTCCATCCACCGTCATTTGGAGCTTCATCGAAGTATCATCAAAAGAGAGGCGACAGAGAGCGTGCTGTTCGCGGCTGATAACATCTTTTTCAGATCCATTGTAGATTTCCAAACACATCAGTTCCATGTCAAAGCACAAGTCTAATTGGATATCATTTGCCTTGCTGTTTTTGATGTCAATCATAATATTTTCTTTGTTGGGGTCGGACGAGAGAGAAAACAGGTCATGATGCTGTGATGCCGTCGATGCTGCTGTAGACTCCAGTGGTTCTTCGTTGTCGTTATTTTCTGGTTGTCCCATAAATGTCGTCATTAGCCGATTTTCAATTTCCAAAAGCCAGCTGTATTGATCTTCAGATAGATACATCATCACATTGGAGATAACACCACGGATGCGTGTTTGAGGCCCCACCATAATATCTTCATTTTGAGGAAACGCACTTTCTATCTTGACAGATATGTCCACATCGTCCAACATTGGTAAGCCATCGTCCTTGGTGTCACCATATACCCTGGAGTGAAGCGAAATATTATAGAGACCACACTTGATTTGATTCACCTTAATATCAGTAGTTTCACCAGATGATAAATTTGGACGAAGAGAAGTGACAAATTCATTGCTGGCACGGATTTCGCCAAGATGTGCCACCACGACATTGTTGTTTTTCTGAGCACCCACCGGAAAGATCACAATAGGACTTTGCATCACCATATCAAAGCAAAATAGCGATTCCTCTTGTTCACTTTGCTGTTGTTGCTGCAGTTGTTGTTGTTCCAAAACCATTGTAGCATATTGCTGTTGTGTTTTAGAGCTGGCAGTAGTAGCAATGGTAGTCGCCGCAGTACGAGCAGAGTCATAAACACCTTTCATTTCCAGAAATTCGGACAAAAAATCCAAGATGGGTTTGAGAGCATCGACATAGAGCAAACGAAATGCACCAAGTCGCATATATAAATGTTGATGGTAGCCTGGAAAGTCGCCAGACTGTGGATCCAAGGTCGAATAGGTAAAGTCGAGGAGTTCATCATCATCAATACTAATCATCTTGACATCAGATCGCTCTGATATTTTCTGGAGATAGTAAGCATCATCATTCATGTCGAGATCGTTGGTGTTCGCCTTGATAGCCGAGGAGGAATCATCAGTAAGAATAAAATTTCCAAATTTGCCCATCACCATCATCCTAGAAGGCAATAACAAAACCTTGACATTTCCATAAGAGAGTATTCCAGTCCCAAGACGCACACCATCCTTATTAAGAATAAGCTGCACACCAACCATTTGTACATTGACCTTGATGGAACCAGTATCCTGAGGCGCTTCTTCTACTGTAGAAACTGGCCCGGGTTTCGTTTGTTGAGATTGTTTCTGTTCGGCCTGATTTTTTCCTTTCGACAATAATGATAATCGGTTTGACTGGAGACTTGAGCGATCATCAACGGAACCATCAACACGAAGACGATCCTGTTGCTGCTGCTGCTGCTGCTGTTGCTGTTGTTGATCACCACCAGTAAAAGTCGTCATAGTCCAGCTGTAGAGTGTCAGTACCGAGTGACGCGTTACTACAAATGTCAAAGTCGACAAAAGCATATCCACTGTTTGCTCGTATCCGTCGAACTTTTCATCAAACAAGGGGTGCTTGGGATTAACGCGCTGATATTTCACATCCACGAGATCTTTTTCAGAGCCGGAGGTCGCCTTTGCATCATTTGAAGTCACCAAATATCGATATTCCTTTCCGTGTTCCATTTTGTCCAATACATTCAACGCTTGAAGCCGTACATGCACATACATATCAAAGGGTCGGTTGATAAATTCCAGGCTAAATTGTTCCAGTATCAGTTCACAGAGAAGGGTATCTTTGGATGTTGAGTCACTTGCGGATTCATATATGAGAGCAGACACATGCCCAATGGAGAAGTCAAATTTGAGCTGATTCTGTTGAGCCCGAGCAATTTCTGTCTTCGACACACTAGATGAGTTGGATGAGTTGGTGAAGCTACGTTTGACACCGGAGTTGCTGTTTTTGTCGACCTGACTACCGCTATATACACTACTGCCATCATCACAAAGCAAGAGGTCGTGTTGGTCTTCGTCACCCCAAAGTTGCTGTGCAAACAAGTTCCGTTGTGATTGCTGCTGTTGCTGTCCTTGTTGTGGATTATTAGTATCCAAATGTTGATTTCCATCAGTTGTTTCATTCGTAGTAGTGTCATCAGAGGGAGGGAGGACTAGATCAATAATCTTCATCAATGTTTTGTATTTTTGAGTTGAGAAGTTGACCGATACCAAAGGTAACTGGCCGTTGACCTTGATTTTCGTGAATTGTGATGCACCAGGTAAAATACAGCGTTCGACAAGTAAATTCATATCAATCCGATGTAGAACGTGAGCATCAGCGCCACCATCTAAAGCATTGACACCATCCATTTCTAACTGAGCAATACACCTTCGGACATGACGGCCTATCAGGAGTTTGATCTGAGAGAGTTCCACATTGAATTTGTCGTACATTAGTCCCTCCAAGCGCTTGTAGTCTTCCGGTCCAAAATCCTTTTCAGTTCTGGTCTTGAATTCTTCCGCCAGTTCTTGATTCGCCAAATCGCTGTCTATCCGAATATGCCCAGCATCAATGATCATCACCGGTGAATCTTCTTCCAGGCAACTACATCACATAAAAAATGTAAAGGATTAGGCATAAAAATCAACAAGACACTTTCTCTCTCACACTATGTGTGTGTGTGTGTGTTCTTTTATATAGCTACTTACTTTTCAGGGATAATGATAATGGGTGCATCCATGTCAACATCAAGGTCCAAAGTTGAATGATTCTCCAAAGCATATTCAAGCCCTGCACGTGTTTGTCTTTTGAAGCCTTCTAATGTGTCGCCAGCCACTTCCACCAAAGCATCAAAACTTTCGCTGTTGGCACTTGGTGCCTTGAAGAATAAAATCACCCCTTGAATAGTGGTAGGATTGTATATAATTTCCAAGTGTCGCATAACCACTTTGACCGACTGATCAGCTTTCTTATCCAAAGGTTTCCGTTGATAGGTGATAGACAAAAAAGGCTGTTGTGCTTCTGTTGTTTGAATTTGTCCGTCGTCGTCATGATGAGTATGATGATGGCAGTTATGATCTGATCCCAGCAGCGAAAGACTATGATATCCAAAACCAAAAGAATTATTAGATAGTCGATGAGGGTGTTAATTGATTTTTTCAAACTTACGTTCCCTTCCCGGATTCCTTTTTGACACCAATCAATTGTGGATAGAGTGTATCTTCTGTAGACCCATCATAAAGTTGCAAATCGCCCAAACTGGTTGATATTTTCATAGAATCTGTGTACTGGATAACTTCAATGCCAACGGTTTCAAATACAATAGAGGTCAGTTGGTGCTTTGTCGTGTGAGGATGTTGTAGTAGTCTGAAGGAGCCACGATTGAGTTTGATGCCGAGAACAAATTTCATCGTCTACCAAATATAACGAATTAATTTCTCATGATGCAAAGCAGCTTGAGCATTTTTTATGATAATACTTACATCTTTTGGCATGTCAACGGCAGTTTCAATTGCAGCCTTGTCTTCATCATAATCAATGGCGTCGTAAAGTTCTTTCTTCTGCTGTTCTGTGAGCACCATGGCATTCTCATCATTGTCCTATTATAAATAATAATTAAAGAATGCGTAAGTTAAACAGTCATTCCAAAAAAAAAAAAAAAAAAAAAAGCCAATAAAACTTACCGTAGATCCATCAACATCACTTGAGGAAGTATCAGTGCCACCGCCCCACCAAGAGCTGAACCATCCCTTGTTTGCATTTTTCTGTTTGGCTTCATCTAAAAAATAAAAGTAAAAACCATCAGGTCTTGTTATATCGCTTTTTTTTTTTTTTTTTTTTTTTTTTTACATTGTACTTACCGATCCGAATTTTTTCTTTCCGTAACCGACTTTTAGCGATACTTCTGTAAAATCGAATATCTTCAAAGGATAAGTCCCGTTCCAATTCAGCAAGTGATTTGTTTTGTTGTGCAGTAGCATCCCCCCGTTTATGTGTAGAGTAAACATCGATATATGCCAAGCGTTGGTCGCGCCGTTTCTTGAAGTGATCCCACGTCCACTTGTATTTGCGATCATGGATTTTAGATAATACCGCGTTGCCGGCAAACTTGAAGTACGCCATTGGATCTGAGGTTGGTGTAGTACCGTGAGGAGGATGGAATTTCAGATACTACTTGCCCCAATAGAAAAAAGACAGTCAGTTGGTTAACATGATATATTAATTTCCTTCCATATGGGGAGGAAGATTTCTATTTTTGAATGACATACCTCTTGTTTCTTCAGATTGGAGTGGAATAAATCGACCAAAAGCAATGCATCACGGTATTGTTCATCGTCCAAGCCAAACGCAAGTTCATCAAAAAGCAAGGTTGTATCCACTTTGGCCGTTTCTTTTCCATACGATTTATTCAGTTTGATCTATGATGTACAATGATAAAAACACGTGAGGCGGAATATAATTACTCAATTGCAAGTGCTTTTAGTCACTTACCTTTCCAGTCCCAGAAACCGGTTTGATAATATATTGATGTTCCTTCAAGGTATTAACAGCGGTGGGAATCTAAGTAAAAAGATAGAGATGAATGACTGAGTGTTTGCAAGCATACAAAGAGAGAGAAAGGAACCTACGAGGTCAGTGTATGCTTGAGATGCTTCTCCATGGGGCAACCCGGCTAAAGAGGATGAGTCAGTATTCCAATAAACAGAAAGAGATTCCAATTTGGCGAGCTACATAATAACAAGAAAAGAAATCAGTCAACACTCCATGTTCTCAGTGAATGAAAAAGTTGAAAAAGCAGCACTGACCTTATGGATCGTAGTTGCAAGATCGCCAATAAAAGCAGGTTCCCAATCATCATTCGTTGAGATAGCGCTTAGTTCCTTGAGAGTGATGCCGGCAGAAAAAGGATGATCGGGGCAAGATACGGTGTCTTCGTAACGGAAATGGATATTTTGAATAGAGACTTGTATGTTGTCAATCACCTTGGCTGTCAGTTGGCTAATGAAACCATCATTGCTGCTGCTACTTTCGTTGGTATTGGCACTGGTATCTTTTTGAGATGCTTCCAAAAGCTCTGCTGTTTCCAATTTGCGTTGCTTGAGTTGCTGTGCTCGCTCTTCTTCTTCCTTGAGATCCACCTATTCATTTTGCGAGAGGACAGAAGTATAGATTAGATGATACTATCGGTAATGTGATAATATTATAAACATACCGATGCTTCTGTTTTTGGGGAAGCTAACAAATATACATTTCTAATATGGACTTTGACCGGTTTACTTTTGAGATTGGACCAAGGTATGCTAAGTGTCAGTTCGCCAAGGTAACCTTGAAAGACGAAGTTAGATATCCCGCAATCTTTCATAGTATTCTTTCCGTACTCTTACCTTCAACGACATCAATGGGCAATCGTAGTTTGTCCAAGGCGTCCTTTCTTAGCTTCAAATTTTGTAAGTTCACTTCGCCTAGGCAAGACAAAAGATTTAAAAATACGTTTGTCAAGTTGAATTCATAAAGACGAAAGGGGAAGACTAGGTTTCTTACCATTCCATATAGCGATTTTTAATTGATCATAATTCAAGTTGGATACATAATTTCCTAAAACGCGGTTGAGAATAGAAGCTACAAGAGCCTCCAGCATGGTAAGTGTAAATAATGGTAATAAAGGAAAATGAGAGAAAGTGAATAAAAAAGTGTTGGAACGAGAGACAAAAAGGAAAAAAGGAAGCATGGACGCGGACAAAGCTCGCACATTTTTCAAAACCCGCTAGTGGGAAAAATTGCACTAAAAAAAGGAAGTTGAGACCGTTCTGCATGACTGGCAACGAAGTCCTACCATCCATCGATTTTTCAAATATCATTAAATAGATAAAAATAAAAAAAATAGACAATTTTTGATACAAGCGATGAACTATCGCATGATTTTTGACATTTTAAAAGAAGTAAATATAATGGATTGTAGCAATGTTCCAATGACATAACCTAACATTATTGATCACCGCTCCATTTCCCTTCCCCCAAAGTCATATAATATCAACAGTGTATAAAATAGTGATTTATTAGATATATGATAACAAGAAGAGTCATGAAAAATAAATAAAAAACAAAGAGATGATGATATAAAAACAATACTACAGTATAACTACATAATAACTAAACTACAATAACTAAAATCTAACAGGCCAACATCGCAATCAAAGCGCCGCCAACACTACCGCCGTCATGAGCAATTTCCAATCGAATTCTATCCGAGACCTCCACACCAAACCATTCCCGTAAAGCCCGATGTAACCGTTCTTCCATGAAGGGGTAGAATTCATAGGTCGATCCATTCATTCCAACAACAATATCGGCATCAGACTTGGTTACCAATCCTTGTTGTTCAATCAAAGCAGCAATGGCGCAAGAGCACAATAAAGCACTTCGGGTTGACACAATACGGCAGATTCGAGTCAAAATAGCAATGTCTTGCAGTGATGGAGTTTGCTCAAAGTTGTATTTGCCCAAGATTTTTTCTAGACTAGTTTGCCGCGAAACTGTGACATCCCTTTCCAGAGCACTCATGTACATTGTGGGGAAAGACCACGGTTCATCAAAACCTTCAGGAACTTGACCTTGAAACAGAGCATCATTCTTGATAAAATCCATCGCAACCAGTCGAGTTAATTCACCAAGATAGGCACCGGACATCATTTTTTCATACAATTGGAATTTGGGTTGATTGTGACTTTTGTCCATAGCCAGATCAAAATCGGTTAAGGGCAAGTAAGCCTCTGTCCCGAAGATATCGATTTCAGTGTTGAGCAGCATTTCCGTCCCAGCGGGGTACTTGTCACGAGCAGCCTGTTCCAGCTTGATGATATTTTCCACCTTTTCCGGATAAGCAGCATTGACACCAGTGGCAAAAATCAATCCGATACGTGATCGTGGGTTGGAGTATGCATGGGCCACAAGGGTGCCGACAGTGTCATTCAGAATCGCACTCACTTTCACATTCAGCCCCTGCATTTTTCAAAGAAGAAAAAAACAACAGTGTTAATTATCATTTTAGGCCGCACACTTTTTTTCCCTTCATTTTACCTTGCGTTCAAATGCTTCGTGGAACATGTTTGCCAAATCACGACCTTCAGTATCTTGTAATGTAAATCCTTTGCCCATTCTTAAAATAACACCACGGTTGACGTCTGTTTGGCTACACACAAAACAAAATAAAGCAAAACGAAAACATTGTATGATGAGTAAAAAGAAACGTACAAACATAATCAGTTGGCATCACTATTTTTCCGCAATATACTTACTCCACAGGGAAACTCCAGCACACGCCCAAAGCCAAAGTTTCATTCCCCTTGACTTGTTCAGGACTGAATAAATGACGAGCCTTATCTGTGATCAATTCTTCCACAGCATCAGCAATCCAGTCAAAAAAGATATTCCCAGGACCTGTCTTGAGTTCCGTGCTAGGTGCATGCTTGACCTCCAACACCTCAACATGACCATCACCCAAAAGTTGTACAGCGGAAATGCGAAGATTCGTGCCACCAAGATCCAAAGACATGAAGGTACCAGTTTCATTACCAGTAGGCAGTTGAGTGACAAAGGAGGGAATCATTGTAGCTAGACCTTTGGAAGGTGTTTTAAGCCCCAGCTTAAATTCGTCAAGAAATCCATTCACTATAGGGGCAAGCTGCTTTCGACTGAGAAGGAATTGTTGTTCAAGTTTTTCAAAAAGAATGTCAGATGTTTCAGTCATGTCGCCTTGATAAGTTATATAAGGTTCTAAAATAGGTAGATAGAGGGATAAGGAGAAGAAGGAACGAAAAAAGCTAAAGGGGCAATAAAATAAAATAAAATAAAATAAATGGGTTTCTCTTTATATGATTTATCCTGGGCATCTTTTTTTTTTCTCGGATGACGGAGAATGAAATATAAAAAAGGGTTGGACCCAATCACCCTTCGTTTGTACTAAATAAGCCTTCGGCAAGTTACGCCTATAAGCGAATCATAGGACCCTTATTCCGCTTTAGTTATACAAGAGAGAAAAAGAAAAAAGTCCCACCCCACATTAATCGTTTTACCTGTACGGATGATCCTTCGACAAAAAAGATCTAATATAGGTCATCAGTATTTGACCAGGCTAAGCAAGAAATTCTCCAAGCTAATTGTTACTAAAAACAAGTTGTGGATGGATTCATATTCCATCATGTTCCCTCTTTCTTTTTTTGTCATAATCTTCTTATTTAGCCCCGCAACGGTGACCCTCTTTTTTGGTTGCTCTTTGAAGAAAAGGCTAAAAAAATAAATGAAGGGCAGGAAAGATATGAATCGCCGCCTATTCTTTTCTAAAAAAAGCTCCCTTATTTTAAAAAATAAAAATAAAAAAAAACGATATCTTATTATCAAATATTCAAATAATTTAAATCTTTGCACCCTTGTACCAAGGAAATAAAGTGAGAAAGAACATATTTGTATTCATTTGGTTTTCTCATTTGAATGCTTAAGGTTCGCAGGGTGAGCTTACATAAGGGTATATTTGAAACACCGATCATTAACCCTCATTTCACTAGGACCCTGACCTTGCTTCTGTCATCGTCATGTTTCAGCTTATTACATATGACTGTTAGATAAAACGACTTTGTATGAAAGCCTCATTAATTAAAACCTAGCGAACGATACCCGATTATCTCATTGTTTCATTGGTACCACAGTTTGCAAGCTGTGTTTGGTCGTCATTAAAACAATGAAGCGATGGGGAAACTTTGTGTAGATCAAACGGGTATTTAAAAGGCATCATATAGCCAGCTGACCACCATTAATGATTATGTATGCACAATAAGTTTGACTGGCTTGGAGACCCTACCTAAAATCAACATTAGGTAATATTGTCATGTTATCACTTTGCCTTGTGGTCATTGCATTTGAATATAAATATCGGCAATTTTTTTTTTACAAAAAATAAAGGCAGGAAAGAGGTTTGGCTTTGCTTTGAAAGGAAATGATCATCATCAATGATGTGATTGATATGTTCATGCGTGCACAATGAAATGCTACTGCGTTTTGTGCCCCGAAAAAAATCAACGATCATTCGAGCACCGATTTCGTAGCCAAACACTATGATTTAGTTATGCTATATGTTTAGAAGTTCAGGAGTATCTAGACATATATAATTTATTGAACTCGTTTTGTTCATAATGTTACAACGTCAGCGTGTTTATAATGTTATGTTACAACGTCAGTGCTTTTCTGCGCACATTGATATTTTTAAAATGCCGCGCGGTCCCCATAGTTTTTTTTTTCTTTCTTGCAGTTTTTTTTTTTTTTTTATCGATTCCCGTTGCAAACGTCCTCAATTCGCAAATGACCTTCCATTTGACAGCGACGAACAGGGTGTACATATATTGTAGGTAAGCCTACGACAGGACGGATATAGTTAAACTGATGAACGTATACAGGAAATACTAAAACGAAAAAGAATCTCATAGTTTACTCTCCATAGGAGGCTTCTTGGTAAGGTGGAACGATTGCAATCCGAAAACAGGCAAATTGTTTTCTATAGTACTGACAGTTTTTTTTTTTTTTTTTTTTTTTTTTTTGCGAATTATATCATTTATACCATATCCTCTTCTTTCCTGGTAGTTTGGGTAAAGCGGAAACATATATATATATATATAGACAAAGAATATGGTGTGACATGATATGTACCAAATGGCAATACCTTCTATCATGAACCAGAACTCACCACGTCAACTTTTTTATTTTTTGATATTTGTAGATACAATTTTAATGTTATGGCACTAGTGGTGATTATGCCTTACTTTATTGATGAAATTGGCAAGCCAAGTCATCTTCGGGGTTTTTCTGGAACAATGGCACTTGCCGCCTTTCTTGGTTCCTTGGTTTCTGGGGTCCTGGCAGACCGTATTGGTAGAAAACCCTTGATGGCTTTTGCAAGTGTGATATTTTTGGTAGGCAGCGTCTTTCAAACAGGTGGTGACAACGCTGCACTGGTATTTTGTGGTCGTGCTGTCACTGGTTTTTGTGTTGGGTAAGTGGTTGGAAAACTATCAAGTAGGCAAAACAAAAATATTGACATGATACACCGACATTTTATATATTATTGGATAGGATATACTCAATGCTCGTCCCATTATGTAAGTAGGGAAATATATATATATATATATATATCAAGTTTAGAAACGTTGACTGGATGTGCTATAGTGACAAATATTATCGTTTTAGACCAAAGTGAAATTGCTCCAAAACATTTACGTGGTAGATTGATCACTATTCACCAATACGCAATTACTCTTGGAATCTTTTGTGCCTCTTGGATCGTCTACGGGACTATTAAGATTCAAAATGGATCATCATGGAGGTATTTTTATTATGTAGGGTACATTGAAAACATATGTAAAGAGCATACTGACTTGTTTTTTTAAAAGATTAGCCATGGGTCTTCAAATGATTCCTTGCTTGGCACTTTTGATATTGATTCAACTTATCCCTGAAAGCCCAAGATATTTGATGTCATGTGATTACGATACTGAAGCACTTCAGGTCTTGGCCAAAATCCATGGTGATGGGTCTGTTGATCATCCAGACGTTTGTATGGAATATGTGACCATTTTGCAATCAATTAGGTATGAGCGAACATTCAAGAACCACGGAAGCTACACCAGATTGTTTTCTAAGGCCCCTGAAAACAATTGGCAAAGACTATTACTTGGGATCCTGACTCAAAGCTTCCAACAACTTACTGGTATCAATGCTATTTTGTAAGTTTATCTAAAAAATTCAAATGCTTTGAAAAAATTACAAAAACTCATCAATTCCTTTTGATTTGGCTGGGTGTATTCCCTGATAGATTGTTTGCACCTCAAATATTACACTCTGCTGGACTATCTGGTATTTATCCATCTATTTTTGCCAATTGTATTAGCTCTACTGTCAATATGCTAGCAACCATTCCAGCAGTATTTTTGGTAATTAAAACGAAGGTACAAAATCCTCAGTCTTACCATCAAAATTATTTTATTTAGATAGATCGATTTGGTCGACGGTCATCAATGGTGGCAGGGGCCTTTATCCTTTGTATATGTCTCGTTCTTATGGCAGTTCTCTCTCTTACCGCGCATTTTATCTATGGTGGTGATTACAGTTCTGAAGCAGTAACCCCTCCTACTAATGAATCTGGTGAATTCGATCAATTTCGATTTCGGGGCGTGGCAAAAAAGGAATCCATTGCTTTTATCAGTATTCAGTACCTTTACCTGGCTGTTTTCGCTTATACTTGGGGACCACTTGGTTGGATATACCCGTCAGAACTCTATGGACAAGGTACTTATACAAATTTGATGTGCGGCGATTGAAGAAACAAAGGTTGAAGGGATATAATATTGACTTTTTGAAATACCATAGGTGTTCGGGCAAAAGCACTTTCTATTACAAGTGGGTTCAGTTGGTTGTTGAATTTTGCGGTGTCTGAATTCTCTACACCTATGCTCTTGAAGATTCATGGACGAAGCTATATTGTATTTGCCTGCTGTTGTGCATTTATTGTATTATTTGTATATTTCTTCTTTCCGGAAACCAAGGTAAGTGAAAATATTTTATCATCTAGATGCTCTTACTGATATGACATACCTGACTGGATTACATCTTATAAATGCAGGGAAAATCGTTGGAGGAAATCGACCTGATCTTTGGCAGCGATATTGGATATTTCGAAGTCAACGGGCACCATCATCAAACGGCTGCGGCGACACTGATACACATGGAACGAATGCAAAAGAAAAATGCTAGCAAATATCCTTTTCATCTTGGAAAAAGTGGGCCAATCCTTTCTTCATCCAACACTATACCTGAAACCCGATCGCTAGCACCATGTGAAGACAATGGTGATATCTTACATCCAACTTCTTTATTGGTCAAAAATTCTACTCGTCCAAGTATTTCAACATCGGTGTCATCTGGCTCGGTGACTTCTTCTAGGCAACAGCACCAATTCCAAGACCCGACGTCCACGGAAATTAAGGGAAAACAGCCATTTTCAGCAACTTAGTTATATTTTACTTTACTGTTCAGTGTAGTTATATTCCTCTCATCCCACTATTTATTTATCTAGTATAATTTGTTTATAGTACCCTTTCAAATAAAATAAAATTACTAATCTTCATATAAGCATTTTACAAACTTGTATTTTGATTTGGGTGATGGATTGTGGATGCTGTTTTTATTTTATTTTATTTTTTGAATGTCCTAAGTCGCTGTATTATTTCTTCGCCCCTGAAAATTGCTAGCAAGCGCGGAACGTGAAAAATGGAATCATGCAGGAAACAACGATAATTGGATGCTATAGTGACCAGTGTTGATACAACTGGTGGTAATAATAATGATGTCGGAAGATCCATACAATCAGTGCACAGACTAATGCAGTAAAACAAGCCTGGTAATGAAGAGAAAGCTTTATTATATGCGTTCCTCTGCTTGTCTATGTATTTTTTTTGTATAATTGAAGTGTTGTCAGGTAGATCAAAACGATTTCCTTTATGTTGGATCCTATCTTTATTTCACTCCAAACGCCCCGCCCTTCCAAACATCTGAAAAGTCCGGTTTCATTGGCTCGGATAGTGTTACCTTCGAACCGTTATAAATTTCAAATCCATCATCCAATTTTTCTGTGTCGCTTTGTCTTTTCCTTTTTATTTTTTTTTTTTTATTTTTATTTTTTTTGTTTGTTGTTATCACTCCATTGACTGCTCTTCAACTTGGGCTTTATTCAACCCTATTCTTCTCCTTCCTCAACCCACTTTATCTCTCTCAGGTCCTTCATTTTATTTGGTCAAGAAGGCAAGAACGACAAGATAACAGGTACAGCATAGATAGTTTGAAACCATTTGTCCTTTTAGAAGGAATCTTCCATAATCGTCGATGGATTCTTATCTCATTCATCTCTTTCTTTCTTAATATTATCAATATCTAGATTATACAATGACCTTGCCTCCTGCTGAACCAGTATCTATTACGGGGACTTATAATTCAGCAACGACTCAATTGCCAATCAATACATCCGCAGCCACCACCGCAACGATTTCAACCAACAACTCCAGTCACCCATCACCTAGTCAAG
Source organism: Absidia repens (assembly GCA_002105175.1). Classification (NCBI taxonomy): domain Eukaryota; kingdom Fungi; phylum Mucoromycota; class Mucoromycetes; order Mucorales; family Cunninghamellaceae; genus Absidia; species Absidia repens. The sequence goes on along the minus strand of MCGE01000024.1, from coordinate 337,078 downwards.
CACCGTTAACATCCGGTCATTGTTTTACAACACCAGCATCATCATACCCACATCATGGTAATATTGATCCGAACGTGGTGTATGAATTGCACACGAACGGCTATGAACCTACTGACCCGCAACAACTGCAGCAGCAGCAACAGCAGCATCTTCCACCACAGCAACCACAGCCAACATATGTGATTTATCCAGTCAGCCCTCAATTCTACTATTCTGATTATCAAAGCTATCCTGGCTCACCTGTTCTTCTTCCTCAATCCCCGCCTATGAATCCAACTAGTCCACCTTTTAGTCCAACTTATCAATATCAAGGTGGCAACAACGGTGCTGGTGCCCCTGTTAACGGTGGAAATATGACACTCTCTCCGTCTTCACACGCCACCTATATGCTTCCAACTCACCACTCTGTCCACCCTGCACCACCTCTCCCTCATTTTCCGCCTTTACACATATCTTCACCTGTTTTGAGTGGTACTCCTGTTGGATCGCTTCCTCATCAAATGGTTACTCTTCCTGGCCCGTATTCTACACCTCCCTCTCAGCCCCAGTACCATCACCGCCACCATCACCAGCAGCAGCAGCAGCAGCGTCATTATGGACGAAGAAAAAATCAACAATCCCAAACTTCCAACCATCATCACCAGAACCTTTCTTTAAGGGAACACTCCTATAATCAGCAAGCGACTATGGAAGAATTATCCATGAATCATCATCCTCAAAATATATACGTGCGTGGACTTTCTTCCTCTACAACAGATGAATCATTTCTGGAATTATGCAAAGCGTAAGTGGGGGGGGCTCTAGGTACATGAAAACAAGAATACATCTATATATTGATTTGCTTTGATTCACTTAGATATGGACCTGTCACATCGTCAAAAGCTATTTTGGATCAAAAAACAGGCGAGTGTAAAGGATATGGATTTGCATTATTTGAACAGGAACAAGATTGTCATACAGCTATTGATGGGTTGAATCACGCGGGACTACAGGCCTCCTTTGCGAGGGTCGGCCAAGAATCTTTTAGCTCTCGATTACGAAACCTTCAAGATGAAACTTCAACAAATATATACATATCTAACTTGCCTTTGGACATGACTGAACAGGTAAAAATCAACGGTAAAAGTATGAAAGAGTCGTTTATTAAGGTTATACATTGTTTTATCTTCATAATTGACAGAAACTTGAAGAACTCTTCCAACCTTTTCAAACGGTATCTAGTCGTATTCTGCGTGATCCTCGATCAGGAATTAGTCGTGGTGTTGGGTTTGCAAGGTAAGAAGAAAACAAAATACATTGGTAATGAAATATATATCTGACTATTGAGTTGTATTTATTTTTGCAAATGGTTTAATATAGAATGTGTGATCGACTTGCCGCAATCTCTATTATTGAACGCTTCAGTGGACACGTCATTGCCGGATCATCAGCTTCCTTGCAAGTACGGTTTGCAGACTCACCCGCTCAAAAAAACCTGAAAAACCAAACGACCACCCGAAAACGTGTCATCCGACCACGTGAATTCCAATCCATGTCGGCAGGTTTTTCTTCAATGCAGCACATGATGCCGATCACACCTGAAACCATGCTAGGGATCTCTCCTTCCAATCCGCCTGCGCCATATTCCACCACCATGACTCAACAACAATCTCATCAGTAAGTTTCATCAATACGCAAAAAAAAAGGGGGAGAAACTCAATCTTTTCATTAAAACTATTTTAGTCCTTTGCCCGTGATTCCATCAACAGCAGCATCAATGAATCAAGCATCACCAAGAAACCTGGACTCAACAAAACATCAGGACACAGACCAAGTATCCCACACTAAACAAGAAAATCTGAACACGACCGAATCCGCTATAGACAACAATGGCAACATAATCGAATAAATAGGCACTGTATTTGTCCTTTTCCTTTTTTCTTTCTTTATTAGTTGATCTCGATTATAGTATAGCATTTTATCTCTCCCCTCCCCCATCCCCATTTGTACTTTTTTTTACGCACTGTCGTCTTATTCTTTCTTCACACTATATACATACAACATTTGAATGTCCATCAATGAATCAATCAATAAAAAATTGAAAAATTGAAAAATTGAAAAAGAATAACTATATTGCTTTTTTTGCTTGCTGATGAACTATTATTTAAAAGGATCATATTATGCTTGATGATTTATATATAAAAAGTCCTTTTTTTTTTATTGTTTTTGGTATATAAAAAAATAACAGGCTATGCAGTTTGTATGTGTTGCGTCAGAAATGTATGGCAATATAGGGAAGCATGACCTAAATGTGAAGTGCAAAGTTATGCTTATGAATGGTGTATCAATCTTGGTGTTAGCTTCAATATAAAGCGACCTTGCGCTATATTATACATCATGAAATTTCTAGTTATTTTTTTTCCAGGAAATTGGATACGAGATGTGTGGCTGATCGGATACCATTATAAAATTGCTTTTTTTTTAAGTGCGTGTACATTAGTCACGGACTGTGTTATTTTTTTGGGGGGAGCAATGGAGGTCATAGAATATTGTCTTAATCTTTATTCGCTTGTCCAAGAAAGAAAAAGGGGGAGGGGAAAGATCTCACAGAAAAATTTAAAACTAGTTATCTTACTTGACAAGAAACCATTTACCAACGTAATACTAAAGTAAAGGGGGGAACGGAACAATAGTACGTGATTGATGTTTTTATAAATAAAAAAAAATCATACGCATTTAAAGCCGGTCGGTTTGGCTAAGGAATCGAGGGATTGCGGCAACAAGACGTTCATCAAAAGGAATGTTATGCGGGTAAACTACTTATCTTCCAACGTATACTTCCATCATCATGTTTTTATATGTTCATTGCTGCTTGTTGTTTTATGTATCCACTCTAAAACCATTCAATTAATCTCTACCACACTATATTTATAAACCCAGTCCCGTACAGTACAGTATATACTGTACAGCGGATAGAGCGCTGAGCACGACAATTATTGACAGGCAAAACACCAGCTTTTTTTTCTTCACACAAGTATTTATTGTACTGTACAGTGTAGACATAGTCATTCGACATGACAAACAAACACATGATAAAACATATGAGATTTAATGTAGAAGGAAAAAGGCAAAGACATCTTTTATTCAGATATAAACTATAAACTATGACAACTAAAGTAAACTAGTTTAATGACACCCGACTATATATTTTCAAAAGTGGATGATTAGTGAGGGGTGGCATGTGCATCATGGAGAGGTCATGTTGTAGAGCAACATAACATTAGATAATCAATTCCATTCAAATAGTATAAGCTATCCTAAGGTGAGTGACAAACTATTCTATGGCAACGGACTTACCTAAACCTGGTGGAATTGCTCCATCTTTTCTGCAAAGGTATTGAGAGAAGAAAACAAGCATTCTTTCGATGTTTAATGATATTTATTAATGTCACAAGAAGATAACCATTATGTTGATGATGGTGTTAAGTGCTGTCGGTTGTAAAAAAAAAAAAAAAAAAAAAAAAAAGAGGGGTCCATTTTTATATCCATCAAAAAAAATCCTTCACACTCAAAAAAAAACAATTTAAATCCCGCCCACGTGAAGTTTTATTTACCTCCCCCCCAACAACAAAAAAAAAATTGTCTCTCTTTTTTCATTTTATTCTTTCTTCACCATTCGACTTCTCTGGGGTTATTTTGGACCTAGAATTGTATCAGAACTAGTTTAGAAGGGTTTCAGCTCAGGGATTACAACATGCATGAGGAAACCCTTTCATTTTTGATTCAGGATTTGGGACCACCATTAGTTGGCATTTTGGAGTCTCCATCCACTTAGTTTAGAGTTAGTTTGTCCATAGTTTGTATCTATATCTGAATAAAATATGTCTCTTTTTGCTTGCTTTAATGAAAAATGTTCTCATTAATCTCTCTGACGCCTTGTACATGTGATGCCTTTTACACATCCTGTGTTTAAACTAGCGCTAACTGTTCTAAGGCCTCAATAAAGGTTATACCTTTAATTATGCCTTCTACGGTACATTGTATTAGCTTCTACGTTATAATTGTCCCTTTAATTTGTGCAAACCATTCTTTAGATCTCGCTTTAGTCATTCTCATGCTTCTCCCATTTAATCCCTTTGTTACAATGGAACCCTTTTCTTTAGTCTTAGTATCTACCAATATGCTTCAATAAAATATACTATTTCATCAGCCATTCTCTGAATCATGGCGCAATAAGCAATATTGTTATTGCAGCTATTTTATGAGTGCCCTAACAAATACCTGCTCTCTAATTCATTTGCTATGACTACTCTCTCCCATCTTGTGTATCAGGAACCAGATAGCAGTCTTTAATCGTCTAATATCAAAAATAGCTTTATTCCTGCTGGACCAATCATGTAAATAAATCTATGTCGTGCTGTATATATAATTGCCTCTATAGAGTATGATATTATGGGCTACTTTCTAACTTATGATGATTACTTGTCCCATCCCCTGAGGGGTAGAAACTGGTTGGCAGTTCGTGGTCATTTTATAAAACATGGGCGTATTTCCGCTCTACCATTCATATCATTCGTTGCAGACGGTGCAATTTAACCTCCAGTAGATTAGACATACTGCATATATCCAGCTCATTATTTTTATTTTTATTTTGTATGTGGTATGATGCAAAAAAAAAAAAAAAAAAAAAAAGCCCAAACTGAAATTAGTTGGATCCAAGGATGCAAAATGGTTGGGGTATCTAATTTCGTCAGAACCATACTACAACAAACTCTTTTTAAGTGAGAAAACGTTTTGAAGTTGAATAAAAAAAAAAAAAAAAAGAATGGAAACGAAGAAAGTTTTCTTTACGCCCTTGTTAAGCTACATCATAGTACAAATGTGTTATTGATGAAGAAATGCCTATTTTCATTGACCATAAATCGGCGCATGAATAAAAATTTTGACGGGAAAACCTTTCACCAAATTGGGAACTATGCATTACTAAGGTCTTTTCTTGTGATTGGACTATGATAACGAGATATATGGATGTTTCTTTTACTGAGTTTATTGCGAAAAAAAAAAAGAAAAAAAAGATTCACACATTGTAAATGAGAGATGATAGAATTAAAAAAAAAAAGGCTTTATTCAAATAAATATGACAGATAGAAAATAATAATACAGCAACACTTTGAAATGAGAATAAAGGGGGAGAGCATAAAAATATGAGAATACTAAATTTCTGATCTAAGCCTTGGAGGAAAGTTGCAAGATGGTGGCTTCGATACGTTGACCGTATTCAGGATCAGCGCGCTTGAAGTGAGCGAGTTGGCGTTCTTGGATGTGCTTCTTGGCATTCTTCAAGTGACCAGCAATGTTGTTTACCAAGTGGGTCTTTTCTTCAGCAGGCATCAAACGGTACAAATCACCAGCTTGGACAAAGTCAACGTCTTCCAAAGTGTAAGTGTGACGGCCAGTGAATCCAGAGATTTCTTCAGCAGTAAAGGTAGTGGCAGCAATGTTGTTTTGGTAGGGACCGCCAAAGGAGTTGGGTTCCTAGAAATCGATATTCAAAAGTAAGTAAATAAATAACAAAAGATGCACACACACACATTTATATATATATCTTATACTCACGTAGTTGGGAAGATTACCGCCGTTGTTGATGGCCATGAAGCCGTCGCGTTGGTGGTTGATGACGCGAGATTGAGGCTGGTTGATAGGAATTTGGGCATAGTTGGTACCGAGACGATGACGATGGGTGTCGGGGTAAGAGAAAAGACGACCTTGTAACATACGATCAGGAGAGACGTCAATACCAGGAACCACATGGGATGGAGAGAAGGCAGCTTGTTCAGTTTCAGCAAAGTAGTTTTCAGGGTTACGGTTCAACACCATACGACCAACGGGTTGCAAGGGATAATCCTAATGAAAATAAAAAACAAACCATCATGTGATGAGAAACCATTATCAAATGTGAAGACACACATAACCCCATCAAAATTGAATCCTTGGTCTGTCCCCTTTTTCCTTTCTAAAAAAAAAAAAAAAAAATACTAACCTTGTGAGACCAGACTTTGGTAACGTCAAAGGGATTGAATTTGTAGTGCTTGGCATCCTTAGGATCCATGACTTGAACATAAACAGACCAAGAGGGAGCATCACCGCGTTCGATAGCTTGGAAAAGGTCACGGGTAGCATAATCAGGATCTTCGGAGGCGAGCTTGCCAGCTTCCGCGGCGGTAAAGTTCTTGATACCTTGATCGGTCTTGAAGTGCCACTTGACATACTTGAAGTTACCTTGAGCATCGACCAATTTCAGAGTGTGAGAGGAGTAGCCGTTCATGTATCGATAACCATCGGGAGTACCACGGTTCGAGAAGAGGATGGAGACTTGATGGATACTTTCGGGGACCAAAGACAAGAAATCCCAGAAGGCATCAGGATCGCCACAGTTGGTTTGAGGGTTACGCTTTTGGGTGTGGATAAAATCAGGGAACTTGGAAGGATCACGAATAAAGAAGACGGGGGTGTTGTTGCCGACCATGTCCCAGTTACCTTCTTCAGTGTAGAATTTGACAGCAAAACCACGAGGATCACGAGCGGTATCAGCACTACCCTTTTCGCCACCAACAGTGGAGAAACGAGTGAAGACAGGGGTACGCTTGCCAATGTGGCTCAAAAACTTGGCCTTGGAGAGTCCAGTAACGTCGTGAGTCACCTCTATTTAACCAAAATCAGACTTATTGTTAAAGAGTATAGATACACTTGACATGAATGTCAATAGCAGTATATACTTACCAAAGTAACCATGAGCACCAGCGCCCTTAGCATGCACAACACGTTCAGGAATACGTTCACGATCAAAATGAGCTAATAAATAAGAGGGTTGGTATATTGCTTTTGGACACATATGGTGCTATTGTTTTTTGCATTTTGCTTTTCTTTACCAAGCTTGTCAATCAAATGAAAATCTTGAAGGAGAACGGGACCCATTGACCAGCAGTTTGAGAAGTTTGGTTGTTTTCTACAGGGTTACCGTTGGATGTAGTTAAAATATTCTGAGACATAATGTAACGATCAGAGGTGGGAGTAAGGAAAAAATTAAAAAGAGGAGGGGAAAAAATTTAAATTTATATAGTTTCAGTCATTGTGTGGGGAGGGGAGGGGCGGGGCGATAATGACTGAGCGTAATTTCACACGCAAATAATCATAAGCAGAAATATACCATTCGTTGACCAATCATAAATCTGGAAACGCTATGTTAGTAAGCTTACCAACAAAACGCTCAACGAAATAATGCGAGTCTGTGCAACCATGAACATGAACAATAATGCTCTATTGCCATAGATCTATTTTGTTAGTCTGTCATGCCAAATTGATTTTAAAAAATCATGCAATTTCTCATCTCAACTGGTAGACAATAATTATGATGTGTATTAGTGGCTTCAACTTGACCTGTCTTTGACCACAGAAAAAGCAAAAAAACGGGGATTAACATTATAGTAGCGAGTTCGTCTCATTTAATCTAGTGACAGTTGCCACTCGATCTACATTGATTGATCATCCAAGTTTTATTTTAATTTGTATCTATTTACCATCGAGTTGGTATGGAAAGATAGACTTTCCCTTTGTTGCAAATTTGCCCCTCAATACAAACAGCAACCATTTAATGCGGAATTTCAATCAACATCGGCCGCCAGCTGATTTTTTTTTTAGGCAGGGCAGATAAAATTTTCTTCTCTGTCTCTCTACTCCTTAGCCTTCAATTAAACCCTACACTCTCTTTTATCACAAGCCTCAGATAGGCACATCTGCTGTTTATCGCCTCTCTTCTATCCTGGAATTCTTTATTACCCTCTTTCTTACCTTGGCTAAAAACTGGCTCGAATAGTGTGGTGCATTATTTATCATTTTGTGTCCTAGCTGTTATTGAACTCAAGTTATATGCATTTATCGTTGTCAACACCTTCATACACATCTCCTTCGGTCAAAATCCTATCTCGAAACATGGATAACACTATACAAGATGATACCATTGCTGCTCCTCTAACGTATCCGCTGTCTACTGCCACCACTCCTCCTAGCATCAAATATTCGTCTTTTGATTCTTCTATACCAAACTCACTTACACAGCACTCAAAGGTAAAATATATGTGACCTAAAGGATATAAAACCTTTACTCATTTATTTCTGTTATAGGATTACTGTACTTCTCATTTAAATCCTCAGAACCGAACTCCACGAAAACGATCGGTTACTTTCGATGATTGTATTCTACCGTTCAACACTTCATTCAAACGTGCTCGAATCAAAAGTACTGATGACACTTCTGTTGCCAACACGCAAGATAGCACCACGTCCTACTTTAGTGGAACCGCTTTCCCGTCACCGTCTCCAACACCCATCTCACAACATCCCACATGGCACCAAGAGCAAGAGCGGCAAGGAGAGCAACTTCAACACCGCCAGCAACAACAACAACACCACCAGCACCAGCACCACCAGCATCACCAACATCACCAAAAACAAAAACAACGACAACTCCAACAACTCCAACAACAGCAACAGCAGCAATCATTACTTTCTCCCCACCAAAATATCAACGACCCTACCATTCTGAATGCCATTTGGAATATGCCCAATATTATTGATACATATGATACCTTACCGACCAGTACAAAAAGCTACTTGATCTTCCAACTTCTGAAACGGTCCTCAGCTAGTTCCTTGAAATTTGTTAACTCACTCATCATGCCTATCCTCAAACGGGATATGTTGGCCTCATTACCTCACGAAGTGGCGCTTCAGGTGATTCGGTATTTGGATGTACGGTCTTTGTGCCGTGCTGCTACTGTCAGTAAAACATGGCGCTCGATTGTTGATCATGACAGAGCTATCTGGCGATCTCTGCTTGAAAAGGATGGTCTTGGCGACAAAAACGAACTTGGAAGTAGGCCTGAACGAAGATATCGCACCAGATCATTGACACCATCGCCATTACCCCCAATACGAACAATGGAAGAACGGAATATTGAATCCATAAACAACAACACCGGCAACAATATGAATGAAGGCATACAGCATATGAGTGAACCTATGGATATCGATGACGATAACAATACCAACTGTAGCAATGATGACGAAAATCAAAATGTGACACCCAAAGGCAAGGAACGAGCGCTCCCTTCCATCTACAATCCGTACAAAAACGATTATCGACGACGGCACATTTTGCGCGACAACTGGCAGCGTGGACGTTTCAAGCGATCGACCTTTCCTGGTCACAACATCACGGGTCAAAGTGTGGTGACCTGCTTACAGTTTGATGACGACAAGATTATATCGGGTGTGGATGATCGCGTGATTAATATCTACGAAACCAAAACCGGTCGGCACATATCTCAACTTTTCGGTCATGAAGGCGGCGTGTGGGCTTTACAATATATTGGGAATACGCTTGTTTCTGGATCAACGGACCGGACAGTACGGGTGTGGGATATTGAACGGGCGGTGTGTACACATGTGTTTCTGGGTCATACATCTACGGTACGATGTTTACAAATTGTGATGCCAACGATGGTGGATGGTCAACTCAAACCTGCGCAACCGCTGATTGTCACTGGCAGTCGGGACTCTACTCTACGGGTATGGCGACTTCCTGACCCTCGAACCGATCCGCCTTTCAATGGTAATGGCGTGAACCCTTGGTATATGCATACACTAACAGGCCATGGTCTCTCTGTGCGTGCGATTACAGCTCATGGAAATACGTTGGTGAGCGGCAGCTATGACAATGCGGTGAATGTTTGGAATTTGGAAACGGGTCGACTGGTTCACCGATTGCATGGACACCATCAAAAGGTATACGCGGTGGTGATCGACCCTGAACGAAAACGATGTTATTCTGGCAGTATGGATGGATCTATCCGGGTTTGGGATTATGTTTCTGGTATATGCTTGCAAATTTTGGAAGGGCATACCATACTGGTTGGACTGCTCGGTCTCACGAAGAATCACTTGACGTCTGCAGGTGCGGACGGTATTTTGCGTGTATGGGATCCTGATACGGGTATCTGCCGACATGTATTAAGCGGGCACGACGCTGCTATTACCTGCTTTCAGCATGATGAACACAAGGTCATTTCTGGCTCTGAAGGTGGACTGAAAATGTGGGATATCAAAACTGGGCGTCATATCAAGGATTTAATTACTGATCATGTGGATGGAGTCTGGCGTGTCGCATTTGATAAGCATAGGTGTGTTGCTGCTGTTTACAAGTAAGTAGCAAAAAAAAAAAAAAATGGAAAACGGTGATATTTAGAAAATGCACTGACTTTTTTTTTCTGGTGACGGCGGGTGATTCCATTTAGAAATGATGTGACATCGTTTGAAGTATTGGATTTTAGTGTACATGGCTTGGAAAACTTGGAAGATTAGAATAATGGAACAGAACCTTTCTCCTCCCCTTCCCCTCACCCTTATTCCCACATATGTTTATACATTTTACTTTATATTAGTCTTTTATTGTGTCAATTATGTACTTATTTGTTTGCTGTTGCTGTTTATATATATACATATATATATACATTTGTCTTCCAACCCATTGCTAATCTTTGCTTCTCCTATCAATAAAAAAATGAATACCTTTTTTTTTTTTTTTTGATGTTGTATGATATGATTTTGATGGCGATGCCCAGCGTTGGTTTGTGATCAGGATTTGTGCCACCAACTGGAATCAGTAGCCGAGAACGATGTGGGGACTGTTTGGTCTTTTTTTGTGGTAATATTCTTGTATATATTCAAGGTTTTGTTTTATAAATTTATATATAACATATATATACGAGTGTCTTGGTTGAAGACGATATTGCTTTTTATCAATAAATTATTTATCATTTTGCTGTACTGTACAATCCATATTCGTATAAACCTTATTTGCATTTTTCATCCCCAGAAAACTGACAAAACTCAAGTCTCCGCTTGGTCTGTTCTTTTTTCCTTTCCTTTTTTTTTTTTTAGCTTTTCTGTTTTTGATGTATATTTCTTCATGGCGCAACATGACACTATACCAAGTCCTGCTTTGACTCTATATATCACCACTGTTGACTACAACCGAAGGGATCCTGTGTTTTGGATACAAGCAACGGTAAGAGTTACTTTCTATTATTTTTCCAAGTATTCTCTAAACTTATCTCCTTTTTTTAAACCCGTAGACAAACATGACAAAGTATAAACATAAGCAACGCCGATTTCCAAGATACTACAGTGAACTGCAAAAGTTAGATCGGCATTTGATATCCACGCTTGATGATGTCCTCCTCCCAGTTCTACCTTTTTGCCCTCAACCACACCAAGATAAAGACGGCGCTGTAGTACCTCGACAATGGTGGCTAAATGTCCATGCAACCCTACCGAATGGATATGATGGAAATTACAGAAAGGAAAACGGCAATACTTTGCGACAACAACAACAGCAGCAGCAAGAATATCAGTGCGTTTCCGCAACGACTTCCACTCATTCACTACTATCGTCTTCAGGCTTGACTACCGTACTCACCATTGACCCTTCTTCTGACCCTGATCGTGAAGCCGCCTGGGATAACCACATACAGATATGGCTGAATCGTATCACATTACATCCACGGGCAATTTCAAACGAAGGACTGCGCGAATTTGTTGAAAGCGAGGTTGGGGTAAGCTAACAATGATATTACAACATCAGGTTTCTTCGTGGAAATTTTATATAACTTCGCTTATACATTTACAATAGTTTCGGCCTCAACTCAAAGCTAGCAAAAGACACAAAAAGATCTCAGGATTCAGTACAAAGGAACAGGATTTGGACATGGATGTGACTCAAAGTTTTCATCAGCTGGACGAATTTGGGCAGCAATTGGGAATTGTGGAACGAAGTATTCAGGAACAAATGGCAGCTCAAGCATTTTACTCGGATCTTTGGTTGAATTTGGCTTCCGGTTGGATTGCGTACGGTGGACGGGAAAGAAACTCCCTATTATTTATGTAAGTATCCCGAAAAAAAAAAAAAAAAGAAGGTAAAAGGAATATGGCTTGACGATGTGGCTATGATCAAGCTAATTTGTTTGTTTTTTGTCTCTCTCTCTCTCTCCTCTCTCTCTCTCTCTCTCTCTCTCTTCTCAGACTTTACAAACGAATGGCTAAAGGATGTCAACAGCTATCGAATTTAGAACGGTCGCAGGAACTTTTATCTGCGGAAACTCTGTATGGAGAAGTCCGATATCAGATTAGAAATGTTGAAGCAGCCAAGGTAAAAAAAAAAAAAAAATGTATTCTATCAAATAATTATGATGATATATTAATTCTATTGTTTTGTTTACGGGACGGTTAGGCTTCTTTACAGCATCGCTTGGACGCACTGTCAGACTATTTAGCAAGTCGTAAACACACCGAATCATGCTTGCGACACGTTGACCGACTAAAATCATCCAGTAACATTGATAGGGATAGGGTAAACGACGTAATTGCAGACCTGGAACTAGTAAGTCCCTCTCTACAAACAAAAAAACGAAAGGTGATATTATAAAAATGAAAATACCAACCGCTTACATTTAATTCTTCGGTTAGGCACGAGCAGATGAGCAATTGTATTTTCAGCGACATCAACGCATTGACGGAAATTTACGATCAGATCTTGAATACCGATACAAACGTAGTACCACCAAGGATATGATCGCCGCTATCAGGGAATATGCAAGAGGTCAAATACATTTGGAAAAACAAAAATTGGATATCTGGGAATCTATGCAGCAACATCTTGTTTGAATCTCCGTTATCACAACACTTGGACAATGGGACCCGTCTTTTGTTCAATGGCCCACACATTAGTATATTATTTGATTTCTATTCCATCTCTCATCTTTTTTTTTTTTTTTTTTTGTCATTTGTATTCCATTATTACCAATTCAATTATTATTTTTTATTTTACTACCTCCCATATACCTCAAATAAAACATTTATCATATTATACAATATCACTATGTGTGTCTCATTAGTTTAGTATATGATGTGCGTGAAGGATAGGATTATGTTTTGATCAGCAATGGTAATTTAGAAAAGCGTAGGTGTCAATGAATGAGAAAAGTGTGTGCTTGTCATGTTTATCCTTGACGTCATCGTTTAAAGAAATTGGTATGTTTGAAATGCAGGCTGGTTTTGAACAATGGACACTGGCAACAACAAGAATAAAAACACAAACATGATTTAACTGTTTTGTTTATTTTTCCCTGTAAGCGTCTGTAGTGAGTCGATCAGCCGCAGTGGAATAAATAGTAGTAAAATGGTTTACAATATATTGGTTTCTATCGGCATTAGGTACCTTTGTTCAAAATATTATGACAGGCGCACTCATCCACCCCACACTCAACGGCTGAAAGGCTCATTAAACTGGCCTCTGATCTACAGAATATGATTGGGGCGGCAATTCAAAAAAGGGGAAATGAAAAGAGTTGTAATATATTTTCTCGTTTTACCGACTTGCTCTGTTTCTTTTATACTTGCATCATTTTCATTGACTTTGTTTTTTATATAACACTCGCACACCTTGATATACTTACTGAAATTGAATATACCTGACGTCTTTATCGCACGCACACACTGACATGCTAGCTAAAGGACCTTTACGAAAAAAACGCAACTTCAAAAACTTAAAGCTGACAGATTCACCAGTCGTCGCAAGTCCAACAGCAGCTTCTTCGAGGGATAAAAGCAGTAATGGTACAAACACTACCGACATCACAAACGATGACCAGGAAAAAATATGCAATCAACTAAATGACTTGGAAATTGGCCTGGAACTACGATTGGATTTACGGCCTGAAGATTTTGACACTGTGGATGAACTCGGTCGAGGTAATGGTGGTACTGTTTGCAAGGTCTTACACGTTAGAACTCAAACTGTCATGGCTAGAAAGGTAACACGAGTGGAATATACCCCATCTATTTACTATGAATTTACCTCTTTACGATATTTATACACATAAACATTGACTAGATCATTCATATCCAAGCCAACTCCAACGTACGGAAACAAATTATGCGGGAAATGCAATTCTTACACGACTGTAACTCAAAGCACATTGTCAGTTACTACGGTGCCTTCATGCAAGGTGATGATATATCTATCTGTATGGAATACATGGAAGTCGGGTAATTAGACACAAGAAAATATATTGGTTCTCGGCTCTCTCTATAAGCCATTTACTAACTATTGTCGTTTACGCTGGTCTTGGTGTTTGACTTAGATCATTAGACGCAATTTACAAACGAGGTGGCCCCATCCCTTTACCTGTATTGAAGAAGATTGCCTTTGCTGTAAGTTATTAGGAAAAGAAAGTATTTGTAATTTGTATATTTAACCGTTCTTCCCTGTCTTTTTTCTGTGTTAGATTGTGGATGGCTTGATATATTTGTATGATGCTCATCGGATCATCCATCGAGGTAATTACCATATCTTGTTTGCTTTAATTCAATGCAATTTACTGACTATTAGTATTTATTCTTCTGCTTTAGATTTAAAGCCATCCAATGTACTTGTCAATTCAAAAGGGCAAATCAAATTATGTGACTTTGGTGTATCTGGTCAACTCATCAATTCCGTGGCAGACACTTTTGTTGGAACAAGCTCATATATGAGTGTAAGTAGTGGGCAGGAGGGAAAAAATGAACCAGTGTGAATTTACATAAATAACATATATATATATATGTATGATAGCCCGAACGCATTAAAGGATCACCTTATTCTGTCAAATCAGATGTGTGGTCATTAGGAATCACAATCATGGAATTGGCTTTAGCAAGATTTCCTTTCCCGGCGGATGGTACTCCTTTATCTATCTTTGAACTACTACAACATATTGTGAATGAACCGGTGCCAACCTTCCCACTCAACAAATACCCCAAAGAGCTGACTTCATTTGTTGAACAATGGTAAGAACCTTTCCCCCATTTCGCCCCGCCCACTCCTCCTCATGGGATTGGAAAATGGGGTCAAAAAATAGGTCACTAATTGGACTACCTTGATTTTGTTTTATTTTTTAGTTTGATCAAAGATGTTAATGCCCGTGCTACACCAAGTGATTTGATGGTAAAAAAAAAAAAAAAAAAAAAAAAAAAAAAAAAAAAAAAAAAAAAAAAAAAATAGAGAGAAAGAAAAAGAGGAAAACTTGTATCAACACATGGGTCCAAACTAATACCCTTTTCATAATAGAAACATGAATATTTGGCAACTGCAGAATATGAAAAGGTTGACCTTGAGCGGTGGGCTAGGCAGGTGTCAATCAAATCTACAAACTGTAGGAATTCCACAGGCAAATGACTGCCTTAGATATTCTATGATGTTAGATTCTAGATTTTTCTCCCCTCACACATTCTATTAGTATTTCGTCCACGTCCTTACCCCCGCCTCTTATCCTCTTTTATACGATTATCATTATAGTGCTTTATTTGTATATAAATTTCTTACATTCGAATAAAAAATTGATTTTACCATATCATGTATTTGCATCTGTGTGTGTGTGTATGTGTGTTTTTGACAATGCTTCCATACTTCGTGAAACTATTTATTGAAGTTGATAAAATCAATGTGTTATTTACATCCCCCACCCGATGTTATCTAGGTCAAAAAAATAACTTTCAAATAGGTACACATGTACACTACTGTGGCTTATATATATATACAATGCATAAACGTGAAATGTCATACACCGTTGCTTTAGCTTTTGATCGCTTTCCCCAGGAGGATTGAAGGGTTGTATCACATGTTTGTCTTCGTATTACCTTCTGGAGAAGGAACTTTACCTGACAGCCATCATTCATAGAGTACTATGTCACTATTGCATTTCTCTCTTTTTTTACGCAAATCCGGTCCAGAATCGCTGTATTAACGAATGGTACCCCTACGTAGGCACATTATAATAAAAGAGACAGTACACCATTTTTTTCATACAGTTTTATATTGACTTTCTATCCGTCAGAAGTAAAAAAGGAAATTACTACTACCGTCTACTTCATATAATCTAAAGCTAAAGCGAACCTAGTGACTAAATAAACTAAAGAGTTTTTCTGGTACACTATGCTAAGCTATCGCTACAAGCAAAACATGCCATTTGAGTAATCAAAGGGGGGACGGGGACAAAAACGGGTGTCAAAATGTAATTCTTATTGATGTGATAGCAATAGTTTTATTGAAGTCATTACTAAAGGAAGAACGTGTGGAGGAAGGGGAAGTATTCTCAATGCAGTGGGGGCTGGGGAGCGCTGTTGCAGAATTAGCATAACATAAGGCAAACTATACAACAATAAATAGGGAAATATATTCTAAGATGAGCTGCTCTATTGAGTGCATAGCCACAATAAGGAGGGGCCATCGTGATGCCGATACCTGAATATTTACGGTTTCTGTAAAAAAAAAAAAAAAAAAAAAAAAAAGAGTGAGAGTCACCAAGCCGGCCCAAGTTAAGTGGAGTGAGGATTGCTAAAAAATATATACCAAAATGTTTTCATACCCCGCCCACGTGAATTTTTATTTACTTTCAAAAAATCCCCGCTCTCTCTTTCTTTTCATTTTCTTTTTTTTTTTTCCTTTCTTTTTTTTCTTCATCATTCAACTTTTTTAAGATCATGTTGGACTTAGATTAGTATCAGGACTAGTTTAGAAGCGTTTTCAGAACAGGCATTACAAGATGCTTGGGAAAACCCTTTCATTTTAGATTCAGGATTTTGGACGCACCCTTAGTTGGTTTTTTGGACCCTTCGAAAGCTTAGTTTAGTGTTAATTTGTCTATATTTTGTATCTACTTATGAATAAAACTCGCTACTTTTTACTTGCTTTAATGAAGAATGTCCCAATAGTCTTTCTCATGTCTTGTACAATAGATCCCTGTTTTATTACATCAGCGCTTTTGATTAGTGTTGATCGTTGCTGCGCTTCAATAAACGATATCCCTCTCTAGTTCCTCCCATGTTTTGAAGTCTATATCAGTTTAGATTAACATTGCCCATTCCTCAAAACACCTTGTAATATCACTAGTACTTCCTTCATTAGATAGATCCTTTGTTACAATGACCCCCCCCCGCACTTTTAGTTTATTGCACCGTATTCGTTGAAATAAAATATGTCATTTCAATATTATCCTCTGACGCGTTATATAATGAGCATAGTCATTATTTTAGATACCTTGTGAATACCCTATCAAGGATATGTTTCTTAATTCACCCACTCTAAGTACTCCCTCCCCCAATCTCTCTCTCTCTATAGTGCCCGAACAATTTGTTAGTAGTTCCAAGGTCATGTTAATATGAAATATAGGCTCATTCATAAACTTTAATCATATTAATAAGCATATGCTATGTAGTGAGTAGAGACAGTACTATAAAGTATTTTCCCTTAAATAGTTTAGGCTACTAGGTTACTTGATATCAAAGGGAGGTTATTTGTTCTCTACGAGTCTTATTAATAAAGCAAGTCTGCGCAGAATCGATATAGTCATCGCCATGAAATATTTTATCCCTTCAGAGTCACAGTGACTAGCTTGCAGTACGAAGTTATTTCCTTTCACTATTCATATTGCCCAGTGCGGTCTCCTCCTCCTATAAATTATAGTTTCCATATACTGTACTTTACATATTGTACATATCCATTTTAACTGTTTTCGTTGCATATGGGGCTATAATGAAGAAATGCAGAAATTCAAAAGGAAGTCTGTTTGACCCCAAGGCGTTATCTATCATAACGCTGAGTTGCCGGAGGCGTCCGATCTATCTTTTTTTTAATGCACTAAAAAATGCTAAATCGGTGGGATCCGACCAAATTACAAAACTCACACTCCAAAAAAAAAAACATATGAAAGGCTTGAAATCGATAATAGTAATATTCATTGAAAGGGCTTTAAGGGAGCTCGTGATATTGGCTGTGCAATTTCCATTATATTGTACAGTACTGGCTTTGGGTGGCATCAGATGTGGTCAGTGGTTTCGACAACTTTCGTATTTCTAGACTCATCATTATCGAATGACCTACACGGCTCCTCTTTTCTTTTTTCTACTTACCTAGCTCTCATAATATAAATATACAAAGTATTGTTGAATTATTTCATCCATGCATGCGCGTCAAATGAGGCAGGTGAAAAAAAATGGTCGGGGAATGAAAACTGCCATACATCTTTCGAATAATACCTTTGCTTGTCTTTATTTTTATTTATTTTTTACTAGACACAATTGGATCCAACAACGTAACTTCTGAATATACTCACAACGGTAAGAAAATATATCGAAACCGGACGCTTTCGCTCATTTTCTTTTTCCTTTTAACGTGCATGATATGGTAGCTCCGTCAATGATCAGCAATAGTGATCTTGAGTCGACAACTTTGATAGGGCTTGATGCTTTATCCAAGGTCTCAACGCAACTTGGTCTTCGGAAATACAACTGGAGTAGGTAGGTATTTTCTTCTTCTTTTTTTTGAGGGGGGAGGGGGAGATACAGAGTTATACACCAACATTCGACATGGTCACTATTATCGAGTAACACTTTTATTCTTTCGGTAGTTATCAAACGGCTCTAAGCCGTGATACCATGACTTTGATGAACCTTGAACTGGAGAAGCAAGATCTGGACGAACTCTCATGGACTATAGAAAAACGTAAAAAGACTACGGAGCAGGAACTGGAAACCTTGAAAGAGTAAGCTTATTATGAACAATCCCTTGTCACTTATCCTCTTACTCTTGCAACACCTTTTTTTTGGGAGGGGACTCTAGGCTTCTGGCAAATATGCAACAACAAAGAAAGGAAAAGGAAAAAAAGATGGTCCAGCAGTGGCAAGAAGATGCTGAAAAGCTCAGAGAACAAACGCGCCTTCAAACTAAACAATATGAAACGGCAACGGTAGGCAACAAGGGGGGGAGGGCAAGATTGGCGGTTGGATGGAGGGGGATCCCTTTTTTTTCAGGAACGCGAAAACTAAAATACCCATCAATTTTTATATATTATAGGAGAAGGCAAAGACAAGGATCGATGACGCTACAGTGACCAACATCCGATTATTGGAATACCAAACCGTGGAATTGGAAAAACAATTGGATCTAGTGAAAAAGCAACTCGAAAAATATTATGATATGCCACCTGTGAGTGATCGAGGACGATGATGATATATATGACAGAAGACTAATAGTTCTCCCTCTTTTTTTTTTATTATTAGGATACCGATTGGGCTAATATTAGGATGCAAGAGAAAATGGATATCATGGTAAAAAAAAAAAAAAGTGAGAGAGAATTGGGTACGTGGGCAATTGGCAGTACATGTGTTTTAAGGCATATTTGTTTTATATGTAGACCAACTTGGAAAAGCGACGCGAACGGCTTTTGGAAGAGATAGCACGCAGCATGTATTGATTTATATTTTTAGTATAGGCAAATAGTAGTAATAATTGTTTGTTTGTTTGTTTGTTTGTTTATTCAATAAAGATATACATATGATTTAAATAGAATATAAGAAATGATAGCTAATATATAAATTGGGTGGTGGAGGAGCAGGGGGCGACAATATTCAACTAAGTATGGCAATGATATGATTTTATATACATATAGATGATGATGAAAGCAAAAAATAAAATAGATGTACAAACAAACAGAAAAAATGGGGTCAAGATAGCTAAACTAATCAACAGGAGGTTGTTTCAACATCAGATTTGGGGGAAAACAATTGTTCAACAAGGTCAGAAGGGGATGGATCGTCGGAGGGAAGGAAAGTTGGATTGTTCCTACAATACTGAGGCTAAAAGTATGGTAATAAATAAATTAATGATGGTTTGATTTTGTAATATAAATATATATATATATATATATATATATATATATACAACTTACAAGCGATAGAGTAGACTGAGACTTTGGAATGCCATTTGCTTGATGTTGTTGTTGTTGGATGGAGCGATCCGAAATACTACCAGAAACAGAGTGTGCTAACCAAACAAAAAAAAGAATTTGTCAATGCCATATTTCACTTTGTGTCACATGGTTTGCGGGTAATTAAAATATCCTCTTTTTACCAGTCGAGACTTCATCTGGCTTATCGGGGGCAGTATTTGCGATCATAACAGTAATATCATTTTGTCGTTGTGGTTTGGTCAACGGTGGTCTAGAAATAATTCAAATATATAGTGAGTATATATGCAGAGATAAATAAATGGAATATTTTTAAACTTACACGGAGAATGGTTCATCAACATTGGAGACTTGTTCCATATCGATTGACAACTAACAAGGTTTATTTTTAGTATGATGCTGTCTCCCATCCCCACCCCACCCCAGACCCTCTACTTCCCAAGCCTTCTCAAACACCAACTTTACCTTGATAAAGGAATTGAATTTGCACTCTTCTAATAAATAGCGTCGAGTGATGGATCCAGATGTAGCATATTCCGACAAATTGATTGACAAGGACCCTATTTGTTTTGCACTACTACCACCTACTTCTTGGTAAATTTCCAGTTTCAGTTCACAAGGCTGTAAAAAGTGCTGTTTGCTAATCACTAATTCTACACTAGTTGTCACTGTAGAATACCATTCCACCGTATGGTCCTTGATATGTTCTCTGATATGATAAATAATGAGCGAATGAGTTTCACCTTCTCTTTCGACAAAAGTAAATGGGAAAAGGTCTTACATGGTTGTCATGCCATTTGATGAGGGTGAAGCATTCCGTAGTCGCCATTTCACAAAATAAGTGCCACTAACCAGAGGTACGTTCGTTATTTCTTGTATAATAAATTGTATCTTGAATTCCACCTTTCGATGTTTTGAAATGAAAAAGTGGGAAATCGGCATTGAAGGAAGGGAGTGACTGAAATGAGGTGAGAAGGAAAAAAAAAAAAAAATGAAATAAAATGGAGGGAAGTGCGCCGTACATTTGGCCTAGCATCGCAACAGAAAAAATATGCGGAGCCTGAATGCTAATCAAAAAGATGGAAAAAAAAAAAAAAAAAAAAACTGTCTCCACTCCTCCTTTTTATTCTATTTGTTCATGTTTTCTTTTTTTTCATCTTCCCCTGCAACTAATTCGATGCCCACTTTGACTGCCACTCTTACTTCCAATGCTACAAATACCACCATACCAACAGTACGAAGTCGAAAACGTAAACTAGTAATATCCTATGTCTATCATTATCTTTCCTTGGTCTATGAATTTGTGTATACCTTTTTTATCGTCAAACCAAAACAACATTTAATATCAAGAAAACGCAACCACACTCAGATCTCTAATACAGCAACCTTAGCAACAACTAGTAACTCACGTCCAACAACACACTCGAAAGGAACTCTACAATATTACAAAGGCAAAACACTAGTACTCGATTTGGATGAAACCTTGGTGCACTCAGTCCGTCTTGGGTCTCAAGAAGCCGATAATATTGTCAACTCTTGTATCAAACGGAAGCAAATTGAAGTCCAAGGTGAAAAACAAAGTTTACTCTATCAAGTCTACAAACGCCCCCATGTTGACTTTTTTTTAAAAACGGTAAGATAAATAAGCACTAGACTCAACAATATCATTGCTTTTGCCCCCACCCCTTTTTTTTTTTTTTGGTTCCTCCCCCTCTTCCTCCTCCTCCCTCTTTTGGTGTTATCTCCTTCATTTTATACTGATCACTTTTTTGCCTTTCTCTGTGACTCCTTTGAAATTAGATAAGCCAATGGTACAAAGTTGTTATATTTACTGCATCCATGTCAGAATATGCAGACCCTGTCATTGACTGGTTAGATCAAGATCAAACAATGGTATCGCATCGCTACTTTAGACAAGTAAGTATCGAGGTCAACGAAAACTACATATATACGAGCGGGAAATCTCACGGTCTTCAAACTTTGGGGGCTCTGGGGAATCGTGGTTTTTTTGGGGAGGCGGGGAAATGACATATTCTAAAAAAGTCTCCAACATTTTTTTTTTTTAGTCTTGTATATGTAGGGAAGATGGTAATTACTTGAAGAATATCACCATGGCTGAACCTGATCTCGCCAAAGTATGTCTTGTTGACAATAGTCCTGTGGCCTATGATTTATTTAAAGGTAACACCTTTTTTTTCACTTGGAAACAATATAGCTACACAAATGATGCTTATGATGAAACAAAAACTCTTTTTTATTCCTATTCTAGATAATGGTATCCCAATATCAAGCTGGATTGAATCACCCAATGATGAAAGCTTATTGGATTTACTGCCATTACTGGATGCCCTTCGCTTTACCTCTGATGTTAGAAGCATTTTAAGACTTCAACGGTTTGGATTATAGATTAGTTCCCTTCCCCAGTCATTTATTCACTCATTCGCTTTAGTTCAGTACATACCCACGCCCTTTCACCTTCTCTCTCTCATTTATCTCTCTTTTCACTTTGTCGCTCGTTTTATTCTTCTTATATACAATTCTAATAAATAAAAATATATATTGTGTTTTTATCATGGGTTTATTTATTATTCTCAACTATGATGTCTTTTTTTTTTTTGGGAAACGTCTTTGTCTGTCAATGACAATAATGAAGGTTATCCACGTGTCCAGGATCATACATCATAACAAATGCTCGGTCTTTTTATCTTATCACAATGATCCAATAACATCACACTGATGTATGATCAAAAAGGAAAAACCAAAAACCTTTTTCTCAATTGGCCCCTCTTTCATTAAACCATATTATCTACAGGTGGTAGGGAAACTTCAACGTCATTGGGTCATGGCACAGCCTCGGATCTCTTGCAGTATAATTTGTTGCTTCAAGCTGATTCCTGTGTTTTTTTTTTTTTTTTTTTACAAGTCTCACACAAGGGAAGAGCATCTCAAAACCACAAAACCACATATAAAATGTTCCGGACAAAAATAAAATAAGCCGATGTAGTATTTATTGATCATGTCCTATTTCTAAAGGACTATTTTCATGGCTTTGTTTGTGGTTTCCGAACATTTCCTTTCTTGTGAGCATGAATTTTTGAAGCAGGGCAGCCAACGAAAAAAGATTATTGACTGTGAATGAAAAAAAAAAAAAAAAAAAACTGGGTTTTAAATTTTGGACAAGCTTGCGGAAAAAAAAATTCAACCAGGCTTTTTTTTTTTTTGTTTACAGAAATACATATAAAAAGCCATGATCGCGCGTCAACTAATCAAGTCAAATGTAAGTCAAAGGCAGAAGATTACTGTTCCTTTTTATATTTTTATGTGTACAAATGCAGAATATACTAACCGTGGTATTGTTCTTCCTACTATGTCATGTATGTGTTTATTTGATATGATTGTTGAATGATCGATCAACATAGGCTACACTTCGCATGTCATCATTGGCTCGTCCAGTGGTCAAGAACTCTATGCCAGTTTTGGTAAGAATCAAAAGAACTTCTAGCAGATCACGGCGGAAAGTCTAAAAAAAAATAGAAGGGTACATATTCTAATATTTGGCGGGGCTATTTTTTTTTATATTGTTATAATGGGTTATGGCGTAAATAGGCAGCACACAGTATGCGATTTGCAAGCACAAACGAACAATCAGCAACAGCAACAGCAACAGCAGCAGATACCAACACAACCAAAAGTAAATACAGCGAAACGACTCAAAAGCTAGTGTATGGTATGGCAAAAATGTTGGGGTATTACTCTACAGGATCAACAGCTATTCGTGCAAGTCATAAACTTTACAATGTGTGTGCTCAACAAATGGAACTCAACAAGGACTTCTATGTCAACGGTACGTATATTCCCAACAAAAAAAAAAAAAAAAAAAATATCGCGCTCTATATATGACAGATGGCAGGGGGGTGCGTCGAAAGGGTCATTCTACGATGATGATACTGACTTGATCTGTTTACATATAGAATGCAATTTACCCGATACCTTTCAATCATGGTTTGCGGTCACTCAGTTACATGTGTGGATGCTGATGGTCCATTTACGTGTCCATGATCAAGGAAAATTATATATTCAAGAAGTAGTCAATCGGCTCTTTGAAGACTCTGAAGCCAGGATCCGTGAACATGGGGTAAACATGGGGGGGGCAATGCTGAGGGATTTGTGGACAGAGTCATCCAAGGTGGAATGTGAGGGGGGGGGGAGAAACGACAAAGGGAAGCTGACTCGCTTTTTTTGGGGGGGTTGACTCTAGATTTCACAACAACGAATGATCGATAGCTATATCAAGGATTTGGTGGCTCAATTTCACGGTGGTGTAGTTGCATACGATGAAGGCATGTGTAAGGATGATCCTGTTTTGGCTGCTGCTTTATGGAGGTAAAAATGAAGTGTTGCCAGTTGTATCAAAATGGTCATATATTCTTATACTGCTATTTCTATTTGTTTTTGCATTAGAAACCTTTTTGCTCCTACATCCAACAGTGCAACTGATTTGGCGTACGTCGTTCAATTCATTCGACAAGAACTCAAGGCACTGGAAGCGTTTGATGGTGACAAGTTGACTGATGGTGTGATTGAATTTGGCAAACCTCACGCTTCTTTTGATTAGATGCTTATGTTATCCCTCGTCAGTTTTATTCGACATCTTATTATTAGTTTTTTATTTTTTGTTAGTATTCTGTTATATATCATATCATTCCCTTTCCCCAAACATTTCTTTTAGAATCACACACTCATTACATATGTTTAATAAAAATCACATGTTGGATATCATATTTGTGAATTGTTAACTACGTTATGATGCATGCAAGTAATTTGTTATATTCAATTTCAAAACATTCTCAGCTTTGCAAAATATTGATCTACTGGGAGTCAAGGCAAATGTTGTTGAGGCGTGACCTCGATGGAATTAGGCACTCTAGCCATTTTGTGCTTTAGTATGCTGTCCCTAGAGCTCAACTAGCTTCAGTACTAGTCTAGTGGAGGTTATGCTGGCGGCGTATTCTTGGTTAATTGATAGGAACGACAGAGTGGGAATAGGGTTACGTTTCATGTGAATTATGTAACCTAGAACTGTCAATTTGTCGCTAGCCTTTGTGGTGTGGGAAAGTAGTTTTAGTGGGTGAATTAGAGGTCAAGTTTTTGGTAGAGCACTCACAGCACACCTATATTAGCGATATTGTCCACGATCTGGTGGGTCGTAGTATGGTTAACGAAATGAAGGGCATGCCTTGGGACACTTTCCATTTTTCACTCCCAAATTCCGGAGGAAAAGAATGCGAGAGTATACTTATTTATTATTAAGATGGCATAGAACCTTTTCAAATTAATAAGCGAAATAAAAATGCTGTCCGCTCTGTAATCTCCTTCTTTTTGTCTTTGTCTGTTTTTTGTTATGAATTGTATGTGAGATAATCTGGTCCGGATTATTTGTGATTGAACAAGTGCTTTCTCCCCAGAACTTCCAATTACACTTCAATTATTCCATTTTTACGCTCCCATCACTGGTTTGTTAAAAAATTCACAACCCCATCGCCACAAAAAAAATATTTCAAACCCCGCCCACGTGGAATTTATTTTCTCCCACTTTTTTTATTTTTCCAGTTTTTTTATTTTTCCAGTTTTTTTATTTTCCGTTTTTTCTTTCTTTCCTTTCTTTTTTTCACGTCAGTTTTGCTCACCACTCAACTTCTTTGAGGTTATGTTGAACTTAGATTAGTGTCAGGACTAGTTTAGAACGGTTTTCAGCTCAGGGATTACAAGATGCATGGGGAAACCCTTTCATTTTGGAGTAAGGATTTAGAATCATCACTAGTTGGCTTTTTAGAGTCTTGATTAGCTTAGTTTAGTATTAATTTAGTGTTAGTTTGTCCATAGTTTTTTTTCTATATCTGAATAAAATATGTCTCTTTTTACGTGCTTTAATGAAAAATGTCCTAGTAATCTCTCTCATGTCGGGTAATAGATCCGTGTTTTTATAACCAGCACACGTTTTCATTATTGTTGACCGTGTTGTACTTCAATAACAAATACCCGCTCAGAATTCATTGCATCTTGAACAGTATATTGAATACCTTTATGTGAAAGCCCCTTTAGATTAGAGCTCTCCATTCCCTTGAACTCCCATTAGATCCTTCCAATAGATCTCTTGTGTCAATGAATCTCTCATCTTTAGTTTTAGAACCTATCAATATGCTTCAATAAAATATTTCTTGTTATTAGTCAACCACTCTATGTCCCAGATTATAGTGAAAAATATCGTTATTGTTGAACTTTTGTGTGTATCTTATTGAGCACCTGCTTCCTAGTTCACCCACCGTCCACTTTTGCTCTTCCATTCCCCGCTCAAAACCCAACCTAGTGGTTGGCAATCCTGGATTATTTAATATGAAATGTTGTTGGCCTATCAAGCAATACTAATGAACCTAGACCATGCCAACAGCGGAACCTTCCCTATAAAATATTATGATCTTCGTTTGTCTAGACATACTGTATACATCAGCCCATTGTTTTTATTCCGTACGGCATGATAATAATAATACCCCTCCCCCATTAGAGTCTAAACGAAAATTACTGAAGCATTGGGAAGACGTCGACCAAAGTGCGACGGCTCATTATTACAAAGGATTTAACGAAAGGATATATTGGCGGTGACATAAATATCACTGGTAGGGGGATTATGTAGACCACTTATGACATTTGTAAAAAGGAATATAATATATTGTACAAAGCATGAGAAATATTAAAGAGATATCTTTTATTGAAGTACAACAACAGTTAATACTACTCTAGAAGTGCGCTGATAAAAAAAAATGATTTCTTTCAGAATACATGAGAGACATTAATGGGACATTTTTATTAAAGCAAGTAACGATAGTTATATATTATTTAATATGGATTTAAACTATGGGCAAGCTAACACTAAACCAAGCTAATGAAGGTTCCAAAAAATCTACTAAAGGTGGTCCCAAAATCCTGAATCCAAAATGAAAGGGTTTTCCCATGCATCTTGTAATCCCTGATCTGAAGACTCTTCTAAGCTATTCCTGACACTAATCTAAGATTACCATGACTTCAAAGAAGTTGAATGATGAAAAAGAAAAAAAGAAAGACATCAAAAAAAATCGGTGTAAATAAAAATTCACGTGGTCGGCATTTGAAATGATTTTGTGGACTTTTTCGTATGTTCGAAGTTTTCTTTGATTCTAAAAAGCTGCTATTTATTGTTTGTATATTGTAAAATAGAATAGACTAATATGAAACTGATGGTAGGTAAACTAGTTAATAATATCAAACTATAGATGCCATCAATCTATAAAAAGGGTAGAGGGTAAAAAATAAGGGATAGTTATAGGGATATGGGATAGTGATAGGGGGGGATAGGTATTAATCAATCTAGACAGAGGGTAAGGGGGCAGGAGGAACATCAACAAAACTATATAAACTATTCATTCACATGATAAACTACCACTGGTATTTGATTTCAGGGCACACATCCAAATCCTTGTCTTGTAGGTTTTGAAGAGTTCGCGAACCAGTTCCCGGAAGTCAATTCGCTGATCCGCCATAAAATAAAAGGTAAGTTTTCGTCGATCCCTTGGTAGAAGAAGAAAAAAATTGGTGAGCCCAAGTGTATCGCCCCCCCCCTCACCCTGCGTCCACTTTGTTTTCAGTATTTTTTTTTCCTTGATTACCATTGATATTCTGCATTTACGACTTGCATTGGCAATTCCTTTTGTTGTATCTTTGTCTGGCATACCAATAAAGCTTTTTCTTCATCCAGTTGTTTTGTTGTCAAAGACGCTGTTTCTTCAGTATCAGCCAGTCGATAAAGTCGTTTGACTTGACATTTTTGTGACACTTGTAATTTCTCGTCGTCCTTTGCTTCGTCATTGTTTTCATTGATAAGCTGCCCATCACCTTCAGTCACCATATCCAATCCACCCATCGTCGCCTTCGTTCCATCAATCTGCTGTCGATGTTTCTGAATAATGGAGTTTGCTGTTAATATATTCATCACCTTGCCAAGATCACGACCCCGATCTGCTTCAGTTATCACCAGGTCTCCAATCTCCGGCAGGATGGTATCCCCTTGCATAATATAGCAGATATCTGTTCGACCAGTCTTGAATTCCACCAGATATAGTAATGTATTGCTATCCAAGAAATGATGTAGCGGTATTCCTTTTCCCATGAGTATATTCGAGCATCCAAAGGTAATAGCATCACCACCAGCAGTCATTGTTTTCCCAAAAGTGGCTTCCAAAGATGATGTTGTAGTCGTCGGTGATAATGCTGGAGCTGAAGGTGTTGGCGGTGCTGCAATTGACGTATGCATTTTAGATGGTGATTGGCCTTTGAGGTAGTAAGATGTTCCAAGAGAGTCAGGTAACCCAGAGTCCATATTGAAGGAAGGCATTGTGTTGTTGTCAGATACCCCGTTTTTCTTGTTCCCTCCAAAGTATTCATCTATATGATTCAAAATCCCCTTATTCAAAATATGTTGTTGATGGCGTGAGTACTGTGTGTTGGCATACAGAAATGTTTCATCTTCGTCAATTGCTTTCATGGGATAATCGTTCGTCGCACCTGACCAAGGAGAATCTTGCATCCACCGGTAATTGTTGTTGCCGTTGGTTTTGTTCGTTGAATTGGGTGTAAATGGACCAGCTACCGAATGTCGACGACCATAAGAATTGACCTGATCAATATTTCTATTTATCAATAATATTAATAATAATAAGACATGAGTGGTTCATTCTATCTGTCGCCATTTTCTTGTTTGTTGTTGATTACCTTCTTGCAGTATGCTGAGTTTCAGGTACCCACGACGATCGATCATTAGAAGCACTGTAATCGGACAAAGACATACGACGTTGGTGAGAGGGTTCTTGGTGATACATTGTTGAATAACTCCAAATATTTCTTAACGAATTGGGAGTTGGTTGGTATCCACACGGTGATGGTGGTGAATTTGCTTCCGTGGTGGTTGTGGTGGTAGTGTTACTTCTGTTGGGAGACATTGGGAGATCACAGAAAGAGTAAGACCATATTGGTGAAGCAGAAGAGACACAGGAACTATCGAGTACTGAAGAGTCGCCAACGCTGCTGTTGTTCCAAATGGAGGGTAGAGATAAACGGGAGGCACGCATAGAGGACGGTGACGACGGGGTAATGGTCGACATGGATGAGCACGGAGAAGACATAACGGTATTAAATTCTGGCTTGGAGCTGATCACTTCAGGTGGATGAAAAGTATCCTTCTTGTACAATGAGGCGTCCAGTTCGTGAGTGTAGTGAGCTAGGCTTTGGTCATATTTCAAGCAAGACAAATCATCTTGAAACGGATGGAGTGGCGTTATTTCCGTACCAGTCATGTTTCAATTCGCTATGTCGTCTTTCAAGCAAGAAGAGAGATGTAAATAAGAGGATAGATAAAAAGGTGCAAGTGTAAAAGAAAAAAGTGCGAGTTTGAAAAGAAAAAGAAGAGAAAAAAAAAAAAAAAAAAAAAAAAAAAAAAAAAAAGAAAGGGCGTTGGGTGGGAAAAAAAGAAGCCTCTTCGAAGTAACACAAACCAACTGGTTAGCATAATGTTTTGCTTACAGATAATTTACAGACAAAAACTTTTTTTTTTTTTTTGGAAAAAAATAAAAAAAAAAGTACAAATACAAAGTCTTTGATATACATTTTCTATAGTACTACTGGTGACAATGATAATAGCTAATTGATTCCATAAGAGATAATGCCTTTGCCCTAAAGCAAGCCCCTGCCTTGAATTTGCAAGAATTGGTTTTGTGTGAGAGAAAAAAGGTTAAAATATATTTATCACATGATGTTTAACGATCACACAGATACAAATGAAGAAGATAAATAGATAGATAGATCAGTGGTGATTTGTTTTTATTTAAATAATGATAAAAATAAAATAAATAAAACGAACTTCAAAGATATAAACTAATTCTAAAGATCCTTTTTGAGAGTTCCCATGAATTGATGTTTTTCAGCAGGAGTTTGGAAGCGGCCATGACCGAATTTGGAAGAAGTATCAATAAACTTGAGAGTCACCTTTTCAAGGGCAGATCGTTTGGTATGGACAGTCATTGATTTCCGAATAGTAAGCACACGTTTCTTGGCACCTGCGCAACAACCCTTGATCATCATAAAGTCATCATTCACCACACCATAATGAGGGAAGCCACCCATAGGAGTAATTTGCTTGTCAGTCACATCATATTCAGTGGCACCAGATTTCACATCAGTTCCTTTGGCAATACGGTAGATCTTCTTGTTGATTTCAGTACGACGATGATAGCCACGTTGACCAGCCCGAGGAACAGAGTACATCACACGAGAAGGGTGCCATGCACCGATACAAGCAACCTTACGAAGACCACGATGTGTTTTGCGAGGTAGTTTCTTTGTTCCCCATCGATGTGTCACACCTTCAAATCCATGCCCTTTAGTTGTACCAATAATATCCACCATTTCATCCTGTTCAAATATCGATCCAACCATCACCTCTTTTTCAAAATGTTCCCGTGCATAATCCACCTTGGCTGCAATATCACCACCATTGAGTTGGATTTCCATCAGATGAGCTTTCTTTTGACCGAGACGTGCTTTCGATATTTGGGTATGAGCAATCACACGGACCACTGAGCAATACTTTTTGATACGTTCCAGTTCACGGGTCACATCCTTGGCACCGTCAGCATACTTTTTGGCGTATTGAGTAAAGGCCTTTCTCTTGGAACGGTACCAGTTCTTGTAGAATCGACGTCTGGCTTCTTCGGACAAATGTTCAGCCCATACAGTTGTCAGGGTACGAAGACCACGAGGAGTTTCGACATAGCCAACAACACCAATCACAACCATGGGAGGTGCTTCGATAACAGTAACGGCTTCAACGATTTCCTTCTTGTGCATCTTGGAGCCAGGGCGTTCCAAATCACGGACAATGTGAGTCATACCAGCTTTGTAGCCCATAAAGGCAGTTAAATGGACAGGGCGTTTGGGGTCATCCTTAGGGAAGGCCTTGCAGCGACCGCGATGAGATCGAGTCCTCTTGCGTGGGGAGAAGCCTAAATGACCATGACGAGGAGCTTCGTATTTTCTATATAAATGATGAATTGTCTGTTTATTGTCTTGGTGCGGTGTTTGTTCATGGTCGCCTTTCCTTTTTCTTTTTCTTACCTGTGAGACTGATTTAAGAATAAAGATAAAAAATCAAATGGTTAGTGAAATTTAAAAAAAAAAAAAAAAAAAAAAAAAAAAAAAAAAAGGAAGATGGATGTAAAATTTCAAGATATTCTTACCATGATGGATGAATGGATAGATGGATGTTTCAATAAAAGCCAAGGAGAAAACGAGAAGTGATTTTCTAAATAAACCATCGGAGATTGAACATTGGTAACAATGGTGAAGTCGCATGAATTTCGCAACAATTATCGATCAAAGGTACAATACTTTGAATAATCGATTACCAAAACAAAACAAAAAAAAAAAAAAAGAAAAGAAAAAAAAAAAAAAGGGGGGGGGCAAATAAGAATAAACAAAAAATAATTATGTAAAGTGGAGTAAAAAAAAAAAGGATATTTCTATTTTTGGGAAGGAATGATGGTAAACCGACAATATCCAAAGCAGCTAAATATTCGCTACTCATTACTTCCAGCATATATCTTTGTTTAGTAACTTGACATTATGCATTGATGCACTAAGTATATTCAAAGTCATTATGTTAAAAATGGATAAATGATCTTAATATCAGCATACTTGACCACAATATACTCCATTGTATAATGTGACAGAATCTCAAAATCATAAACACTGCAGTTCATTGGAGAATTCCAATTATCATTCAACATCAATATCATATGATATATCAGCTAATGTTTTATCGCAGTAATAATACTCACATCAACTAGAACATGTATATAATATCCACACCATATGAATACATTTCCGGATGTTGGCCAAAAAAAAAAAAAAAACACTGGACGGGTATACCGAGTAAATGTGCCCAGCACACGATACTTTAACATGTCGAATCAACTACATTCGATCTAATATAGAGAATATGTTCAGATAAAATCAAACAAACGCTGGTTTCTTGCAGAAAAAAAAAAAAAAGTGTTGTCCACCTGTCAAACTGTCGTAATATGCATTTTAAAATATTTGACAGGTTACATTTAGATCATCTTAGTTTTCAATCATATTATATATATTTGATCAATTTAACTAACAATAAAAAGACATCTTTCAGATACTGTCGAGGATCGGCCTGAGTCCGCTCCCAACAACAACATCAACAACATCAACATCAACATCAACAACATCAACATCAATAAGCTCCTTAAGTTTTTTGTTTATTGTTACACATTACCCCAGCGTCTTTTTTCAACCGTCGTATTTTTTACCCCGATGTCTTTTTTCAACCGTCGTATTTTTTACACCGGCGTCTTTTTTAGCCCATTTTAAAATTTTATTTCTATATATATATATCCCACTTTTTTTCAATTCTCTTCTTTCCTTAGTTCTTATCTTCGTTATATTTACTCAACCTTTTTTATAAAATTCAGTACAAAGGTTTTTTAACCACCAAATCACTGTCTTATTTTTATTTTGTTTCTATCGTCTATATAGAAACTTTCTTTTATTTTTTGTGACTACAAGTCCTCTTTTTATTTTATTTTACTGTGTGTTATACACTATATTTTTATTGAACCAACAAAGGTCAATACTTTTCTTTTTTTATTTTATTTTACTCTTCCAAGTTTATTTTTTATAAACTTTCTCTACAGTTGGACTTTATCTACAAAAGTTCTGGTGCTCACTACTATCAATTCTATTTTTGTCCGATTCAGGAACAAGTTATTTCAAATTCCGCCCAAGGAACAAATTTATTTTCAAGCTCTAAACAAGCAAAAGCTATACTAAAGGATAACTCAAGACATCCTATTCAACCCAGAAAAACATAAAAAAACCTACAAAAACACAATCCAGTTGGACTAAAATCACAAATTTAGCCGCAACAATACATAAAAACAAGATCCAAGTGATCCACAAACGACAGTATCTTTCGTGGAAGAAAACAATAAAAAACAAAAACGAAGTTGGAGAACCTGGGCATTGATCCCAGTGCCTCTCACATGCTAAGCGAGCGCTCTACCATTTGAGCTAGATCCCCTTCTATAAAAGGGAATTCAACATGTTTTACTTATGGTACAAAGGAGTTAAAACGTCAAAATGGCATATATAGTATCAACCAAAATTTTTTTTGTCGGCTTCGCAGGTGAAACTGCCCTGGACAGCCGTGGCGTTCCATTGGTGGTTTCGGCTGGAACCAAACGCCGGATCAAGAGACACTCTTCGTTGGTTCCCAAATGGCAACGACAACACCAATGATAGGAATTTATGTAGTTTCACTTCCCCTTTGCTTAACCTATATAGTATAGTTTATATATTTCTTTAATAACCTTTAGTCCTATTTGTTCCCCAATTTAAATAACGATAAAGTAGAAATAGTATAAATATCTATATATTTTATTCTGCAATAAACAATAACTGATTTTCTACATTCTAAATCTATTGCCAACTATCTCTAATACTTTACTAAACTAAACTAAGCTAAAGTATTCAACCTATTCCTCTTTTGGCAAGTAATCCCTGACCCAGACATTTATACAACCTCCAATCTGACAACTGGTAGCTTAATTATGGACACCCAAACAAACATGGATACTATTGCTGCTGCTTTGGCTTTGTTGCTCCAAAAAGAACAAAGTCGTCAAGACCCTGGTGTGGATATAAAGGCGCCCATGCCTGGCAAGTTCCTTGGGGTGCGAGATCCTATGGTGGTTGAAAATTGGATAGGGGATGTGGATCAGTACTTCGAATTCACTCGCTTACCTGAAGAAAGAAGATTTGGTTTTGCCCTTATGCTGTTGGATGACAAGGCTAAGGTTTGGTGGAGACGATACGCCAATAACCGAGATGCGCCCAAGGATTGGATGGCCTTGAAGAAAGCCATCAAGGACTACTTTGTACCTGGTAGTTCCTACACCAATGCCCGTGGTCGACTCGCTAACCTCCGACAATCTGGTTCCGTGCAGCAATTCATCGAAGACTTCCAGGAATTGCGTATGATCATTGGTGATGTGTCGGAAGCCGAAGCAATGGACCGTTTCATTCGTGGACTTCATCTGGGAATCCAAGAGCACGTTCGTGTAAATGCCCCTGAAACTACCGACCGTGCAATGGAATTGGCTTTGACTTTCGAGGATGCTCGGAGTACAACACAGGTGCCCAGACAGGTGTGGAAGCAAGCCAAATATTCTGGTGCCAAGCCTATGGATTTGGATGTAGCAGATGTGCAACGTGGTGGAAGAAGTGGTGGTAACAAGAACTTCGGACGAAATGGCAAGCCCAAAGGTTCCAAGGTATCCAAGTGTTTTGCGTGTGAAGAAACTGGCCACTACATGAAGGACTGCCCACTTTTAAAGCAAGCCAAGGCTTTAAAAGGGCAAGCGCGGTCAGCTTAAGGGGGGCTGATTCGTGCAAACAAGATACTACCCCTCTGGTGATTGATGAATCCAAGGCCGGGAAGAAGCAGGGTGGATCGCACAAACAAGATGACAAGTCTTCTTCCCCCTCTAGGACTGGTTGGCAGCAAGCATTCGCAATGGATGGCGACCGATGGCAACAAGAGAAGGACCACCTAGAGGAATTGAATGTTGCTGGCGGTGATTCGGGTCTGCCGATATACAAGGGATTTGTGAACGATGAATCAATGAAGGTGATTATCGATAGTGGTGCCTCGGCGAACTATGTGTCAAGACGAATGGCCAAGAAGTTGCCGCAATACAAGTTGGACCAACCCCTTCCGGTGAAGACCGCTGCCAAGAAAACCACGATGGTGGATACTGTGGTGCAAGTGCCGATATCATTCGATAAGGATGGTGACGCAACCGTGGTGGAAGCGCTGGTGTTCCCCACACATTTTGATCTGATTCTAGGTATGGATTGGTTGGAGCAAGTAAATCCCAAGGTAGACTGGAAGACCAAGCAATGGATCATAACCACAGATAAGGGTGCGATGGTGATCACGCCCGAAGAACGCAAATCGACAGCTGACTTGAATTTCTTGTGTGGACCAAGACATGTGGTGAAATCATTGAAGAAACACGATCAAGTAGCATACCTAACAGTCATGGATAATGGTGATGCTCGTGTGGTGCCTAGCAAGTGGACCAAGGGATATGAAGACCTTTTCGCTGATGATTTACCAGGACTGCCGCCTACCCGTGAAGTGGAACATGTAATCGAGACTGGTGATGCCAAGCCGGTGAATCGTAATCCATTCAAGATGAGTCCAAAGGAATTGACTGAATTGAATTCGCAAATCAAGGTGCTGTTGGACAAGAAGTTGATCGAACCAAGTCACTCGCCGTGGGGTGCCCCGGTGTTGTTTGTACGCAAGAAGGATGGGACTATGCGAATGTGTATTGACTATCGTGCCGTAAACAAATTGACTGTACGTAATCGATATCCATTGCCGCGCATTGATGAATGTTTGGAACAATTGGCTGGTGCAAAGGTGTTTACGTCGTTGGATCTGAAGAGCGGTTATCATCAAGTCCGTTTGCGTGAAGAAGACAAGCCTAAAACTGCATTCAATTCAAGATATGGTCAGTATCAATTCAAAGTGTTACCATTTGGATTGACTAATGCGCCACCTACCTTTCAAGCCATGATGAATCGAATTTTGGGTGACTTCCTGGACAAATTCGTGATGGTGTACTTGGACGATATCCTGATTTACAGCAAGAATGAAGAAGACCACAAACGCCATGTGAAGTTGGTATTGGACAAGTTGCGGGAAAATCAACTATTCCTAAACAAAGACAAGTGTGAATTCGGTGTGCAAGAATTGATCTTTGTTGGCTATCGCATTACTCAAGAAGGTATCTTACCTGACAAGTCCAAGGTTCAAGCTGTGAAGAATTGGCCAGCGCCCACCAATGTGCAAGAAGTTCGACAATTTTTGGGAACGACATCATACTACCGAAGATTCATCAAGGACTATGCCCATGTTGCTGCGCCAATGACTGACTTAACACAAGGTACTGGATCAAAGAAGCGTCAAATTGATTGGACCAAGCCCTGCGAAGATGCATTTGTTGCGTTGAAGGATGCTTTGGTGAATGCTCCGTTGTTGATTCCGCCTGTTTTGGATAAGCCGTACAAGGTGTATACTGATGCCTCGGATTTTGCTTGTGGTGCTGTGTTGTGTCAAGATGATGATCAAGGTGTGGAACATCCAATTGCATTTGAATCCAAGAAGTTTACTGCAGCCGAGAAGAACTACCCCGCACAAGAAAGGGAATTGTACGCTATTTTGCATGCCCTGCGGACTTGGAGGTGTTTCCTGGATGGTGCCAAATATGTTGTGTATTCCGATCATCTACCGTTGAAGTATCTACGTAGTCAAAAGACACCTACTGCCAGACTGACAAGATGGATCAATGAATTGGAACTGTACGACCCCGATATACAGTATAAACCTGGCAAGGAACAAGTGGTACCCGATGCATTGTCAAGAATTGTCCATCCAGAAGAAGAAGACGCTGTGCAAGACCTACAGAAAACAAAGATTCCTGAATACCTGTATACATTGGATATGGTGCCGCCTGTGGTGCATACAAGCGACTGGCCGTTGTATTACCTTTATGATAAGCAAGCTGTACCACCGGTAACGTTGACAAGGTTGGACGAAGAGCAAGATTCGTTTGTTGTGCGCAATCCTGACATATTCAAGTTGGTGGATGGTCAAGAACTTCGTTTTGTGCCGTACGTAAGACGTGCTGATCTGTTGGCAAGATATCATCATATGGCTGGTCATTCAAGTCTTGGTACGATGTTACATTTGTTGGAATCCCGTTTTTGGTGGCCGGACCTACGAAAAGATGTGAAGAATTGGTTAACACTATGTCAAGAATGCCAATTGGCTGGTCGACCTCAACGTGGTATACACAAGGCACCGATGCATAATCTGACTGTACCTGATCCCTTTGCAAGATGGCACTTGGATTTCATTGGACAATTACCAACAACAAGACAAGGCAACCAATGGATTTTGATGGCTGTGGACTATACAACAAATTGGCCGATCGCTCGTGCTGTTCCGCATGCTACCGCTGCTGCTGTTGCTGATTTCGTGTATGAAGAAATCGTAATGCGTTTTGGCTGCCCAAAGGAAATCGTTTCGGATCGTGGTCAACAATTCCAATCGCAAGTTTTGGCAAGATACGTGAAGCGAATCAAGACGAACCATCGTTTCACATCTGCATACCATCCAAGAACTAATGGGAAGGTGGAGCGGTTGAATGGTACTATCAAGTCGATGCTGATCAAGTATATCCGTGGTAAAATACATGACTGGGACCAATATGTGAATTCTGCGTTGTGGGCTCTACGAATACGAAAACATTCAACCACTGGTTATAGTCCGTTCTTTCTGGTATATGGTCGTGAACCTGTCTTACCTGGTGATGAAGTGCGTCCATACATTGTTGGTATTCAAGATGACGATATGGTCGCAAGGCGTACTGCTGAAGAATTGGAAGCCTTAGGTCAAGCCCGTGGTGCTGCAATTGCAAGGATGAAGTCACAAGCAGACAAGGACAAGCAACGTTGGGATGCTGTAACAAATCATGTGTCGTTTAACCCTGGTGAATTGGTGTTGCTTCGCGTTGAGCAGAAGTATGGACTGGAGATGAATTGGGAAGGCCCGTACAGCATATTCAAGAAGAATCCTGAAACCGACGTCTACTGGTTGGAAACCCTTGGTGGTGAAGTAAAGAACGACTGGGTGCACGTCGATCGCTTGAAGAAGGCTGCTACTTTGAATGAATTGTTGGAAACTCGTCCGTGGGCTGATGTATCAAAATCGCGTGCCCAATGGCCTGCTGGTGCTCTCCGTGACCCTACTATTGTGGAAAAAGAAATAGTTAATTCACCAATGGACTCACAGAAAGCTATTATGGACTTACCCATAGCCAATGCTATGCCTGGTGATGGTGAACACGAAGAAAATGTTGATCAAGGTGAAGAAATTTCGTGGCAAGTAGAAGAAAGAAAAATAAAAAAAATAAATCAAGGCCCCATGAATTTTGATGACGAAATTGAAATGCCGCCTGCCCTAAATGACTGCCACCCAAATTCTATGCTGCATACCAAGGATCAAATTTCCGAAATGGAACCTGCTGCCTCTGCGAAAAAAATGTTTGATGTTGACATGGACCCATCTCGCCGATTGCAAGCCCAATTGGAAGAACCCATAGACAGCCCCATTGAAGATGTGTTTACTGTCCCTATGGAAGAAGAAACAAGACCAAGCTCGCCAACTTTGGAGTCCGACCATTCGCAAGATGAAGATGTCCGTGGGCGGACATCAGGCAAGAAGGGGGGTATTGTCGGCTTCGCAGGTGAAACTGCCCTGGACAGCCGTGGCGTTCCATTGGTGGTTTCGGCTGGAACCAAACGCCGGATCAAGAGACACTCTTCGTTGGTTCCCAAATGGCAACGACAACACCAATGATAGGAATTTATGTAGTTTCACTTCCCCTTTGCTTAACCTATATAGTATAGTTTATATATTTCTTTAATAACCTTTAGTCCTATTTGTTCCCCAATTTAAATAACGATAAAGTAGAAATAGTATAAATATCTATATATTTTATTCTGCAATAAACAATAACTGATTTTCTACATTCTAAATCTATTGCCAACTATCTCTAATACTTTACTAAACTAAACTAAGCTAAAGTATTCAACCTATTCCTCTTTTGGCAAGTAATCCCTGACCCAGACATTTATACAACCTCCAATCTGACATTTTCATCGGAGCTCGCTTAGCTCAGTTGGTTAGAGCGTGGTGCTAATAACGCCAAGGCCACAGGTTCGACCCCTGTAGTGAGCATTTCTTTTTGAAACTATTGCACTTTTCGATGTTTTTTTTTGGTCCTGGCTGTTTGTAGGGTGTTACGGGTAGTTTTGGTTGTTAGGTCGTAACTGGGATTTGTTTTTGTTGACTTTGTTACGGCTAATTTTGGTTGCTAGGTCGTAACTGGAGATTGTTTTTGTAGGTTTTTATTTTTTATAGAGTGAGCACCAGAACTTTTTAGGATTAAGTTCAACCGATTGTAGCTTCAAAGGCTTAAAGATAATAAAGGACTAAACTTGAGAGTCCAAGTGAGGATGTATTATTTTCAAAGATGAAAATAATGAGGTCAATAAAATAAGTAGTGACTTAAATCAAGTCAAAAAAAAATAAAGTGAAGCGAGATTCAGACTCAGCTGTCAAAAATATATAATAAAAATATTCCAAAATGTGGAATAAAAGAAAGCCAACAAGTTGGGAGGTTTAAAAAAACCTTTGTAATGAATTTATTAAAATAAAGATAATAGAAAAGTGATTAAAAATATAATAATTATTTTTTCTTTTGAAATTTTTAAAGGTATTTATACTAAATTTTTATGATGTTTCATGCTTCACGCACGAAACCAAAACTGAGCGTGCGGCACGCACACCTCCACTCCGACCGTCAGGCGTCTTTGTTTCATCCCAAACGATTTTCAAGGTTGGGTTCAACCGTCACATCCCACAGGCCAACTAGAGATGGTCCACCATCGACTTCATTGATATTGTTGTTTGACGTTAAAGTAGTATAACGTTTCATTCTCCATTATGTATTTCGATGAATTTCGTAAAAGATATCTTTTTTCCTTTTTTGTAGCATTCGCTGATTGTTGTAAATGTCTTAGGTAAAACTTGATCTGAGTAATTTTTCGTTCGTCCATTGTGTGTGAGTTCGAATGTTAACGTCAATTATGTCGTTTAAAATAAAGTATTGAATTGTGTTTGTTGAATATTAAAATAAGTTCAGAGTATGTTGCTGTATATTGTCTTGTTGAATTCGTTTCTTTGTTGAGGATAGCTTTTTACGACGTCGTCCTGGTTGGTCGAAATTTAATGTTTTTCGCGTATGTGATGTGTATTTCTTTTTCTTTGGTTGATTTTTTTTTTTTTTTAACATGGGTGTTTAATATCCCAGTCGTGATAGAAAGTCTGCTGATTCTTGTTTTCGTCCGCTTCGGTATTTGATTTCAAATTCGTATTCTGCTAAGTATTGTATCCATCGTGCTACAATGCCAGATATTTTTGAAGATTGTACTAGCCATCGTAAAGGTGAGTGATCTGATATGACTGTGAATTTTTTTCCAAGTAGATATGGTCGAAAGATTTGTAGGCTCCATACTAGGGCTAGGCATTCTAATTTAGTAGCGCCATAATTCTTTTCACTATTTTTCAAACCACGACTTGCATATATTATCGGGTGTTCTTTTCCATCATTGTCAAGCTGAGAAAGTATGGTACCCAATCCGATTTGAGAGGCGTCACATACAATAAGGAAAGGTCTTGTGAAATCTGCTCTTTTAAGTACAGGTGCATGGGTCAATTTTTGTTTCAAGGTGTTAAAAGCGTCTGTTGATTTTTGATCCCAGATGGTCTTCTTGGTGGTCTTAGTTTGTTCATGTAAAGGTCTTGCAATAGCAGCAAAGTTTTGTATGAATCTTCTGTAGTAGGAAGCTAGTCCAATGAAACTCCGAATTTGTTTAATTGTTGTAGGTGGTGGGAAATTTTTAATTTTTGTATCTTTTCTTCGTCCGTCTTTATTCCGTCTTTTGTTATTATGTAGCCCAAAAATTTTAATTCGTCTTTGAAAAATACGCACTTGTCGACGTTGAACATAAGTCCGCCGTGTCGTGCACAAATGAATGTTTGTCTTAGGTCCGCAAGGTGTTGCTGATAAGTTTTGGAATGGATATTCAAGTCATCAATGTAAGCGACTAGACACTTGTTGATAAGTGTACCAAAACATATATCGATCAGTCGTTGAAAGGTAGCAGGACTGTTTACTAATCCCATGGGTAACATTTCATATTGATAGGTACCGAACTTGGTGATGAAGCCTGTTAGTTCTTTGCTTTCTGGTTTTAGTGGTACTTGGTGGAATCCTGAACGTAGGTCCATAGCTGAAAATATACGGGAACTTCCTAGTTCATCAATTAAGTCATCGATTTTTGGCAATGGGTAAGCGTCTACTTTAGTTTGGGCGTTTAGTTTGCGATAATCTACAACCATACGATAGTCACCATTCTTCTTTTTGACTAATATGATAGGTGCAGTGAAGGGTGTACTTGCTGGTTTGATGATGCCAAGCTTACATAGTCTCTCCAATTCAAGCTTCAAGTATTCTTGCT
Source organism: Absidia repens (assembly GCA_002105175.1). Classification (NCBI taxonomy): domain Eukaryota; kingdom Fungi; phylum Mucoromycota; class Mucoromycetes; order Mucorales; family Cunninghamellaceae; genus Absidia; species Absidia repens. The sequence continues at coordinate 295,871 of MCGE01000024.1, read as the reverse complement.
CCACGGGTGCCATACGATACGGTCTGTGTCTGATAGGTGGAATGTTGTCTTTCAGAATAATCTCATGCTCCAATAATGTGGTTCTTCCCATTTTGTTATTATCCCAATCGAATACATCTTGGAATTCAGTAAGTAATTGTATGAAGGATTCATATATGTCGGGCGGTATATCCCCTATCTGTAGTTTAACTTTCTTATCTGGATCTAACGTTATTTGTGGTTGTTCGTAGATACTACCGTCAATGTCTACTTGTGCTAATTCGTATCCCATTGTTTGTTCGTCGTCGCTTTCCAAATTTATTTTATTCATCTGTTGGGCTATAATCGTATTTGCTGGATACACTTTATCGTTTTCTGTGATGTTGATGTCAATGAATTGATCTTCTCGTAAGTAGTCTTCATACGTAGTATTGGGTTGAATATAGGTGATTTCTGGGATAGCGTTATCATTAGGTGTAGATGCGTCAATAGAGCATATTGTATATGGTGGAAGGGTGAGTCCATTTTCATTTGTACTAATCGTTATTTGTGAATCTTCTTCGTGATTTATTTGTAGGGTGCATTCTGGTTGCTTGGTTGATGTTAATTGACATAACTCTTGATCATCGTCTTCTGATTCGTCTTTTTCGTCATGCTCCCATTCTTCTTCTTCTGTTTCATCATCTGTTGCTTCGTCTTCTTCTTCGTCTTCTTCATTGTACTGATCATCCTGAATTTGTTGTTTGACTGTGGTTGGTTGATCTGTCGGCGGTGGGTCTTCCATATAAATGATCTGTGATGACTTCAAGGTAGGTGGTTTTGAAGATGTTTTGATGAAAGTAATAGGAGTAACCATTCTTCTTTGTTTATAGGTGACTGTCAAGGTTCCCAATTTGATGTTGATTATGGCTTGTGAATGATTTAGCCAGTCGATTCCTAAAATTAGGTGAGAAGGACATTGTGGTAATACTTCCATATTGACAGGAATACTGATACCATTTCCAATTCTGATAGGGACGTCGAGTACTATTCCTAGGGTAGGCTGTTTTGCTCCATTTCCAAGGGTAAATACACTTGTGGATGGCGAATCGATTTCCATTTCCAACGTTTTCATCAACGTTCTCGACATACATGACTTTGCAGCACCACAATCAATTAGCGCTTTGACTTCTTTGTCTCCAACATATACATTGGCATACGCAGCTGTCGTTACGATTTCACCTTGTTCTATGGAATTTAGTGATATGGGTTGCTTTCTTCTCTTGGGTCGACATGCATCACGTAATTGTTTCTTCAAGAAGGGTGAGGCTTGGATCAAATCTCCTACTTCGATATCTGCTTTTCGATTCAACAAATCTTCAGTAATATTGTACTTGATTTCGGGTGGAATGGGTGTTGATCTTCTTCTTGTCGGGTTGATTTTTATTTCAGCATCTTCATCCATCAGTGTAGCATTTGGTACATGTTGAATAGGTGAAGATATTGTGGATCCATTTGTACGTCTTTTCTTACTGATTATCTTGGGTGGATCTTGATGAAGGACTTGGGGTGGTTTATCTAATCTTGTAGTAGTAGGATTAGCATATAGATCAATATCATCTTTTTGATAAAATAAAGAGTCTTCAATATTCATAGTATTTAGATTGTGTGATTGTTGTGGATGTTGGGATTTTATATTGTTGTTGGGTTGGTGATTGCTATGGTTTTGTGGAGGCGGGATTGTCAACTGACCATCAGCTACAGTTGCCCGTCCTAGTTTTTTGACTGTTGATGGTTTTGAGGGGGTGAATATTGATTGTATGATCTGTTGTTATTGGGATTTTGATTGTAGTATTGACGTTGATCATGTTTGTTGGGATAATAGGATCTTTGATTATTTCGGGGTTGTCCATATCGTCGAGATTGATAGCCATTATTATCATATCGAGGTTGTTGTTGATATTCATATTGATTTCGAGAAAAGTTATTGAGTTCTTCTTTGATGATGTCTCTTATATTTTTCTGTATGTCTTGCATATCAAGAGGTGTGGAAGTTGTAATAGCATTTAGATCATGAGTAGATGAGGGTGATCGGTAGGAATCCATTTCAATAGTGTTTGTGGGTTGATTTATACGACGAGGATGAAAAGGATTGTCAGCCATTGTTACTTGTTGAGGATGATGTGCTGTCCAATAGCCTTCAGATGCTTTAAGCCATGATTCAATATTTTTGCAGCCAATGGAAATACAATGTTGTTGTATAATGGGATGCACTCCAGCACGGAAGCGACTATGGATCATTGATTCAGCATCAATATCAGCTAGTTCAGCAGCTTCAAATAATCTTGAATAAAAAGTTCTTGGATGTTCATCAAGACCTTGAGTCATATTATTGAAAGCATATTCGTATGTTTGAATTAGCTCGGGTGTGATGTATTGTTTCATTAATTTTTGCATGACTTCGGAATATGAAATCTGTGCCTGATTTTTTTCTAGCTTGTTTACAAATGTTCTTGCGGCATGATACAATTGAGTTTTCAAAATGACAAGCTTGCGGTTTTCATCAGTAATATTTGATAAAGCAAAATAGTTTTCCAATGATTGCTTAAAGTTTCTGAAATCTTCTCCTTCAAATCCAGAAAAAGGCATTAATTTGAGCTTTGGTTGGTAACCAGGTACATTAGCCAACACAGTATGTTCGGGCATCTTGTTTTTATAATTGAATTGAAAGTTTTGATTGATTGGTTTGAGAAAAGGCTTGTAAATAAGAGTAGGATTTACTTGATTTTGATAGAGTTTTCTTAAAAAATTGATTGATGTTCCTTGGAAAAATGATAGATATCCAATTTTATATCCAATTTTAATTTTGATACCCCTGTAGTGAGCACCAAATATGTTACGGCTAATTTTGGTTGCTAGGTCGTAACTGGAGATTGTTTTTGTAGGTTTTTATTTTTTATAGAGTGAGCACCAGAACTTTTTAGGATTAAGTTCAACCGATTGTAGCTTCAAAGGCTTAAAGATAATAAAGGACTAAACTTGAGAGTCCAAGTGAGGATGTATTATTTTCAAAGATGAAAATAATGAGGTCAATAAAATAAGTAGTGACTTAAATCAAGTCAAAAAAAAATAAAGTGAAGCGAGATTCAGACTCAGCTGTCAAAAATATATAATAAAAATATTCCAAAATGTGGAATAAAAGAAAGCCAACAAGTTGGGAGGTTTAAAAAAACCTTTGTAATGAATTTATTAAAATAAAGATAATAGAAAAGTGATTAAAAATATAATAATTATTTTTTCTTTTGAAATTTTTAAAGGTATTTATACTAAATTTTTATGATGTTTCATGCTTCACGCACGAAACCAAAACTGAGCGTGCGGCACGCACACCTCCACTCCGACCGTCAGGCGTCTTTGTTTCATCCCAAACGATTTTCAAGGTTGGGTTCAACCGTCACAACTTTTATTTTTTATAGAGTGAGCACCGGAACTTTTTAGGATGAAGTTCAACCGATTGTAGCTGCAAAGACTTAAAATAAAATAGGGCTAGAGTTGGTAAGGTTTAAGTTCAACCAAGTGGGAAAGAATGAAGGATTTAAAAATCTGTCCCAGGGCAGTTATTTCTAAAGTAGAGATAAAGAATTTGAACTCAAAAGAACTTGTGATAGAATAAATTTCATCATTGTCATTTCGAGCGAGCCGGCATACAGAGGTAAGGTAGAGATAGTTCCTTCAAAACGACTGAACTAAACTGGTCTAATGATAGTATTTTGATATCGATCTAAAGATGGGGTTTCCTTTTGATATAAAAATCTCGCGAGAGACCCAAAAAAAAAAAAAAAAAAAAAAGCCGCACGCATTTCAAATTCCGCACACGTGAAAATTTTACGTGCTCCCATTTTTTTTTTTTTTTTTTTTTTTTGGGTGGCCTCGCTCTTTCTTTTTAATCTTCATTTTTTTTTAATCACTCAACTTCTTTGAGGTTATGGTGTTCTTATATTAGTGTTAGGATTAGTTTAGAAGGGGTTTCAGATCAGGGATTACAAGATGCATGGGGAAACCCTTTTATTTTGGATCTAAGATTTTGGAACCACCAATAGTTAGCTTTTTAGAGCCACCATTGGCTTAATTTAGTACTCTAGTTCGTGCCTACAACTGAATAAAATATGTTTCTTTTTACATACTTCAATGAAAAATGTCCATTAGTCTCTTTCATTTTGTGTACAATAGATCTCTCTTTTATTACCACCACTGTTTTTGATGAGTGTTGAACTTGCTGCTATTCAATGAAAGAATCTCCTTAGTGTTGCTAATGTATTGTACAGAATGTTAGGCCCCCCTTTTACAGTCGTCCTTTTAGATTAGTGTTGGACATTCTTCAGACCTCTTACGAGTATCACTTATTCTACTCCAATAGATCCCTTGTTACAATCAGCACATTGAGTACCACACTTCTAGTATAGTACACCATATTACTTCCAATAAAATATGCCTGTCATTACTAATTTCTGAACTTCTATATCGTGAGCAAAGCAATTTTGATTTGTAGCGATTATATGAGTGGACTATCAAACATTTGCTTGCTAACGCAACCATTATGAATCCTTTTCCCATTCAGAGCCACAGTAATAGATTTGCATTTCTATCTATTCATACTATTAAATATAAACTGTCCCACCAGCGTATCTCTCCCAATAAAAAATTGTAACCTCAATCAGACGCGACTTGATATACATATCTCAGTTTATTATTTTTATTGAGTATGGAATAGTAAGATATTCAAGCATAGTATGGTTGAGTGCCAAGGGATTGACAGCCAAGGGATTGACAACCAAAGTGCCAAATTGCGGAGGAGTCAATCCCTATCATATTGTTTGAAATTGGGAGTGTAGGTTAAGGCTGTCTTAAATCTTGCCCCGAATGTCAAGGATAATCTTTTCTCTTGAAGGGTTTCGAAACTGATTGATAGGATGTTGACAGATTAAGGAAAAACAGGATAATACGGTTGGCGATGAGGGTGTGTTTGACCCAATGAAAAAATATGCAAATCATCCACCTGCTGCCCCTTTTTTTAAACAAAACAAATATGTTATCCAATTAGTATCGTTCACAACAGTAAAAAGCCCAGATACCAGATAACGTATATATTTATATTGTTAGTAAGTGGTATTTTTTTATGGATAAGGGAGAGCCATTTAAATGCAGTATATTAGACATTATACTCTTTCAGGGAAAATGATGCTCCTTTTCAGACGTTAAATCTATTTCTCTTGTTCCATTTTAATCAGAGCATTTGATGAAGATTCTGACCTCTAGGACTCAGAATAAATAAAAGAGAGGTAGAGCTTATTTCCTAGTCCTGGCACCAGTGCCGAAAACCGGAATCAGCGGGGCGGACAATCGGGAAGCGTCGATGAGCGGAGATGTAATTAATTTTACCAAAGATGGTTTAAAAGAAAAACTCCAGGCCTGCGGTAAATTCTTAACTTTTTTCTCTCTCTTTTTTTTTTTCTGTCGAAGATTTAATGATACTGATACCACAATGTCAGGATCCTGAAGGATGGGTAAGCTACTTTTTTTTTTTTTGTGATATTCTACTATGGCATATATTGGTGGAGACTCATTTCGCTTGTTCCCATCGTAGGGCCTCTTTTCAATTTCTCGTGAAATGGATTTCAATCGATGCTTCGAAGATCTGTAAGTGTGCTTTACGTTTGTTATTTATTTATGATAGTACCTAATCATCGTGTCTTATGCACTTAGTGTGATCATTAGTATACCTACTGTTTATTTGTTACTTTTTGGAATATTTCGATATGCCACTCTGATAAAGCGACCTTCTTTACCGACCTCAATGACTCGCAATTGGTTATACTTCTTGAAGATGGTAAGATACCTCTTTATCGTAGACTATGTCGAAAAATCAAAGCATGCGTTTTAATTGTAGTTTTTTTTTATTGTTCATATTAGGGAACATTAGTACTGATAGTGTTGACAAATATGGTGTCGTTATTTTTGGATGGATTCAAGGCATGGCCTGGTGCTCAGTGGATTGCTAACTTGATCAACACAGTCGTTATTGTTGTAAGCCGGGTTATGCGTGTGTTGATGTGTATGTGTAAAGGAATGGTTACTAATACAGAATTATAGGCTTTCGCGATATGCTTACACCATATGGAGTATTTACGCAACCGGATTCAATCATCAGTCCTTTTATTTTACTGGCTACTTGTATTGGTCAGTGACAGCATCAAGCTACGGACAGTTTTACTTACTGGAACAATGGACACATCAGAAATACTCTATGGCATTAGTTATCTCTTATCAGTTGTGATATTTACTCTGGAAAACGTCAAACGACCGGTCAACCAAGATATCTCTTTAGACAATGTAAGTACCATGATATATGAGAGACAATAGCAACCGTGAATTAACTGTCTTTTCTCCCGTCAGGATGAAAGCAAGTACAACGCCGAAGAAAACAGCAGCATATTCAGTCGATTGTTTTTTGTTTGGATGACACCATTGATACAAAAAGGATACCAAAAGCCATTAACACGGGACGACTTGTGGTAATATAAATAAAAAGTAAGCCGTACCTTACAATCTTATTTATCAAGCCATTCGCTATTAATATAGGCCATTACGTCAGGATGATTACTCTCATATTCTCAGCAAACAATTCGAACAAGATTGGAAACGTGAGCTGCAGCGTGGAAGGTAAGTGATGATATTATATATGCTAGTCTGATGACCGTTATATTTATTTGACACTTTCTTTTCAACTTAGGCCTTCCTTGGCTCGTGCACTGGCAAGGGTGTGTGGGTGGAAATTTGTTATTGCTGGAGTAAGTAAATCCGTAGTAATATGAGTAACTGAAATTAACTATTGGTATTTTACGTATTCATTTCTCTTCCGCTAGATAATCAAACTGATGAAAGATCTTCTACAATATGCCCAACCATTACTGCTGAAACAGTTAATCCTTTGGGTTGGAAGTTATATGACTGACCATCCACAACGCCCAGAAGTAGGAATTCTGATATCAGGTAATATGAAATATGATATATGGATATACCTATTATATAGAAATATAATATACTAAGTCTCGGTGTGTATTCTTAGCTGGAATGTTCCTATCTTCTGCAATATCCACCGTCTGTCTCCATCAATACTTCCAAATCTGCTTCTCCACAAGTATGAAGGTCAGAGCTGTCCTGGTGACATCTATCTATCGCAAGACCTTAGTTCTCAGCAATGAAAGCCGGCAAGGGTCAACCGTTGGTGAAGTAAGCTATCATGAAATATATATAAATATATATATATGTAAACTAACTAATATACGATCTTATTTTATTAGATAGTTAATCATATGGCAGTGGACACCACTAGAATCATGGACTTGTTTCCCAACCTTCATCACGGTAAGTATATTCAAAAATTTAATTCTACTCGGTACTGACTTTTGGCATCATTGACTTGAATATTCTATAGTTTGGGGTGCTCCTTTGCAAGTGTTTGTCGGGTTATTCTTGCTTCATCAAATTATGGGCTCTAGTATATGGGCCGGAGTATTCGTCCTTGTGTTGGCTGTCCCCATCAACATCGTTATTGGGAAAACTATGCGTCGTTATCAAAAAAGTCAAATGGCAAACAAAGATATGCGGATAAAAACAATGGTAAAGAAATATTAACTCATTGAACATGGCATGTCGGTACTTGGTATTTACAATCACCCTTTGTTAGAACGAAATTTTGAATGGAATCAAGGTGATCAAACTTTATGCATGGGAAAAGCCCTTTATGGATAAAATTGGGTACATTCGGAATGACTTGGAACTGGCGACTCTCAAAAAAATTGGAAAAATATCAGCACTTCAAAGCTTTACTTGGTCCTCCGTTCCTTTTTTGGTTACTGTAGCAACATTTGCAGTATATATCTCCACCAGCCAACCTCTGACCAGCGATATCGTTTTTGTGGCTATCTCTCTCTTTAGTATGCTCCAGTTTCCGTTGGCTATGGGCCCTGACTTGATTTCCGGTATCATTGAAGCGTCAGTATCGTTGACACGTATTGAATCCTACTTGGCCCTGGAAGAAATGGATCAGCAAGCAATTACTCATGAAGATTACCGAGAACTCTCAGACTGGACACTACAAACCCCCCTTGTTGAAATTCAGCACGGTGCTTTCCAATGGGCTTCCCAATCTACAGAATTATCAAACTCAGCAATAGAAGAAGGTCTGGAAACGCAATCCTCGCCTACCTCGGTACTCAATGACATCAATATTCAAGTAAAAAAAGGCGAACTTTTGGCAGTTGTTGGTCGCGTCGGTGCTGGAAAGTCATCATTGATTAGCGCTCTGCTTGGGGACATCACTAAAACCAATGGTATGGTAACTCTGCGTGGAAGTACGGCTTATGCTCCTCAACAACCTTGGCTTTTGAACGCTACTGTCCGAGAAAATATCACATTTGGTCATCGATTCGATCCGGTCTTCTATGACAAGGTACTGGATGCTTGCTCTTTACGAACTGATCTGCTTATATTGACTGATGGAGATCAAACTGAAATCGGCGAACGTGGCATCAATCTGTCAGGTAAGCAAAATATGGAAATATAAAAGGAAAGAGAACGACATACTTACCCTACACTTTATATTTTCTCATGTTTCTTTAGGTGGACAAAAAGCTCGTATTTCGTTGGCTCGTGCTGTTTATTCTCGTGCTGATATCTATCTTTTGGATGATCCTCTTAGTGCTGTAGATGCTCATGTGGGAAAACATTTATTCGACAAAGTGATTGGACCGAATGGATTACTGAAGAACAAGTCTCGGATTTTAGTGACCCATGCTATTTCTCACTTGCCGTTAGTGGATCAAATTGTCATGATTCGTGATAAGACCATCATTCTGAACGATACTTACGATGTGCTGATGACGAACAAAACGGAATTGTACACTCTTCTCATGGAATACAGCAACAGCCAATCAACAAACGACGACATGCACAAAAGCGATTCAGACGATGACAATATCAGCAGTGCCAGCAGCATCAAATCATCTTCATCACGTAGCTTACGAAGGGCATCTAGAAACGAATTGGATTGGAAAATGGCACCGACAAATCACATATTGGATAAAGCGACTGATGATGATGGAACTGCAATGGGAAATCTGATGACCTCGGAGGAAGGTGCCAAAGGCTCGGTTGATTTTGAAGTTTACAAAACCTATATTGCGGCGGCTTCTTGGTGGGCAATGGGTGCTACGGTTATCTTACAGGCGATATCACAAGCACTTCAGGTTGGTGCTAACGTTTGGTTGAAAGAATGGTCAGCAAACAATGACAGCGGTGTAGATCACAATGTATGGCTTTATCTTTCCGTTTATGCGCTGATTGGTTGGTCCTCTACTCTCTTCGCGGTGACGCAAACCATAGTACTCCGTGTCTATTGTGCTATTCGATCAGCCAAGATTCTACACTTTAGGATGCTCGATGCTGTCATGCATTCGCCTATGTCCTTTTTTGACACGACGCCTATGGGACGAATCCTCAATCGATTTGCTAAGGATCAACACACAGTGGACGAATTGATCCCCAGGGTATTTGGCATTTTTTTCCGTGTTTTTCCTGTGGTAATTGCTACAATGATGGTGATTGGATTTTCTACGCCTCTCTTCCTTGTCTTTATGGTGCCTCTCTTTTTGTTTTATCGGAACATACAGAAACAGTACTTGGCAGCGTCTCGCGAACTCAAACGATTGGATTCCATTGGTAGAAGTCCGATCTATTCTCATTTCCAAGAAACGATTACAGGTGTGTCGACAATCCGGGCCTATGAACAGCAAGAACGGTTTATATATCAAAACGAATGGAAACTGGATTCAAATCAACAGGCTTATTATGCTTCGATGTCAAGTAACCGCTGGTTGTCTGTGCGACTTGAACTTTTAGGCTCCTTCGTTATTTTCTTGGCAGCCTTCCTGTCGGTGGTCGGTGTTCTCTATCAAACAGCTTCATCAACAACCTTCATGGATGATCCAATAAGTACGAATTCTACAGCAGCGAAGTTGGCAAGGGCGATGAATGTGACGGTGGATCCTGGGCTTGTTGGATTATCAGTCTCCTATGCACTTAGTGTGACATCAGCATTGACATTTTTGATTCGGTCTTATTGTGAAGTTGAAACCCGAATTGTCTCCGTGGAACGCATCAAAGAATATTCGGAGCTACCAAGCGAAAAATACAAAGGTGATGAATGCCCCGCAAATGATTGGCCAACGAACGGACAAATATCCTTTTTCGATTTTGCAACACGGTATAGACCTGGTCTTTCTCTTTGTTTACAAAACATCTCATTTACTGTCCGTCCTCGTGAAAAAATTGGCATTTGTGGTCGTACTGGATCAGGCAAATCCTCATTAACGCTGTCTCTCTTTCGGATATTGGAAGCGGCTGAAGGATCTATTGTTATTGATGGTATACCTATCCACAGACTTGGGCTGACGGAATTACGATCTCGGCTATCGATCATACCTCAAGAACCTGTTTTATTTGTCGGCTCTGTGCGCGAAAATCTGGATCCATTGGGCAAACTAGATGATTCTATACTTTGGACGGCTTTGAAGAATTCTCACTTACGGGACGTCATTGAGGCAATGGATGGGAAACTAGATGCAACTGTGCTTGAAGGTGGAGAAAACTTCTCTGTTGGCCAACGTCAATTGATTTGTCTTGCTAGGGCATTGCTTCGACCAACATGTATACTGGTATTAGATGAAGCAACAGCGGCTGTAAGTTTTTTTTTTTTTTTTTTTTTTTTTTTTTATCTAGCAACAACAATACTCAGCACATGAGATTTACGTTATATTTGATTATTTTAGATTGATGTAGAAACGGATGCGCTGATTCAGGATACCATACGACATCATTTTAAGCATTGTACTGTCTTAACGATAGCTCATAGAGTGAAGTCGATTTTGGACTCGGACAAAATATTGTTAGTGGATCAAGGAACCGTTGGGGAATTCGACACACCTGCATCCTTACTGGAAGACAAGAACTCTAAATTCTACTCCTTATGCAAAGAAGCCAACGTGGTACCCTTGTAGTTTAGATTTATTAGTTTAGATTTTTTTAAAGTTTTATTTATTTTGTCATCATTGAATAAAGATACATCACATTGATTTTATTTTATGTTACACACGAAAAACAAGTGGCAGTGTTGAAAAAGGGAAGGGGGATGTTTGGTGAAAAAGGATATAAAACGGAATGGGATGCGATGATGGTCATTAATTGAAACATGATCGATATGTTGACGGAGATTGTCCGTGCTAACTCATAGTAAAATGAAACATATCCAATAGTTTCCAACTTATCGGCATGAATTGAACTATGATCAGCAAAAAGGGAACTGCATGTAATGAAATCGTAGCACTTTTTTTTTTTTTTTTTTTTTTTTTTTGATAGTATTTTTTTTTTTTCGTCACCTGCTTATGCCCTTTATATATGAAACAGCTGACAAAAAGCGAAAAAAGCCGACGCGAAGCTATCCAAATCTGGTAAAGGGGAAGGTAAAAATAGTCTTTTTAAGTGTGGTGGAATGGGAAAACAGGGGGAAAAGTGCCATGTTTTGTATCAAGTAAGAAGAAAAAAATGCATCCTCAGCATCAGGTGCATCGATTATCTCAAATGTGCTTCATTTGATAACAAATGCTTAGTTGATGATGACAGTAGGCGCTTGCTTGTGCTACGATGATGTACTAGCACTGCTCGTAGCATCGAGCAAAGAAATTTTTTTATGAAACTGCGATCATTTTTTTTTCCAGACTAGAACTTCTGACCGAGTCATTTATGTATCTATTAAAATCATTGTTGAAAGTGATACGTGTGTCATAGGATAGGTGAAATTCTACTCGTCGGGGCGGAGGTTAAACTTCCGGAAGAGAGGAGTGACCAAAAAAAAGTCAATTGCATCGTTGCACACACAAACCAAGCATCAAGAAGAAAAAAGAATTTGCCATCCTGCCCACTTTATTAAACATATTTTTATTTTATATAGGAAGTCATAAAAAAAAAGACAGCTCAAAAAAGAATAAAAGAATAAAAAAATCATTTCATTCCGCGTCTCTCTATACTACGTATGAGAAAAGGTAAAAAAAAAAAAAAGGTTAGCGGGCTTTGGGGTGCACATAAAAATAGAAAGGAAAAAAAAAAAAAAGCTTTATCTGTTTGGTTTATTATTTACTTTTCTTTCCCTTTCTTTTTATTTTGATACCTCTTTTTTTATTTATACCTAGAAATCCTTCTTTTTTATCGCATACTTGGACTGCAACCGTAAGTATAAGAGGTAGCTGGTTGGAGGGGTGGGGGATGAACTCACACAGAACTGACGTTTACTTTTATTGACACATTTAGACATTTACCTTCGTTTGTACCTAGTCATTCTCTCCATTCAACAAAAACAAAACATAAACACCATACAATTCCACTCAGCATCAAGAATAATCAATGCACCAAAACAACATGACTTACTCGACTAGCGATTGCGACTCCATGCAAACTATGAACACTGGCGGCTCATTGAAATATCCTTCAAATGAACTGTTTGACTATGTAAGTTGCTTGTACTGAAACGAAGAGGGAGGGTCAAGGAATTGAAGGTTATGATAATCTAGCAGCAATTCATATATATATACATATATTTGTATACTTATATTTATTTTTATGCTTTTATCAATATTTATACAAATAGGCAACCACATACCCTAGGATGTTGGATACTTCTTATTTTGGCGCTGAAGAATCATGGGACATACAAGATACATTGGGGTCTATGCCTTCTCATTTGATCGAAGATAACCAACAACTACAAAAATCCTTATTACCTCACCATGAACAACAAATCAATCATCTTGGATCAACATCAAACTCTGCTTCTGTTGCCAATAGCCAAGCTCTTTTATCAAAAGAACACCAAAGCTTTTATTGGTCACCGCCTCCAGCAAATTATCAACTATCACCTATGTCAAATGATCTTCCCCCATCTGAAGATCTAATGGACATCAACTATACAACACACCATCAAGGAAAACACACAGACCACACACATTGGTATCAGGCATCCTCCTCCGCTTCTTCTTCTCCATCAAGTTATCAGGAATTGTTGTCTTTGGATATATGTCCTATTTCTCCTCCAAACTTGCCCCACCCTTACCCTATGGTTGGAAAACAGGATCATGCCATTCCAGCAAGCAAAATACAAACACCTCTTACACGTCGACATACAGTTTCAACAGCATGCAATAACGCCAGAATGGTTGGTCAACTGAATGTAAATCACCAGCAAATGAAAATACGCAAAATGATGAAAGCCAAAGCCAAACACCAGCGTCCGCGATCTCTCAGTCAAATTGAACAACCCATTCATCATTCTTTCAACCAAATGGAACCTGGTTACCCTCTTCTTGGTCCATGGGCAACGCCTCCCTCCTCTTCATGTGAAGTCTCTTGCTGTGGTAGTCCTCTCTCTGCTGAATTCCTACTCAATGAACAAAGGTTAGATTGGATGATGGATCCTATGTATTCAAAGGCAACAACACCGGCAACTTACTCTCATATGATTAGTGGCCAAAGCGATTCTGTATATCAAATCTCTCCATCACCGTCCTCTGCTCCATCTTTTTCACCACCACTGCCATTATCAGCTTGCACATCATTTTCACCTGCTCAACCTGTTGCTAACTATGTCCCCAACAATTCTATGATTGGTGCTCCTTTTGCGTACAATGGCACTGACCTTGCCCATGATGATGATATGAATGCGACTGGCGCGCAAATTGATGATGGTGGCGATGATGATGATGCTCCGTATATTTGTCAATGGGCCGATTGTGCAATGGAATTTGAAAAACAACCTCAACTGATTGCTCATGTGAAAACATTACACATTGGTACTGGAAAGGTAAATAGATCTCTTTTCTCTCAAGAAATACTTCCCCAAACTGAACACTTAACATTCAACTCTTTTTTTTTTTTTTTTTTTTTTTTTTTTTTATATAGTCATTTTACCAATGTAGATGGAATGGGTGCCAAAGAGGGGAAAAGCCATTTACAAAACGACACAAGATGCATAATCATTTGCGAGTTCACACTGGTGAGCGCCCTTATATCTGCATGGAAGAAGGTAAAAAAAAAAAAAAAAGATAGTAAGGGGAAAGAAGAAAATAATAATAATACTAATAATAATGCAAATTTAGGTTGTGGCAAACGGTTTGCTCGGCCCGATTCACTGTCAACCCATGGTAAAATCCACACAAACATCCGTCCTTATGAATGCCAGCATGAAAACTGTGATAAAGCTTATTATCATCTCCGGTCATTACGCAAGCATGAAAAATCTCACAAGATATGATACTCCCCGTTGGATATATGAAGGATTAAATTGTACCAGTGCTTCTTCCTTTCCCCCCTTCATCGAAAATCTAGTTTAGTTTAGTTTAGCCTACAGAATATCTATACACTTACCCTCATGACATTATACCAATCATTTTGATATTATTATACAATGTTTACAATATACCCTTCTCTCTCATTTATCTTTGCTTTTTGAAAAATAGAGCAAAGTGAAACTTTGTTTATGAAATAAAATTGTCTTTTTTCTTCTCTCATTTGGTTCATTTTCCTTGTCAGTCTTCTGTTTTGTTTAATCCTTTTATTTGATATTTTGCTGATGCCAAAAACGCCGCCATTATTATTACCAACTGATTCATCATTTCAGGATAATGAGGATGAGCTTGCGTCTCAGTCATTTTTACCTTCATTAGCGCCCGATAATTATTTGTCATCAATAGCACATTATCTTGACCCAGTAGTAGAAGAAGAAAGCGAAAATAGCATGATTGACGATACAACCAACATGGAGGCGTACCTTGATGATGGTGAATCTGGTTTTACTGAACCTAGCGCAATATTACCAACAAATTCAGCAGGAGTAGAAAACGATGATAGCGAGCAATCTAATATTGAAATGGTAGACCATGGAATCGACAAAGCTTTTGCTCGGCAAATCAATTCTCAACCTTCATCACTGACATCTGAAAATGCAAGGTAGGATGATCAAAGCCAGCGGATATTCAAATCAAGTCGGCTTACAATGTTGTTTCTCTTGCTTTTTTTTTTTTTTTTTTTTTTTCTTTCTTTCTGTGCAGCACGTTTAAAGAAGGCAACGGTACATCACAAAATCTGCAACTGCCTTATGATTTAGCCATAACCAAGCATCAAGATTTCAAAGAATTGATTGACACATTCTCAGCTACTTTATCGTAAAACGACCTGGCTTGTCTTTTTTTTTTTTTTGCCTCTATAAAAATTAAAAATAATCTTTTTTCCTTTATAGGCATTCTGAAATTGATCAACAATCAGCCATCCAAGACTTGCAAAGCTACAAAGACAATTTACAAGCCCGAGGCGATAAGCTACGTGAACGATGGACACAAGTGCAAATTCATGCTCAAGATATTCTCCAATCATCAACTTTTCGGAATCTTCGTCTTGATGACATGATTTTTTTTTTTTTTTTTTTTTTTTTTTTTTTTTTTTTTTTTGGTATTAGCGCTCCCCCCAACTTCCATTATATTATTTTACGTGGCCTTTCCAAAAGCGGAAGGCAACGAAATGCTGATGAAGGGTTGCGTAAGTCGGTTTAAGATTTTAATTGAATCCCAGCTGTCAAATTCTCTATTAAAAATTGTGATTTTTTTTTTTGGTTCAAATCTTCTTTATCTCTTCAAACATAATTTACATAATGCCTTCTATCACCATACCCTCAGAATATGGATATGTAAAATCAATGATAAAAATTTTTCTTAAAAAAAAGCGAAGTGCATTTTTTGATGTTTTAATGTTTTTTTAGGTGCTTGCCACTACTTTGGCCACTTCAGTATATTTGGTTTTCTTGACAGCAACAGTTGGCAAAGCTCGATCTAAAGCTAAAGTGCCTTATCCTTATGGTAATGATGACCGTTTTTTTTTTTATGTATTAACGGTAATTCCACCCTCCTTTTTTTGTGTAGCATATGCTGAAAAAGCTGAAGCTGAAAAGGATCCTTTAAAGAACATCTTCAACTGCACACAACGAGCTCACCAGGTAAAATAATGATAATCACGCCGTATTGACTTGGACCATTCACCCACATCCCCTTTTTATTTTATTCTTTTAGAACACTTTGGAATTTTGGCCTATCGTTACCAGTTTGTCACTCATTGCTGGTTTGTCTCATCCTGTTGTAGCTGCTGCTGCCCATGCCTGGTGGTTACTCGGTAGAATTATCTATGTCCGTGGTTATATCACTGGAAATCCTCAAAACAGACTCTATGGTGTTGCAGGTCAACTGGGTGTTCTTCCTCTTCTTTTTGTTTCTATTTCTTCTGTTTATAATTTGATCAAATAAAATATCACAAAGTTAGACATTGTCTTTCTAAACATCTATACACTCTTTTTCTATCAATCAAATCATGCAAATAGTGATAGCTTGGGGATTTTTTTTTTCAGATTCCCGCACTTCTAGATTACTTTTGTTTAGGTTTTTACGTCCATCTATATTATACTGTATGCAATGAAAATGATATGCTGAAAATATGCAACATGTCTAATCTAGTGATATGAAATGCAGGCATGGTCTAGGATGATCAATATTAATAGTGGAGCAGGAGTATGAGTTGTGATTCTTTATCAAGTGATTAAAACCGCAAACTAGTTGTTGGGTTTCTGGGGGGAAAATAGTCATACTAGATGAGTTAGAAAGGAGATGCTTGTTGGACACTCACAAGCTAATTTGCTCATTATATAATAGGTCAGAGGATGTGTAGTAAAAAGAATGCTTTATTGAAGTATATTGGGTAAATACTAAACTAAGAGCGTGGGGGGGGGAGTTCATTGCAAAAGGGATCTCGTGGAAGTGGCGTGAGTGAGGCTATCGATCATTCTGAAGACTTGTCAATACTAATCTTGTGGGATGATTGTGAAAAGGGATCTAATAACTGTACATGGTACGAGAAAGACTAAAGGGGTGTTTTTTTTTATTAAAGAATAACAGCATTCAACAGGGGCGATGCTAGGAAGATATCTAATGAGCAGTACAAGACATGAGAGGAGTTAATGGGGCATTTTTCATTGAAGGATGTAAAAAGAGACATATTTTACTCAAATATAGATTCAAACTATGGACAAACAAACTAGTACTATGCTAAGCTATTGAGGACTTCAAAAAGTCAACTAAATGGTGGTGTGCCCAGATCCTAGATCCAAAATGAAAGGGCTTCTCCATGCATGTTGTCATCCCTGAGCTGAAAACGCTTCTAAACTAGTCCTGACACTAATCTAAGTCCAAAATAATCCCTAGCGGCAACAATTGTGAAGAAAAAAAAAGGGAAAAAGAAAAGGAATGAGTGCGGAAAAAAATTAAAATGGGAGTAAATAAAAATATTCACGTGTGCGGCATTTAAAAATATTCTGCAGCCTCGCGTGGGCGACTTTTTTTAATTGACAATCGGCCAAACTATGTAGCATTATCACAATGATAGTTCTCTTCTTATTCAAGCAAACCACACCATTCAACATCTACATCATTCTTTCTTCGTTTTAAATTAAACCCCAGCTTCTGCAGCAATGTTGTTTGCTCTTGTCGAAATTAGTGCCGCCATTCAAACGACAGAGGTACTCTCTTTATTTCACAGACACTATTCGACAACGGCAGTCTTGTGACTTCCTCCTCTTTTTAAATCAATAAACAGCATACAAAATCGACATGAAGACTCGTACTCAATATGGAACGACTGGGTGTATGATAGTTTACCCCACCCCTTCACTGTAGAATAAATCATATTACTTACTCGAATTTGTTCACTTTACACTCCTACAATACCCACAACACTTTCCAGTCTCTTCACATTTACCCCCGCATAAAATACAGTTTCAATAAAATTACTACTATGACTTCAATAAAAAATCGCCTTTTGGACAGTCTTATATTTTTTTGTTTGTTTTGTCATTACATTTTATTTTTTTCTAGAAGAATGATGGTTTTGACTTTTCATTTGGGGAAGTGGGGTAGGTAGGAATTTCTTGAATGCCAAGTATGAGATTTACTGGATATCAGGTAAGCTCTCCTTTTCTTTCTCTGATTAGGCTATTGACCTCAGGCAGCACCGGCTTGCATTTTAATCTCTATTTCTCTGGACTCTACCCGCTCCCTCCGGTTGGATCGTCTTGGCCCATTTGGACATACCAGGGGAACTTTTGCCATTCAACCAAGCAATAGTCAACCACTTCAATTCCCCGTTTTCATTACATGTAGTATTATTCATGGTAGACCTTTTATTTAAACAAAGTATTATTCATATTCTTCTATTTACTTTTATATTTTTATTATTATTAATACACGTCAATCGAATAAACAAAAGTGCTTACTACAACATACATTATATAACAGCTTGATTGTATTTGTAATGTACTCCTATATTTTATTTTTATTATTTATTGCTGGGAGAATTGGCTGGGTGCATCTGATTTGGATTGTGTGAATGGTGATCCCACCAATACAAATCGCTACATTTACTAATTCAGTCAAAATTAGAGCACGATTCGTGGCCAAAAAAGAAAAATCCATGAAATATGAAGCCATAGTAAATGACTAGGTACACTATTTATTGATGGAAATAGGAATAAAAGATCATCAGTATTGAGAATGTTAATAATAAAAGCTAAGCTTGGTACAAATGACAATAGTAACATCAATACTAGTAACCACTAGAAGCATACGGTGCTACTTGTTCTCGCTTGTATTGTTTGTTTCTATGGCTTCTATAACATCTCCAACGCTATTACCACAATTGTTTAATTGACACCATAAGTCTGGCAAGCAGGACACAAGTGTTTAATAGGATAAGCGTAAAATAACTACAATAGTGGCGTTTCGCATTATATAATGATTCAGAGATTGGCTAATATAAGGGATATATTTTATTGAAGCATATTGGGTAAATACAAAACTAAAAACACAAGGAAGATTATAACAAGGGATCTATTTTTAATAGCATGAAAGTCTCTAAAGTATCTGAAGAATGATTAACATCGGCCTAAAATGACAATGATAAAACCGTACAAGGAATTAGTGAGAGTATAAGGAGCCATGGTAAAAAGAAAAAAAAAATAGGATCTATTGTACATGACAGTACGCATCGTACAAATCATGAGAAGGACGTACTAGACATTTTTTCCCTTGAAGCTTAAAAAAAGAGGCATATTTTATTCAGTTACAGAGGTAAACTATAGACAGACTAACACTAAACCAAGCTATTGAATGCTCCAAAAAGCAAACTGATGGTGGGTTCCAAATCCTAAATCCAAAGTGAAAGGGTTTCCCCATGCACGTTGTAATCCCTGAGCTGAAACCCCTTCTAAACTAGTCCTGATACAAATCTAAGATCGTCCTGACCTCAAAGAAATCGAATGGTGAATAGAAAAAAAAAGAAAATGGAACAAAATAGCGAAAGAATAAAAATGGGCGAAAATAAAATTCACGTGTTCGGGTTTTGAAATGTTTCGATGGTCTCTCGCTGAACTGTGTTCTAACCATTTCCCTGATTTTTTTTGACACCCCTTTTTATTTCAATGAAAAAAACAGAGGAAGGTCCCATATGATCACTGCCTTGCTAGAGATTTCATGACTACACACAACTGAGAATAGCTTACATTCTAATAGCGTATATTGATTCATAAATATAAAAAGGATTTTATTGAATTTTTACATAAAAAGATAAATCACTAGTAATAAATAATGATACAAGAATAACAATAATAATGACAATAAATAATACAAATACTATTCTACATGCTCTAATGATCTAATTGGGATATTCATCAAGTTGTACATGTTCATCATTTTCGCTTCAGACTTTCCATGATCACGAACCAAACTGATAACTTTGCCACGGCTGATGTTTCCATTCGCGTTCAACCGTCCCGTTCGTCCAGCCATGTGAATGTAACTTGCAATCGATGAAGGTTTGCCCAAAATAAAGACATGGGAGATGTGTGGAAGATCGACACCCCTTGCTGTGAATTCTGTTGCGATCCAAAGAGTCCGTGTTGTTGAAGGTGGTGAGCTAGACGCCGTCATCGTCATGGCTTCACGAATATCCCGAGCCTGTATGTCGTAGGAAGCCAACCGCGCTTGAATATCGGCGATGCTGACGGAAGTATCCACAAATAACACACTGTTTTGTAACACCAGTGACTCCAAATCATGCAAGATGGCGATACTTTCCAGCATGCGATCGTCGTCATCGTCAAAAGTGGTAGACCGAGGTGTTGTGGCAGCTGACTCCATTAGCGATGAGTACTTGATGGCGTCATTGGACGGAGGTGTCATATTTCGAATGGCGTCATCCGATACCATAAGGCAATAGTGTTGTACAGGTGCTGCCAGTTGATTAGTAGTATCTCTTGGTTCTAGTGTGGACTGTAAATCGGTAGTGGTGTGGTGTGGTATTTGATTGCCTTTTGTGATATCGATGAAGAGCGGATCCTGCAGCCAGCCTTGTTGAGTCATCCAATGCCGTAATGATCGGTTCAGTGTAGCAGAAGAAACAATCAGTTGTCGTTTATCGCCATGCAAAAATCGAGAAGTCGGACTAAAGAGGGAGGTCATGATAAGTTGTGCTGGTTTTGGGTGTTGTTGCCGATGCTGTTGTTGCCGTAAAGTCGCATATCGTTTGGGTAACCGTAAAGCTTGATCAGCTTCATCCAGTACGATTCGACCAAGGTTGTTGAATTCGTGTTGTTGTGATTGATCAGCAATGCGTCGCAGTAGTTTAGCTGGCGTGTCCACGATGATATGATTAGAAGAAGTGAGACTTTGAATCCATTGGTTGATCTGAGTTGCAAGTTCTTGGTTTGGAGTGATATACAGGGTGCGGCAAGAAGGTTGACTGGCCAATGTGAGTGCTATTCCAAAAGATTTCCCGGTACCAGTAGCATCACGTAAAAACAAGTCCTTTCCAGAGAGAATAGCCGGGATAAATTTTGACTGTGCTTGGGTTGCTTGTTTAATACCGAAATTTGTCTTGAGGTGATTTGCCACCGTTTCAGGAATTCCCAACTTCTGTAAAATAATAAAACAAACAAACAAACAAAATGCTCCGAGGTTAAAGTACTGAGGACGATACTATAGTAATCTGACTTACTTGGAAAGTTGTATAAGAGCGAGTATTGATCAAAGTTTTGTTGAGAAGCATCAAAACTAAAAAGAAAAAAGTAAGACTAAAAAAAAAAAATCGGAAAATAATTCACGCATTAACCGTATATCAGCCACCACACAATTTTTTTTTATAGATGATTTTTATTGAGGAAGATCAAAAAATATAAAGCGATAACAAATAAATAAATAATAATCGAAGTGGAGACACTGAATGTATATAAGAAGACTAGTCTAAAATAATGATAATAATAATGATAATAATAATAATAAATGAGAATGATAAAATGATAAAAAGTAAAACTACATAGATCGGGAGGCTAAAGCCTTGTGTGCTTCCGCCAATTGAGCTTCTAGAGTTTGGACCCGGGAGTCATGGACGGCTTCCTTGCTTTGTAAGTGGGACTTTTCCGAATCCAATACAGCCACACGCAATAATAACTGTGCGTTCATTCTTTCCAAATCGTTGACCCGTTTTTCGAATGCTTCCATCTTCATCACCTTTTTTAATCGAGATCGACGAGCAGCATCAGTGTTCTTTCGGCGTTTGAGAGCAGCGTCATCCAAAGGTAGTTCATCTGTAGCAGCTTCATCAGGACTTGATCGCTTACGAGTGATAGTAGAGGGTGATTCCATGCCTTGTACAGAAGTGATCGCGGCAGCAGGTACCGATGGCGACGCAAAGGTGGTAGCGGGCGAAGAACCCGACGAGGACACAGCGGCAACGAAAGCAGCCAAAGCAGAAGGCAAATCATGTTGGCCCATGTCAGAAAACATGTCAGCATGAGGAGTGGCAGGTGTCATCATTGGCGTCATGGTCGCAACAGGAGAGTCAAAGATAGGCGAGTTCAAGATTTCAGACATATCCAAGTCAGCAACACCACTGATACCCATTGTTGTTCCAAAAGTACCACCAACACCAGAATGCGAAGGATCCGCTTTAGAGGCAGAAGGAGACAAATGAATATCCAAAGGTGTAGCTATTTCAGGGCTTGTATGAGTACTTGCAGGTGCCATCGAGGAGAGGTCTTGATACCATTCACCAACAGGAGAAGGCTGAGATAATGAGTCAAAAAATTGAAAGAGATCTTGTTCCATGGTTTTGGTAATAGTAGTAGTAGGAGTGGTAGCAGTAGTATTAGTTTGATTTTGAGTAGCAGAGGAAGCAGTAGCAGTAGCAGTAGCAGTAGCAGTAGCAGAAGTAAAAGTCATTGTTTGTTTGATTTCAAAAGTATAAAGATAGTTCAACAAGGAGGTTCCCGATTTCGAGTTTTGCAAAGTTTCTTGTGGTTAAGAAGACATCGTAAAGAATTGTCGTAGGCCATTATGGGCGGTCGTAGAGTGGTTTCGAATAAAAAATAACTGGTGTAATAGTGCGAAGATCGTACAAGGTGGGTACGAGGGAGAGTATTTAAGCAGAGAAAGACATGTCAAAGACAATAAATGTGAAGGCGCTTGAGTAACTTTGGGGGGTGAGGGTTTCAAAAATATAAAAAAAAAAGATAAAGGAAAGAAAAGACAAAAACAATAAAATTTTTTTGTTGTGGGGCCTTTTTATACGAGTGATTAAATTTTTGATTGTGATTGGTTAACCAAGAGTCGGAGATCTTCAAATGACTCATCTCATTGACTTTTTTTTTTTTGGGGATTAATCTCCAGGGGAACCGAGAGCAACCGATTCAGCGGGGCTTCGAAATCCGTCAATTAGGTGGTACCGTTTAACTTGCTAACCAGTCAAAGGATAAAGAAAAAATAGTATTTCATTATTCCTTTTTACACATAAATGGGAACAAGCTTCATAAAACCTTTTTTCACATTATACAAATATAGGCAATATTGGTAACATTTACTGTTTTAATAAACTGTGTGCAAAAAGAAAGTAATTTGGTATCCTCCCACAATTGTATTTCAACGCGGGGTGTGAAAGTATTTCTTGGTCGACAATCTGTGTAGGACACTGTGAAGCTTGTGACGATATTGTGATAATAAGGAAATTCAATTATGAAGAGCTTAATACTTTGTTGCAATAGGCCCAAGTATGCTAAAGAATTAGGGAATAAACAAATGAATATCTTTAAACATGAAATTTTTATATACAGGGGACGACTTGGTACCACTTTCTAAAATTAAAGTGAGCCGTTCTTGCTCTAATATATGGGATGAGTCGTTCAGAAAAACAAGCCAACCAGCAAAAACGTGTTTTTGTGAACGTTATTGGTAACGAAGACCAGTACGAGAGACGCATTGATCATTCACAAGGAAATAACGGCAAAACTTTAGCTGGGTTTAAACGCACACATAAAGAGTTCGCAAAACACGCACAAAAAAAAAAAATCTTTTCCTTCCCTTTTTGTTCCTTCATTCCTCCCCCAAACAATATGTATAATATACCTCAAGAAGACTATTTTTGGGGATCAGTGTAAGAATACAGTATATATTGAAGCTGATGATCATGTCAATAGCCATCTTGATACTAATGGTGCCTTGGTTTATTTAACACAGGACATCTACTATCGACTGGTGTGAGGTAAGACACTTCTTCCCTCTTTATAATAAACGGCTTTCTATGAACCTCCAGAAAATATTTTTGACTTTTAATAGGAAAATTACACAGTATCTCCGTATGTAGCTGAATTCATCAACACGACTACAAACCTCAGCTTCGGTAAACATACATAAACAGTAACTCTGCGTCAATCATATACAACTGACTATTTATAACGCTTATTATATATTATGTAGCACTTCTTTCGTTGTTTGGAATATATAATACTATTCAAAATAACTTCAAAAAATCATTTATTCTTGCTCACTTGGGTGTCCTTTTGGTTGGGTTTGGTTCCTGGTGTTTTCACATGACCCTCCAATATGAAATGCAACTTTTGGATGAACTTCCTAGTAAGTGTTATATTATTCTTGGAGACGTATTTCCATTTTATTACAACATTTTTTTTATATTGTACTAGTGATTTATGTTGGGTGTATTATGGTGTACTTTAGGTAAGAAATATGAAATGGACATATAATATACCAACAGAAAAAACAACTCACAATTGTATTACTTATTGTAGTATCGAGATTTACAACAAGCCAAAGTTCGGGTTACCATTGGTTTTATTTCTTTTGGGATATTCTGGCTTTGTCACATATTCCTACTTGATTATCAACGATCCTGTCTTCCACCAAGTGGCCTACGCTTTTTTGGTCATCACTATTGTGTTTCGATCCGTTTATATCCTCAAGCACTTACCTAGAACATTGCCCTCATTCGATTATGCTCATCCTCGCTTAGCTCGTCTTTTGAAATTGGCAGCTGCTGGATTTATTATCTCATTTGGTGTGTGGAATATTGATAACGTTTTCTGTTCACATTTACGTCAATTACGTATCATGGTTCCTTATGCCTTGGGGGCCTTGACCCAGCTACATGGATGGTGGCACATTGGCACAAGTCTTGGTGTGTATTACTTTAGCGTATTTGTGGAATGGGTTTGTCAAATCTTAGATGACACCAACAAACAAGAATACGAATTGGTGTGGGTTGCCTTCATATGCTATTTACGTCCTGTCACCAAATCTCACCAACAATAGATTAGACCGTTTTATTATTTATTTATATCATTGAATAAAAAATCCCTTTTATATTATTTGGCCTTCGAACGAGATTACTTTTTTTGGTGTCTCTTTTGGCATTGTAAAGCACATCAAATTCAAGTCACGCTCGTCGGAAGCTCGATTTGCCACGTAGAAGGGTAAAAAGATCCCCGCACTCCTTTTTGTTCTTTGTTAACTTATTCTCCATTTTTTTTTTCTAATTCTACTAGCAATAGAATTCTTTTAATATGAACTTTGACGAGATAGAGGAACAGGTATGCTTATTTTTGAAAAAAAAAGCGTGTTGCCTTATTCATTGAAACTCATACTAACAGCTATTTTAGGATGGCATACGATGGTCCTGGAATGCTTGGCCTTCATCACGTATCGAGGCAACCAAGGCTGTAGTACCCATTGCTTGTCTGTATACACCTTTGAAAGAGCGGGAAGAATTCGTGCAAAATCCAATTCATTATGACCCTGTCACTTGTAAAGCTCCTTGCCGTGCTATACTGAATCCATACTGGTAAGTGCATCTATATAATAATCTTGATATCATATTCCTCAATTCTTTTTCACTTGTTACTAGTCAAATTGATGTACGCGGAAAACTCTGGATTTGTCCATTCTGCCTTCAACGCAATGCTTTCCCTCCTCACTACAAAGATATCTCCAATACCAATCTTCCACCTGAACTACTCCCAAAATACACCACCATTGAATACAATTTGAATCGTGTAGCGCAAATACCTCCTATCTTCCTTTACGTGGTTGACACCTGCTTAGAAGAAGACGATTTGAAGGCTTTGAAGGATTCTCTTGTGGTTAGTCTCAGTTTGTTGCCTGCAAATGCTTGGGTTGGCCTGATCACGTATGGTACCATGGTAAATATTATGTTTATTAAATTCCTCCATAAGATGACTGACTCTCTCTGTAATTTTAGACTCAAGTACATGAACTAGGTTTTGAGGACTGCCCTAAATCGTTTGTATTCCGTGGAACAAAAGAATATACATCCAAGCAAATACAAGAAATGCTAGGTCTCGGTGGTAATGCGATGCGTCCTGGTCAACCTGCATCTCGTCCTGGCCAACCTCCACAAGCTAGTATGTCTGCCAATAGGTAAGTACTTTTCCTTATGCATATTTATGTTAATGCTCAAACTACCCTATTTTTTTTTCCAGGTTCTTAATGAAAGCCAGTGATTGTGAATTTGTCTTGACTTCCATCCTTGAAAACTTACAACGTGACCCATGGCCAGTAGCAAATGACAAGCGTCCTCAAAGATGTACCGGTGTTGCTATGAGTGTGGCTGTTGGTCTTCTTGAAGTAAGAAACTTTCTGTTACATTGATACATGCAGTATAACTGACTGTTTTTCTTTGTTTGTAGACGACATTCCCTAATACTGGTGCACGAATTATGCTCTTTAGTGGGGGGCCTGCAACAGAGGGTCCTGGGATTGTTGTCAGCACTGAACTCAGGGAACCTATTCGATCGCATCATGACATTGAAAGAGAAACGGCCAAACATTACAAAAAAGCAATCAAGGTAAGATTATTATACATATGAACAGTAGTCTGTATATATGTGTTTTAATGAACATGTATTTTTGTTTTTTATCAGTTTTATGATGGTCTTGCAAAGCGGGCTGCCACCAACGGCCATGCTATTGATATTTTTGCTGGATGCCTTGATCAAATTGGTTTACTCGAAATGAAGTCAATGGTGAACAATACTGGTGGATTTATGATTTTAGCCGACTCATTCAACACTGCCATCTTCAAACAAAGTTTTCAGCGGGTGTTTCAAAAAGATAATCAAGGACATTTACAAATGGGTTTCAATGCGACTTTGGATGTACAGGTGAGCAAAATGAAATGGAAAACAAAAAAGAAGAATGATGACTTCGACACTGACAATTTTTTTTTTAAGACAACTCGCGAACTAAAGGTGTGCGGTTTAATTGGTCATGCGGTCTCAGGCAACAAAAAGTCGACGTTTGTTGGTGAAACAGAAATTGGAATTGGCAATACATCATCATGGAAAATGTGTTCTGTGACAACCAAAACAACCAACGGTGTTTACTTTGAAGTGGTGAACCAACCTACTGTACCATTGCAACCTGGATCAAGAGGCCTCATTCAATTCGTTACCCATTATCAACATGCCAGTGGCCAATATAAACTGCGTGTTACTACGGTGGCCCGCAATTTTGCTGATGGACAAAGCCCTGAAATTGCCAACTCGTTCGATCAAGAAACTTCGGCTGTGCTCATGTCTCGTATTGCAGTCTTCAAAGGTGAAATAGATGACGGTCCTGATGTCCTTCGCTGGTTGGATCGTATGCTGATTCGACTTTGCCAACGTTTTGCTGATTATCGCAAGGATGATCCCCATAGCTTCCGTCTCTCCGAAAACTTCTCCATCTATCCTCAATTTATGTTCCATTTGCGTCGTAGTCAGTTTTTACAAGTCTTCAACAATTCTCCCGATGAAACCGCATTTTACAGGTAATATATATCGAATCCACAATAGAAATTTTATCCATTTATGTAGACTTACCTTTGTTTTTTTTGTGCAGACACGTTTTGAACCGCGAAAATGTGGACAACTCTCTGATCATGATACAGCCGACACTAACTTCATTTGGATTTGATGAACCACCGCAACCAGTATTATTGGATTCTGTCTCAATCAAGCCCGATACTCTTTTGCTACTCGATACTTTCTTCCATGTCCTCATCTTTTGTGGCAATACTATCGCCGAATGGCGTCGAGCGGGATACCATGAACAAGAAGGTTATGAAAACTTTAAACAATTATTGGAGGCACCTGTGATTGATGCGCAAGACTTGTTGATTGATCGATTCCCGATTCCTCGGTATATTATGTGTGATCAAGGTGGCTCGCAAGCTCGTTTCCTGCTATCCAAATTGAATCCTTCTACCACTCATGCTTCAAATAGTCCTTATGGTGATTCTTCCGCTGCTGCTATCTTCACTGATGATGTCAGTTTACAAGTATTTATGGAACATTTAAAAAAGTAAGCACAAGAAAGTGTGGGGCGTTTGAATCTTGTTGGAAATGCTAATCCCTTTTTTTTTTTTTTTTTTTTTTTTTGATAGACTTTCGGTTGCTGGTACCTCCTAATCAGACATCCACAACATTATACATCCACTCTTGCGTTTTATTTGACTACATTATATATATTATGTCATTTACATTTATCCCCTATTTATTACCTTTATCTTCACCACATATTGCTTCTTTTGTTACAATCACATGATGATCGAAAAAACTATTTGTCCGCTTTTTTATTTCTCTGTCTGTGCTTCCCCACAATTTTTTCTTCACGCTCCAAATAAAAAAAAATCCACACCCGACTTTTTTTTTTTTCTACTCTTTCTTTTTACTGTTATTCCCTATTTTCAATATACTGATTCTCATACCTTTTTCATCATGTCTGAACAGCAAATTCTTGTATCAATTGCCAATAATGTCGCCACCATTACGCTCAACCGACCAAAGAAAGGCAACGCTTTGACTGCAACCATGAATGAACAACTATTGGACATTTTACCAAAACTCGCCGCCGATCCTCAAGTACGAGTGTTGGTTCTCACAGGTGCAGGCAAATACTTTTGTACGGGGATGGATTTGTCAGCGTCATCTGGAGGTGGACTTGATCCTGAAGCCATCAAGACGGGTTTCCAAAAAGGGCTCCAAGTTTTTGATACTCTCTACCGATTTCCCAAGCCAGTGATCGCTCGTGTGAATGGACCTGCATTTGGCGGTGGCGTGGGACTTGTATTCACGGCGGATATTCGTGTGGCAGTGAACGATGGATTTTTCTCTCTCACTGAAGTCAAGCGTGGCATCATCCCGGCGATCATCTCTCAATACATTGTACCTGAATTGGGTGCCCAACGTACTAGGGAGTACATGCTTACTGGACGCAAGGTGAGTGTGGAAGAGGCGACCTTTATTAGTCAAAAGGTGGACGGTGGCATAGACGCATTGGACCGGGCGGTGGATGGCTATGTGCAATCCTTGGTGGACTCCGCACCAGGCGCTATGGCCAATATCAAACGTTTGGTGGATGCCGTGGCGAATGGTGCTCAAGTGGATCGCGCCGCCAAGATTCGTGAATATGTCCAACAGGCTTACTTGGATATGATGCAATCAGATGAAGCGGCTTTCGGTATTATGGCCTTTATGTCCAAGACAAAACCTGACTGGAACCAATTCTTACAGGACAAGGCCAAACTCTAGAGTTTTACTTGCATTTATTTTTTATTGTATTACTTTTTTACTATTTACTTGAATAAAATTGTCTTATTTTGTACTTATATCATTGATGTGACAACTTTGGAAAATATGGTATTTGGGGGTGGGGAGGGCGATGAATGCATTACCAAGGTAAAGGTTGCTAGTCTTGGATGTTTGCATGTCTAGGGGGACGTGGGTGGTCACTTCTGTGTATCTTTGAAACACCGATTGAACGGAGGCTTCCGCCAATCAAATATGAATGTGCATTTTTTTCTTCCTTTTTTTCTTTCTCTTTCTTTCAGCTTTTTTTAGTTTTAGTTTTATTTTTTTCTCCCTTTTGCAATCCTCACTTTGTATTTCATTCTTTCATCTCGTTGTATACATTTCCCACTTCTATTCAATCTTGTCATTTTCTCTTCTATTGGCTTACAATATTATCATATCTTTGGATCAACTTTATATATTTAGAAGGTTTTGCTCATCTCCCTCTCCCTCTCGCCCTCTCATCAATATATTTAGACTAAAGGCTTACTCTTCTTTCTGTATCATATAACGGGTCAACTAGTTTTATTCAACATACCTCCTTTACCACAATTTTCTTATTGCTTTACCAATGCTGCCTTCCAACTTCAATACACGCAATCCAAGGCCAGTCTCTGATATTCTCAAAACTGGGAACTATACCTCTTCCTCTGAAAGTAAGTCAAGTATACGATAGTCAGCAAGAATACTGTCTAAACTAACATTTTATTTTTAGACGACTCTTTGAACGTCTGGTATGAAGATTTGCAACAATACGAAAGAAATTTGGATGAAATGGCTGCCGCTAGTCTTGACCAGGTAGGTTTTGAAACTAAAAGAGTGATACATATATATATATAGTAGGCGTATAGATTAGCTAACAAATTTATTATATATAAATATATCCACTCTTGATAGAACTTCAAGGAGGAAATGCAACATGTGGATCAGTGGTTTCGATTCTTATCTGAAGCTGAACGTACCGCTACCATCTATACATTATTACAACACTCTTCTCAAGTCCAGGTGCGTTTCTTCATCAACCTTTTACAACAGATGGGAAAACGTGACTCTATGCATTCTGTACTGATGACTCCCAATCCAGAGCAAGGTAGGAAAAAAACTGATGTGATATCATCAAAAAATAATAATACGTTGACCATGCATTTTTTCTATTTTGTAAATAGTGGATATGCAATCTCAATTTGCCGGTGCTCTTGCCAAGGCCGAAATGGAAGCAAGCCAGCGGTTGATGTCAGTGCTACCATACAAAACTGGTCAAGTAGTTAGTCGACCTCCTCCAAGTTCTGCACGTCGGCAGGTGGATCGTCATTCATTCGCTCTTGGTGACACTGAAGATTACAGCAGGCAATTTCTGGGAAATAGCAGCGGTGGTGGTGGCAGTGGCACAAACAATCGTTTTAATGACGCATCTAGACTCGGGGTACGGGTAGTGGAAATGGTGCTGGGCGCCCAGTGAGTCAAAATTATGGTACCAATTCTCTCTTACCTCCGGGAACAAATCCTTTCCATGGTGGTGTTGGTAGTGCTGGTGGCGGCACTGGTGGTGGTGGCCGTAGTAGCCGTCCGCGGTCTGTGATAGTTGAAGGCGATACGTCGACTTTATTCTCTACGCCTTGGGCAACTCCAGCTACAAGTGCAGGCCCTTCCTCATCTCGTCGCCCTATGTCTGTAGTGGGAAATATTGGTGATCGGAATGGAGGCGGATTAGGATTGGAACGACCCAAGTCAGCAGATGTGTCAAACTGGTCTTTTGCGGGCATGGATTCAATGGTGGATCATCATCAGCAACAGCGTGGGAGTGGTGCGGGTGGTAACGGATTTCCTTCCCCTTGGACGCTCGGATTAGATTCGGATATAGATTTCAACTCTTTGACATTACAACCTTATCGACGTGGAAATAATACCACGGGTACTGGAGCTGGTGGTGGGAATACGACAAATTCAGCTGGCGTTATGCGAGGAAACAATATCCCTGGAACAGTATCGGAAAAGGATGAACAACAACAACAACAGCATTCACTTAAAACACCAACCATTTCACGACCCACTTCTCCTCGACCTGCATCGTCGTCATCTACACCATTCAATCATCGTAAGCATTTGGTGCCTCCCGGAATGGAAAAGCAGTTTGGTCAATTTTTGAATCCCTCTGAACATGTCTCTGGATCATCTTTGGAAACGGTGGCAAATGATCATGAGTACCTTAGCGACCACAGCGAAGCTTCAAATGTCTCTACTCGTCGGGTTTCTGGTGTTACTGGTCATCCTCGACCAAGTATGTTGTCTTCGGCGACTGTATCTTCCAACAACAACAATAGCAACATCGGAAATGCAAGTGGCAATGCAAGCAAAGACAAAAAAGCTGGTGAAATTATTGATATGGAATTGCTGCAAGGTAATGAAAAAAGGTTTCGTGATCATTGACCGGAGTGATGTGTTATTTTATATTCATTCCATATATCTATTTAGATGTCCCGGCATGGTTTAGAAGCCTTCGTTTGCACAAATACAACTCTATTTTTGAACCCATGAAATGGCAAGATATTATCAAGTTGACAGATTCGGATTTGGAAGCCAAAGGTGTAGCTGCATTGGGTGCCCGGCGCAAAATGCTAAAGATTTTTGAAAACATTAGAAACCATTGTGAAGAAAATGTAAGTGGATCAAACAAATCAGTTCTATTGTTACCGATCAATGCTCAACCAATACTAATATACACAACTTCTTCTCCATCTTTCCACTTTGATTTTTTGTTTTTAGAATATCGACTTTTGACAATGCTTGCAATTTCGAAAATACTATTGATTGGTATCCTCTCAGCCTTAGTATTAGAGTCCCATTTTCCCATATTTATAGTTTAGTTGCCCCATCCTCCCCCTCTATTTGATGATCATATTTTATTCGCTAGTCGGCATAAATGACTTTGACTCACAAATTATACACCTTTCTTTTTTTGACTTACCCCTTCTATCCTTTTTATTCAAAACCTTCATCTCATACAACAGCGCACGGTTCGCTATCTTGTTTGTCCTAATAAAAACCATCATATACAAACTTGCTTGCACAAATATTGAATTGATACGTCCCCCCCTTTTTTTTTTTTTTTTTTTTTGATTTTGTCCCAATAAAACCCATCATACGAAATATTAACCACACAAAAACTAGGCATAATGCATTTGGTAATTCTTTATTGATGATAAAAAAAAAATAGAGAATGGAATAGCACCATATAAGGCTTCAATAACGACTACAATTTGAATGATAAAGGAGTTGATAACTACGCTATTGAATAAATATCATATCCGTTCGTCTATTTCTTGGCAGCAGCAGCGACAGCGTTGGCCTTGAAAGTACCCTTCTTGGCGAAACGTTGGTTACGAAGGAACTTGGCATCCACCTAAACAGCACAAAAAATATCAGTATATCGAATTTATGGCATTTTATGGCATAAATCCAAAAAAGAAAATAATAATAATACGTACACCCTTGAGAGAAGGATACTTGTGTTGGCTAGGCTTCTTGATACCGTTGCGATGAGCCTTCTTGTCTATTGTTCAAATGAAATAAATAAAACTTGTCAATAAACAAATTGGCCGGGATATCGTGATATTTTTTCGGTTTTACTTTGGTTGTGGTTGGTGTGATTCTTGGACTTGGCCATTGCGTTTCGTTAACCTAAAGAAAATATCAAAATGGCAGCGATGAGACGACATGTTCTTAAGATAAAGTATCGGTTTTCAAAATATCCATGTCTAGTGGTGCATCCATCTGTTCATCGCATTTTCAAAAACCATAATATACGTTTCTTTGTCATCGATCGACTGATCCATCCATCCATCCTTCCATCGTGTACATATATTGTGATTGATACACTAGCGTTGCATGTTGATGAATTATCGTTTCTATCACATACCTTTCAGGGATAAAGTGAAAAAGGAAGATCTAACAAACTGGCCGGAAAGTCTCGCCGGGTCATCACTGCCGCCGGCGGTAATTGAAATCCGATTTATTTATTTTTTTGCATGAAGTTTTTCATTTGAGACCAGCCCAATATTTTTTTACACTTGCTTATTTTACCACCCACTCATATATTTTTTAGCTGAAGTATGTGGTACCCTTAATTTGACACACAATTTTCAACTTGATGTATGATCTACTAAAGCCAAAATCCTTAATTCATTTTTTCATTCTTCTATTATTTACATCTATCATGCACTATCCTCCTACCAATGTGTCAAAATATTAGAATTCAGTTATTTAATATAGTATAATTAATGAGTAGCCTAACCCTAACCAGGCATGGTAAGCTATCCTGCTGTCATGGTCAAGCTCTTCTACAGCGAAGGCGGGTAGATTAAAGCAAGTCGAATCGCTCAATCTTGACCGCAAAGGAGTCTAGAAAAGAGAATAACCGTGCTGCCAATGTTACGTATTGGCGGTTACTTAAATAAGATAAATATCACTATGTTGATGTTGTTGTATGGTGTTGAAAAAAAATAGGCGTTCCTTTTGTTATCTTCACCTCTGGATAGCCCAATTTTCAAACCCAGCACAAGTGAGGGTTTTTTATTTATTTTACTCCCAATTTCCCTCGGTCACTCACTTTCATTCCATTTCTTTCATTTTTTTCTTCACCAATCAACTTCTTTGGGGCTACGCTGAATTTAGAATAGTTTCAGGACTAGTTTAGAAGGGATTTCAGCTCAGGGATTACAACATGCGTGGAGAAACTCTTTCATTTTGGATCTAGGACCTGAAGACACCATTAGTTGACTTTTTGGAGCCTCCATTAGCTTAGTTTAGTCTTAGTTTATCCATACATTAAATCTATATCGAATAAATATGTCTCATTTTACATGCTTTAATGAAAAATGTCCCATTAGTCTCTCTCATGTCTCGTATAATATATACCTTTATACCATCACCCCTTTTAACTAGAACTGACTGTGCTGCACTTCGCTAAAAGGTGCCGATTCAGTCTTTTTCATATCTTGTACAATATGTTATATTGGCCTTTTTTATAAAATAGTCTCTCTAGGTTAGTGTTGACCATTCTTCGGATCTTACGTTATTCTCACATGCTTCCTCTAGTAGGTCTTTCCATTAAATCCCTTGTAACAATGAACCTCACTCCTTCGTTTTTATTTTTTTAGTTTTAGTATCTATCAATATGTTTTAATAAAATATGCATTTTCTCTAACCATCCTCTGACTTGCGGTACAATGAACAATGTCGCTATTATACCTGTTTGTGAGTCTCCTGCCAAATGTTTCTTTTCTAGTTCACCCACTATGACTACTTCCCCTAAAGACCTTGATACTGGTTGACAGTCATAGATCATTTTTGATTAAAGGTGGTCATATTCCTGCTCGGTTAACCATACATATGAACCTAGGTCGCTGTTCTGTAGCTGCCACTCTGAAGTATTTTACACTGACGTATTTCCGCTCTACCATTCACATTATTCACAGCGCCACCAGCTTAACCTCGCTAGACTGGACATATTGCATATATCCAGCTCGTTATATATTTTTTATTTATTATTTATTTATTCTTTATTATTTCGCCTGGAGTATTAAAAAAAAAGATCCTCAAAAGATTTCTCCTATTCAAAATCACTCACAGTATATATGGATTGTGTGATACGAGACGTATGACTTGAATGCTGGGGTATCGGTTTCTTCTTACCATGGGATGAGACCAAAGTCAGGCGGGCGACGAAAAAGTTGTCTTCATGCAGTGGACGATATCATATACATTTATGGATAAAAGAAGGACGAAGCTCCATGAAGCGAACTTTAATAAAGTTACCCGAGAATCATACACTTGACGAAAGTGAACTGAGAAACATACGAGGGACCAATGATCTGGTTCAGGGCTTAAGTGCGCTTGTCCGATCAACCAATCAAATAATCTGAAAGTACACCACAAGAAAAAGTAAAAAAAAAAAACCCAAAAAAACCACTGATATATATTAATCATAGTAAACGTAATCACTTAAGGATTTAGCATGGTATCGAAGATCTTCATCAGATAGATAAAATGACTAACTAGCAAATTCGTTCTTGTTGAATGGAGACAGGAGAAAATCAATTTTTTTTCTGGTTTTTTTTTTCCCACGCCGCTTATTTTTCGTTAAAAAGGAGCAAGTAAATATTTTGACTTTATGATCAATAATGTGATAAACCAAAACATAAAGTATAAATTCATATCAATATATTATTAAGTCTACTTAGTATGGCTTGATACATGTAGTAAATGGAAGTACACAAAGGCCTTTATTTTTTTTTGTAAGACTTGAAAGCTTAGTCGGAAATTGAAATTCTGCTATTTTTTGTGTGCTTTTGAGCAAATTTTTCCTTTTTCCTTTTTCTTTCTGTACTTACATTATTATTTTTTTAAGTTTCTCTTGGTGTGGATGACCAAAGCAACCAAAATAGCAGGCGAAAAACCGAAACGAGTCAAGGTCACTTTGGCTTGTGTGATATGTAGGAAAAAGAAAGTCAAGTGCGATGGTAATCAGCCTTCTTGCTCTCGCTGTATCGCTATGGGTATCTCTTGTGAATTCTCGGATCCTCCTCGTAGACGTGGCCCTCCCAAAAACAATATAGAAGTGATCGAAAATCGTGCTCATCGCATTGTATCTCTTCTTGGAAAAGATACTCCTTATCAACGCCCACGTCAGCAGCAGCAGCAGCAGCAGCAGCAGCAACAGCAACAGCAGCAACAACGGTCTTCTTCCACAGCATCCTCTACTCCTTCACCATCGCTTTCTCCTTCACCTTCACCTCCTCACTTCTCATATTGTCTCTCCTCTACCAATGCTTTGCTTAACCTTGTTATTGGAGCAGTGGAAGCTTTGAAAGAAAAATGGCGGGCTGATACTATGCTTACTGGTGGTCCGATGGTAAGAAAAAACGAACTTGCTTGTTCTTTATGTAAACTAGGTTATGTTAATATATTGGTTTTTATATAGACTAGCCTAGTCAACGAGTCCTTGCCCCAGAAATTCAAGCTGCAACTAGCTGAAAAATATTTTGCCAACTTCAACTTGTTTTTACCTATTTTATCTCGACATCATTTTCTTCACCAACTGGTCCACCAACCTGACGATATGGATCAACTTCTCTGTTATGCCGTTTGTGCTATGGGTAGTCGTTATTTGGAGCATCGTGACGATATGGAACGACTTTATTTTGAGCGATGTTTGCTACTCTTTGAAAAACTGAAAACGGATGAACCAACAATAGCAAGTATACAGGTAAAGGAGAAAGACACATTGACGATTGTATTGATTGATTTATCTAATCTCAAATTCTATATACTTTTAGGGTGTCATTATTATGTGCTGGTATACATTTATGATGGGTGACTTCAAAAAGTGTGCTTGTCTTCGTCGACATTTGGTTGAATATGTACGTCGATTGAATCTTGGTATCAACGCCGATCCTTCACTCAGCATTGTACAAACGGAACAACGGCGACGTACGTTTTGGGTAATTTATGTGACCGATGCGTGGCTCGCCTTTTATACGGATGCACGACTGATAAACATGGAAAAAGAAGGATGGAATTGCAAGAAACCTATTTTGGAGGATAGCCAACTACAAGCAATCGATAGCCGCAATCTGAAATGGCAAGTGGACCACCCTCCCATAGTATTACAAGATGAAACGACTGAAGCTGCTCTCCAGATACCGTCTTTTGTTGAGTTGATACAGTTGGCGTCTATTGTCGGTGACATGTTCGACTGTCTTCGTTCTTCATCCTCTACACACGTACCGCAAGATTTGGAATCTCGGCTGAACGACTGGTTCCGTCATCTCCCTTCGTATCTGGAATACGGAAAACTTGACACAGACAACTCGCCAGCACCTATTGCCAAAACGATCCGCATTCTCTATCACACTGTACAAATCATGATGCACCAATCACCTCTTTTGGATATGGATCAATATTCTCGGAGCGACATTTGTAACAACGCCGCTGATTCGATCATTCACATCGCTGGCCAAATGCTACAACAACAGGACGAACTCAAACTCTACAACACATTTGCCATGTCAATCACACTAGCCACTTCTGTCCATTTGGAATCAATGATGACGGGGCAGGGACAGGATGATGATAGCAAAACCAGGCTGGGTCGGAGCGTTAGGGTACTGAAGGATGCCAACTGCAGCTATTTGGCACGCGTGGATTTTGATCGACTGGTGGACCGGTTTTTGACGAATCGATGTGGACTTCGTTTGGATGAAGGGTTCAAATCGAGCCATCAATTGGCGGGAATGTGGCAAATATTGTATCGGTCAAGGCAGGGCATGACAACAGATCAACAACGACAATTCATTTCAAACCTCAATCATAGTGGCATTTCACCTCTTTACTCAAAAACAACCGAGAGTGTCGAACCTGTAGTACTCTCTGCAGACTCACTCGTAGATCATTCAGCATCAGCATCAGCATCACATCAGCATCATCTGGATATCGATGGCATTTTGAACGACTCGATGACGGATCTTATTTGCAATGGAACTGTTGCAAGTGTATTCGATCTGATACCATCCTCATCATGGGCTGAATATGTAAGCAACAACCACATCCCACTTACCGCTCCTACTACTGCAGATACAACAAATGGGCCTGATTCTCCGTCCTCATGCCACCAAAATAAACAGCAACAACAGCGTTACTCTCTTTCTCAGCAATCACCATCAGCGACGACGACGACTTACCATGATAACAGTGCTAGTGGTGGCGGATTACAGGATATGGATTCATCTGGGTCTTCAGCGTCTCCTTCCTATTCACCGATCTATTCACCGGATCAAGATAATTGCATTCGTCTTCTTCCAGCATCCACGTTATTGTCGTCGACTAATCAACATATGAACCATCAAGATGCTTGCCTCACCGACAGCAACAATTTGCCAAACGGATTTGTTATCTGATCTCCTTCCATATCGAACCCTTTCAATTTATGCATTTATATATTCATCAATATCTTGATTTTCTTTTCTTTTTTGTACACGCACATTTATATTTATATATTTATAGTATTTTGGTAGTCTAATTGTTATTATATTCTTCATTCTATATGTCTTTACCCCCCTTTAGTTACATACATCATCAACTTTTTTTTATTTTTTTTATCTCTGATATTTTTAATAAAATGTCCAATTTTTTCCTACACATGTATTCTTCTAATAGTCTCAATGTCTTACTGTATATTCTATTTTTTATATGTCTTCGACATCCAGTCGACGTACAATCTGCTTTCACTTAGTGTTTTCCTATATCAATATCATATGTTTTATACACTCTATTGACATTCGATAAATGATACCATTCTGGGGATCCAATTTAATGACAAAAAACAAATTCACTTTCATATTACAAGCTTTTTTTTTATTGTAAAATTAATATAATTAAATAGAAATCACATATATACTACACTAACAGTCAAAAAGCTAAACTATAGACAAAAGGGACTGCACTACAAACGAGGAGCCAATCTATGATAGGGAACTGACAGTCTTTCGACAACGTCAACGTACATCTATATATACATAATAAATAAAGTGTAAGATTTAGATGTATATATACCAAAAAACGACAATGTGGCAATCAAAAATAAAAAAATAATAAAAAAAGAGTCAAGTTCATTACCTGATCCTTCAATTGTTTGTAAGCAGAGGATCCAGACTTTGCCAAAGGAGCGAGTTGTAAAGCCAGTTCCTTGGCCTTTGGGAGCACTTGATCTTCAGGAACAATGGCATCCACCATACCTTGATCCAAAGCATCCTTGGCACCGAAACGTTGAGCGCGTAACACCATGTTCCTGAATGTTACAGGGGTCAATTTGAATTGAAGAATAGCACACATACCAGGACTTAATGGGGCAGCGAATTCCACTTCATTCTATATTCAGGGCAGTTTTTTAATACAAGTGAGTTGATATTTTATTTTCAAAGCTTACCATGCACAAGTAACCTCGGTCAGAGCGCATCACGCGATAGTCTATGTGATAATATGTTTCAATATGAATTGTATTGATATATATGTCGATGCAAAATCTTACCATGAGCCAAAGCAAACAAGCAACCCCCAGCAAATGCATGTCTATAATGATAAAAAAAATTCAGTATTCGCCAGCTGCACTTTTTCAATAGTTGTATGTGCTTTACCCATTCAAAGCGGCAATTGTTGGAATGCAGAATGTGATCAATTTCTTCAGCATACTCATATACAAATCCATAAAAGGTGGATATTGGACCACTTGCGCCAGATCAAGACCATTGCTGTAAATCTTCCCATTGCCTAAAGTCACCAAGGCCATTTCTTGAGGATCTTCAGCAAGAACGTATGTATCTTCAATGACTTGAAGAGCAGCCAAGATAGCACGACAGAATTCGGCATTGAAGCGGTTGTCTTTGTGATGAAGGTGAAGAATAAATAAGGATCCTTCTTGAGATAAAGTCATTTGTGCATTCTCAGCAGAGGGGAATGATTGGGGGAAGGTATGTGTAGTCATAATGTTTAAGAGTACGGTTTGGAATAGGTGAAAAAAAAAAAATAGAAAAGAGACGAAAAAAGGGTGAGTTTATATTAGAATTGTGGGGAAGAAAGAGGTCCACCACCTTTTTTTTATATTTTATTTTTCACATGCGATTTGTGAACAGCAATCTTTTTTACGATTTCAATTCCCGCTCACCATACTATGACAGCTGCCACCCTGGGAAAACGAACTTGTCATTATTTTCATGCCCATTTTGTATTAGGTAAATACCAATATCAAACAAACAATGGAATGGTTGATGACAAAGTAAACAAATATACAGCGAGGTTACCAAAGTTGTGAAGGGGTGCCTCAAGGCATTACGCTTTTAAAATACTGAATGAAGTCAACGTATGTAGCCTGATCAACAAATATCAAGCATTTATCGCTTGGATTACAGTAGAGACGTACATTAACATTACCTGGAATAAAAATAATTCCGGAATAACGAACGCTGGAGACCATTGATCGCTGGCTCTGAAATATTGTTTTTCGAAATATTTTTACTTGACGTCCTAGGCGTCATCCATTTAGGCTGGTATGCGCAAATTTAGACAAATCCCTTTTATGTAAGTGAGAGATAGCTCTTTCAGGTATTTATATAAAGATAAATGTACTGAGAAGAGCATTTTATTTTGGCTCCAGGGAGCTGGGACTGGTATGTTGAGTGGTAGAAGGTTAAATGTAAACAAAGAATTTATTGGAAGATTATTGGAGGATTTGATGAATAGTCAATGCTCATTTAAACGGACGAATGTAAAATGAGAGCTAATATACTAAACAAGTTATGAGAAAGATTAAAGGGGTATCTTTTATTGGAGCACAAAAACGGTGAACACTAATCAAATGAGGGACAGGTACTAAGAAAAGTTCTTGTACAATACATGAAAAAGATTAGTGGGTCATTTTTCCTCGAAGCAAATAAAAAGAGACATATTTTATTCAGATATAAATACAAACTATGGAAAAACTAAAACTAGTCTAAGTTAATGGGAGCTCCAAAGAATCAACAAATGGTGGTCCCAAATCCTAGATCCAAAATGAAAGAGTTTCCCCACGCATCTTGTAATCTCTGATATGAGAACCCTTCTAAACTAGTCCTGACACTATTCTAAGTTCAACATAGTCCCATAGAAGTTGAATAGTGAAGAAAAACTGAAAGAAAAAAGGAAATGAAAGAAAGAGAGCGAAAAAATAATAACTAGAAGAAAATAAAAATCCACGTGGGCGGTGTTTGAAATATTGTGGCCTCTCGTTGAACTGCAGGTCACACCATTTCCCTTCATAACTTTTTCATAGCATAGCTACACATATAAAAATATTGACGTTTACCTACGCAATTTCTTTTTCCGTCTGATATCCTTAATTGTGGGTCTCTTATAATTATTTGATCATCCATTATCTGTCATGATAACCTCTTCCTTCTCAGTACATATAAAAAGATGGGGTACCAGTTCTCGATCATTAGCGAGAAAATTTTTAAGTTGAGATTGGAATATATTGGGCTATGATATTAATTGCACGAAATCGAGTGAAGAATCGTTTCAGGTACAACATGTATCGGACAGCGTTGGAATCAAATTAAAATAAAGGCACTCGGAGTATGAATCCTTATAAAATCAAAAATCGAAACAAAATGAATAGATTATGATGATGTAAAGTCAGCATTGGATCAAGCAGACTTTTTTTTTTTTTTTTTTTTTTTTTTTTTTTTTTTTTGGAAAAGGACTCAAAAATGGTGGCAACTATAAAAAGTGGAAATGCAATTTTTGATAAACAAAACTGCTTTACCATGACGCTTTTCTAATATGGATGGAGGTGGGCTGAGACTTGTTGAATAATATGAGTACCACAAAAGCAGATGGGATATTGGGGTAGATCAAAGGAAAGAATCAGTAAGCGGATGGTATCACCCGACGCTGTGAAACTTGGGCCGCAAATCGAAGGGTATTCGGTACCATCAAGTGTTTATATCAAAAGAACGGATGATACGCCCCGTTTATATGCCGATAGATCACTGTCTCACAGACATCGACTGGTAGTACGCGTTTTTGTATGCGAACTTTTGATGATGAAAAGTACTACAATTTATTAACGATGATACACTGATGCATAGTGGCACGGTAATTTTTTTTTAAAATAGACTTTAATTTTACATAATATTACAGTATACAGTACTGTACATACAGTTGTATTATACTGTATAGTAGAGCGGAACGGGATTCTACCGATTGTATCAAATGATCAAGATAGTAAGGCAAACAAAGAAGAACGTGATATATTATTGAAACAAGAATAACAAAAGATATTCATTTAGATAAAAATTTCAAGATGATGTATGTGGTTGGACCAACCGTTCAATAGGAAAAAGGGACAAATATCAAAGATGGATGCTTGATGATGATCCAAATCAAAACGGGGACCGCGGCAATGGATACCGAAGGTCAGTATTTGTATGATATGTGAACGTCAGGGCATATTAAACTCTGTTTATGATAAAGGATATATACGACTTATAGGTAAGATTGCTTTGAGGGTTTGTAATTTCTAGTATATTTTAAATTTTTAGATTATATATTTTATTTAGAAATAATATTATTTTATGTAATGCATGTATGTAATATAATAATAAAGATCATCCTTATTGTAGTTGAATTTTTTTTTTTTTTTTTTTTTACTGTTGTGTTGTTATTTGATTTTAGGTGGGACAAGCGAAAATCACATGCACCTTTTTTTGTGTGTTGTTTTTTATTTTTTATTTTTATTTTTTTTAATCAACCCAAGCTTTTTTTTCTTTTACTCCTCTTTTCCTTTTTCTAGCCCTCTTCTACTTCAGTCATCTTTTTATTATTACCATCATGAATCAAAACAAGTCGAAACCTTCACTCCTTGACCTTCATTCCACTTCTCACTTGACGCCACAACTTGGGGGACCTCCTTCTCCCACAATGTCCACCACTTCTTTCATGTCGTCTGTCTCTTGGATGGCTGAAAAGTCTTCTGCTGACCTTATCCCCATGTTGAAAAACGCATACCACGCCCTCAAAGATAAAGAAAGAGGTAGGTCTTTTATAAACTTTGAGTATTCAATCTAATACTAATGCCCCTTTTCTTTGATTGTAGACTTGATGCTAGCAGCTGAAATTGGCAAATCTTTATTGGAAAACAACATCGCCATGAAGAACAGATATGAAGAACTTTTGAACAATACTCGATCTCCTGCAGCAATCAAAGCACCACCTTCTTCTACCTCCTCTACAGCATCTACCAAAGAACCAACAGTCGCCTTACCTACACCTTCTTCTTCCGTATTGACGAACAGCCAGCGATATGAAAGTGACTCTGGTATTGATTCGTGTCTTGAAAGTGGAAGTAGCGACGAAGACGACGACGAAGGCAATGACGACAATACCAAAGCTATGCGATTTGTGCCTTCTAGAAGTACCCGTGAAGCTATGATAGAAGTCCTGGAACTAAAAAACAATGAACTCAACACTCATTTGGAAACTATTCTGGAAGAGCAGGCAAATATGGGCAAGTCAAACACCAAAAAGCACCGTGAACTCGAACAAGAAATATCAGCACTCACCAACAGTTTGGAAATCGCCACGACCAAGATTCAAGAATTGGAAGATATGAACAAAAAGGCCAATAAGCGTCGTCTGGATGATCAACAAGGTGGCGCTTCTGATGATACAGTGGATCGACAAATGGTGGATGAACTGCTTGATCAAATCGACAATCTGAAAACCGAAAACGATACAACTATTCAATCCAAAATTGACCTAGAAAGCAAACTCGCTCATACTTTGCAAGATCTTCGCAAACTCAAGGAACAATTCGACCATTTTCAATTCACCAAGGATGACCATGAAGACCTCAAGGCGGCTTATGAACGACAATTCCGACACATCGATGAGCTTAATGCTAGTGTGGAAGAACATCGAGCTATGTTACAAAAACTCAAGGACCGAGGCATTCCATTACACTCCACTCACAACACGCCTGCTCCTAGCTGTATTGATGGTGATGACTCCGTGGATCCCTCCTCGTCTGGATTCAGGAATACTCTTTTAGGTGAATTGGAAAATGAATGGATGAAACAACAACAACTACAACAACATCAGCG
Source organism: Absidia repens (assembly GCA_002105175.1). Lineage (NCBI taxonomy): Eukaryota > Fungi > Mucoromycota > Mucoromycetes > Mucorales > Cunninghamellaceae > Absidia > Absidia repens. The sequence continues at coordinate 252,053 of MCGE01000024.1, read as the reverse complement.
CGATCATCTACATCCTTCTCTCTCAACTCCGGTTGGTGCCACCACCGATTCAATCTCATCTCCATCACCTGCTTCGTTTATGAAACCTTCTCTTTCCAGCCTGTCACTTAAGGATTTATCAAGGTTTACTGGTGAATCGATATCTGCCATGTATCAACAAAGCGACTTGGGAATGGAATCCGTTCTTGCGCGTGCTGCTGGGGTGGATCAAAAGACTTTGGAAGAAGCTATTCGATTTGTGGACCGATTGGAAGAAGGTTTTGGACATGATGATGATGATACAAATTGGCTACTTGAATTGCATAACAAGGACAGCGATAACCTTACTCAGCTAGACGAAAATGATCAACAACATCTGCTGACTATGTTTGACCCCTCCTTTCCTCGTGATGGCTTATACCCTGACGCCACTGCTCTGGTCCCTGCCAACAAGGATACTGATTTGGCCATTCGATATCCTAATACATTCAGTGGCAGAATTCAAAATACGGTGCGACATTTCTTCAAGGCTGTTTGGCGTTGGTGTCGCTTCGCTGTCATTTTATCAACTGCTGTTTTGATTAGTGTATGGAATGGTCCTGAATATATGCTATTAGAAAATTGAATATATCCCCTTACAAACATACGCACACAAATACACACAAAAAACCTTTATCTACCACTCCCTCATTATTATTTCCCTATATATTATTCACTTTCCTTTCCCTTCTCTTTACATTCCTTCTTTTTATTTTTTAGAACCACAGATCCATTCTTTTATTATCATTATTATAATCATTATTATTATTATTATTAGTATTACTCTTTATTATATAGTTATTCCCTATTCTTCTATTCTGTATGTATATCTCATTCTTTCTATTACTCTCATTTTACCCTTCCCATTTACTGTAGTCCCAATCCTTGCCTGCATTGTCATTCATTATTATTTAAATTACTTCTCCACAAATAAATGTATTCGCCTTTTATGTGATCATATTCTAGTTGATTGAGAGGTGGGGGCTATATTGTATTCCTCGGATCATCGTGTCGATTTTTACTGTTTGTTGCTTTGTCGGCAATTGAATTTTACTTTTTTTGCTGTACAAAAATTGTTCTCCTCTCACTCTCCTGTCTCCTTTTTTTCTTTCTTTCTTCAATAGTGTCAAGTGCATTACACATCATTCAATCAATATTTATAACCCCATTGTGCACGTTATATTTGGCTGAACTGTTTGAAACTCATTGGCGATCTCTCTCATCGATTCTTCATATCAAGGGCATACGACGGACGTGTAGCATCTCCTGGATCACTAACACACAGCACATATCGTTCTACGACAGACAGCTACTTTGACTCTCCATTTTTTTTTTTTTTTTTTTTTTTACTGAAACAATACACATGAAATTCTGGACTTGTTCCTTTTCTTGTGCCTTGTGCTCATTGATCGTCTTTTCGTCTTGGGGTTTGGCACAAAAAGGTAAATCCAACTGCATAAAGGTTGCAAAAACACGGCGCCATGGCTTCGGGCATACATGTATGAATTGACATCTCATCTCATATATCTCTTTTTCTTTCTCTTTTTTATTTTTATTATCATTATCTAGCTGAAAACTACAGGGTCTCATCATTACCAGGCATTGACATTGACAAGCTTCCTTTTGAACAATATGCGGGGTACGAACTCGGGATACTGGTATTATTTGCTTTACTCAATCTTTTGCTCTTTTTACATTATAGACATATTGAAGTATCTTCTGAAACTGATGGAAACCTGTTCTTCTGGATGCTTCATCAAGTTCAACCCACACAACCTGAGAAACTTGTAAGTCTAACATAAAGACGGAAGTGGTGGGAGAGTGCGGGGGCGGGTAGAAATGAGGAATCGACTGTGGCAAATTGAATAAATATAATGTCATTAACCTCCTTCTTTTCTATACATATTGTAGATCATTTGGTTCAACGGAGGTCCTGGATGCTCAAGGTAAGACATTTAATGACAGAAATCTATTTCCTGTCTTATTTTTATTTATTTATTTTTGCGTTTGGGATGGGGAAATGATATAGCATGGATGGTCTCTTTTTGGAAAATGGGCCTTACAGGGTTAATCCCGATTTATCCTTGACTGTCAATGCACATGGGTGGCAAGATCACGCTACTATTGTATTTTTGGATCAACCCGTTGGTACAGGATTTAGTTTTGCAGACGGAGATGGCTTATTGCACAACATGACTCAGGTATAGCCTTGAATTATAGATTTCCATGACATAAAGGTCTCACCGTGGATTTTTACGTATATAGGTTGTTGTAGAATTTACCACTTTTTTGGAAAAGTTTATGGATATATTTCCATATTTAAAAAATCAAGATGTAAGTACTCCCTTTCCAAAAAGACAAGATGGAAACAATACTAAACAACGACTTCCTTATCAATTCTATTGTATAGTTATACCTTGCTGGTGAAAGTTATGCTGGAACCTACATCCCTTATTTTGCCAACCGTGTGTTAGAATTGAATAAAAAGGACACATTCAAGGTATGTGAACGTAATTCTGAAGGAATGTTTGACTCTTATACACCCCTCTTTTCTTTTCTCCCATAGTACAATCTCAAAGGTATCGCTATTGGAAACGGATGGATCTCCCCAACACACCAGGTAAAAGAAATTACAGAAAAAAGTTTTAATCAATCGCATTCTAACCAGTTGTATCTTATCTAGTATGAAGCTTACTACGACTTTAGTGTCATGAACAATCTTCTTGAGGGACAACATTTGGTATTTAAAAAGCAATCGTATGGATGAAAGAATGAATATGATTGACAACCAAATGATTTTATTTGATATATCTACTAGGATAGGGCCACCAGAAACTTGAAGGAATGCCGTATCAAACTTTCTAAGGAATTGCGGATCAAAACTGATGTCTGTGAAGACATATTACAAGATACTATTATAAATAGCATTCATATGTAAGTGACTAGAGAGGATAGGTGTGTAACGAAGACCGAATGGTGTGAATGGATATAATTGACCTTTTGATAATGCGAATTTAGGGGTAGCGATGGAACTGAGTGTATTAACACTTACGATATTCGACTGAAAAATGAAAGCTATCCCAGCTGTGGACTTACATGGCCTTATGAACTGACCGATGTGAACAAATATTTAAGGGTGGGGCCAAAAAAAAGTAAGATTAATTATCATTCTTATCTTTAACTGTTTTTATTTTTTTTATTATCAGACAAGTGAATTGACTACAAGTATCCACTCTGAAAAACAAGCACTTGGCTGGCAAGAATGTGCACGCCCTGTTTCTGCAGCTCTGCGGAATGATCCAAGTCGTCCTGCTGATATGGTAGATGATCTGAGGGGGGGGGAGCAGGATGATTTTATAACCGACATATTTACTTACTATTTCTATTTTAGCTGCTACCTGATTTACTGAAAGAAATAGAAATCTTATTGTTTAGGTAAGTCAAGTCACGATACAAGCAAATGAAGTTTACGTACTGACGTTGCTCATTTCCCTCGTTTTATTTAACGTGGTATTTAGTGGCGAATTTGACTTGATTTGCAACCATCTTGGGACTGAATACATGATTGGCAACATGACATGGAATGGTGCTACGGGATTCAAGGTAAATTCTGGAAAGAAAAGAAATGGTCGTTTTTGATCGCCCCTCCCTCTCCGTTAATACTAAACGTGGATGATTATATTCGTCTTATTACTTAGGATGCCGAACGACAGGAATGGGTGATTGGCAAAAAGACAGTTGGGTATTATATGCAAGAACGCAATCTTAGTTACGTTTTGATCAATGATGGTAGCCACATGGTTCCGTATGACAAGCCTATGGAGACGCTGGATATGATTAATCGATTTATGGGTGTTGGAGACAACATGGTGAACGGTCTTCCCAGCCGCGTTGGAAACAATGACAACAATCAGCAACAACCACCAACTCACAACGATTCTTCAGTACACGACAATGACGACGAGGAGAAGACTAGTGACAACACATCAACAGCAGAAAGCGACGATGACACGGGTGGTTTTGGACTTGGGGGTTATGCGAAAAGTACTGGAAGTTATGGCGCGTTGGTGATCCTTATAATCCTTGTAGCTCTGTGTGCCTGCTGTTATCGCTTCAAGAGTAAGGATAGTTCTCAAAATACAACAACCGGTTCACCATCGAACTCCTTGTGGCAACGCTTTATAGGTATTTTTGGGATTGCATCTGCCAACCAGAGAACCAAATTCTCTCGCTTGGATGATCAAGATGATACAAATGAACTGTAAGTAAATTATAACATGTCAAAAAAAAAAAGAGAGGGAGGATGAGACGTAAATGGACGGTTGTAATCTTACCATTCTTCTGCTTAGTGATGAACTTGTTGTTGATAATCCTACCTTGTTTGATGCTGATCATGATTCTGAACCTAGCAAGCACCATTCCACGACAACAACAACACATGTAGAACAAGTACGAAATACCAATGCTTCACAATTTGCTATTGATGATGATTCAGATGATGGATTTGATGATTTTGCTGATTGGGATGAAGAAGCGACGTTGAATACAGCAATGAAGAAGGATGACAAAGATCACTAGAATAGATTTTACATAGTTTTTACATGGATTTTTAATTTATTCTTATTACTATCATTTGTGAATTCAAAAATATCGTCAAATAAAAAATCATAAATACAACATCATATTGTCAAAATTTTTTTTTTATTGAAGTGAATGTGTGAATGAGAATATAGTATATATATATATATATATATATATGACAGGTGAAGATATAATTCTAAAGAAGATCAAACAAATTGTACAATGAATAGTATAACACTAGATATTATTTGGTGTTTGTGGGGAAACCATTATCTAATAAAAGGCACTTGTCATTGAATACAACATTGTCAAAAAAAAAGGTAAAGTTTTTTATTGAAGTGAATATAAACAGGTTTAAAAATGGCATTGCGTGTGTAGATACGACAGGGATGATGATTTCGTAAGGACAAATAAAGATATAACTAGAGGGGTTGTAATAATGAATAGTATAATACAATAGGTGAGGTGAGGGGAAGGAACAAATAAATATAAAAAAAGGGGGTTGGTTGAGTTGGCTGGCTTCAAGGAGGGCTTGGTCGGGATTCTTCATGATGATGATGATGATGATGCTGTGAATGTCCATTTGTGTACCCATTCCTTAGTGTTGATGATTTTGCATGACCATTGCGTCGATAAGAAGATGTCGAAGGTGAACTGATGGAAGTGACAGGACTACTCGAGCTTGATGATGAATCACTACCACACTGTAGGAAGAGGTTGGTTCAGTCTATCTGAAGGTGCCTTTCTCTCTCGCTTTTTTTTTTTTTTTTTTTTTACCTGCACGTAATTCAAGTCATTATATAAAACAGCCATATCGCCAATAATTTCAGCCAATAATTCTGGTTCTTGTTCCAAGGTGCGTCCCCATATGGTATCCGTTCCTGTTGGGATATCTTCGTCCACGGCTCGATAGGCTAGGAGCATACAAGCCGCAGCAATCATTTGTGGATCATAGGTCAAACATAATGGGCGTCGTAAACTAGAAAAGAAGGAGGATCAAAAATGTGTTCTAGTTGTACTATAAGTGCCTTACCTATCATTTGCAAACCCGTAAGCAGCTTGAGTCACTTTTTCTGGGGCTATGCGTATAGACAATAAAAAGTTGAGTTAAAGACAATGTGTTTTTTCTCCTTATATAGATATCATCAAATACTGTACCATCCAATTCAGCAGCAAATTCAAGTACCAATTGATGAGGATGATCCACAGTCATATCAAAGCAAAGTGTTTCCAGTAAGAAGCGTTCGTACCATAGTATTGCTGATCGAAATGTTTGATACATCTATAAATTCAATTTAATACTCTATGCATGTCTTGCTTTGGGGTTTGTATGATGTACCTTTTGTTTTTCTTCAGTTTGGCTGGTCCGACTGTATCGACTTACTAGACAAGCTGACGTGACATCGCTGACTTTTCGGGATGATTCTTCTACTTTGCATGCAAGATAGACACACGCTCCAGCAACATACTAAAGAGAGAGGGAGGAAGATCAGTTAAGTTGTTAATCAATGAGCAAGTGACGGCGACTTACTTGCATACTGTAATCATGGAAAGAGCATCGAATATAAAATCTATGAAAATAAACCATGGCTGTCGCAATAGTGATTTGTGGTCTATAACACACAAGACAAAGAAGTGATGAGTATATCGAGAGGAGCCAATATATCAAACAAAAAAATTTACACTTGCAAACGACACCCAACCAATTGTATCATAGAGCAGCCTTGAGCCCTTATCCTTTGTTCATGTGATACAGATGCACCGTCATTTGCAATGGTAGGTGCCAATTGGAGTTCTTCTCTGGTAAAAAACCACTACATCAACCAAAAAAATAGAATCGAGAGGTATTAATAGTCAAATCTTTCTTTATTTTGATTTCTATATATACATATAGCTTGATGTTAATTTTCTTCTTTATGTACCTGTTCCATGATCGTCGTGATAGGTAAGGTTAGTGCAAAGAAGTCCAAACCAGAATACCAAAGAAAGCGAAAGAAGAAAAAAAAAGGTGATCCACACAAAAAAAAGGCTTGACCGAGATGTTTTTAAACCCAGTAGGCCAATGACATTAATGTCTCCCTTTTTTTTTTTACCCACTGAAGCGTGATCTAAATAAGTCTTTCACACTGGTTTGGTGAAAAACGATCCTCAACTCGGGTATTGAGTATCCGTCGTGTACCATGACAGGTAAAGAAAAAAAAATAGTATGCCCGCACACTGAAGGATCTGTACTGTCCCGCTATTCGTTTTCAAATAGAGCGCGTTTACGAGTGGCTAGGATAACCGGCGTATCAATGATTCCACTGCATATATATGTATATATATATATATATATAAATAAATATAACATGATAGTAGTCCCATTAAAATTGGTGCTATCGTAAATTAAGATCCGGAACGGCAGCGGCAATAGTGAATAGAAGAACGTTTCGGGTGAAGTCCAATCCGCTGAGTTTTAATACCGCATTGTTAAATACTGTGCGCCCTGGAATTTTTTATTTTTTTACTGTTTGATTCAACCAGAAAGAATAAAAAAAAAAATGATCCAAGACTTCGAAATACCTAGTTTCACTACAGGTCAATTATCTGATTTACACCAACGCATTGATAGTAGTATTCAGCCTCATGAATTCACAAGTCAAAAAGGCGATGATTGGCAGTATGGTACACCTTGGAAAGCTTTGGAACCACTTGTTACTGAATGGCGGGATTCTTATGACTGGGAAGAGGCACGAGCTGAATTAAACCAATGGCACCACTATAAGTATACTACCAAGCAAGGGATGAAGGTCCACTTTGTACATGAAGTTTCCAAAGACCCCGATGCCATTCCTTTGATCCTTTGTCATGGCTGGCCTTCCACTTTTTATGAATTTCATAAGGTGATAAATCCTTTACGTGATGGAAAATTGGGTGCGCAGGTAAAAACACAAAACATATGGGGAATGCTTTTATTCAGTAATTGTATGAATATTGACCTAATGATATTATTTGTTTCTAGGCCTACCACGTCATTGTGCCTAGTTTGCCGGGTTATGGCTTCTCGGATCCACCGACTGCACCTGGGTTCGGGACTACCAAGATTGGCGATGTATTCAACGAACTGATGCTAGAGCTTGGATATTCAAAATATGGTAAGGGTATAAATTATGTACAATCACCATGCTTCTTGATATTTTACTTTTTTTTCCTCTTTTTTTTTTTTTTTTTTTTTTTTTTCTTTCTTTCTGTATGTGATCAAGTGGCCCATGGTACTGATTGGGGCTCGGTTGTTTGTAGGTCCATGGCATCTAAGCACGACAAACATTGCTCAGCAGTACATGTTACTCTATTTGTATGTGCGCCTCCACTTCCCACACTAAATAATCTTTGGCAACATCCGACCAAGGTGGCGAAATTTTTATTGGCGGCCAAAGTGCTCGGGTTTGATACAGTCTATGGTCAAGGCAAACTCAAATCGATGGGACAGAATTTTGTTGATGCAAACAATAATCCGGATGCTGGGTATCGAGCCATTCAAGGGACTCGACCATATTCTTTGGCGTATGGCTTGACGGACAGTCCCACTGCTTTATTAGGTACAATACGGGAAACGAAACACATCCTAAGGGAATGATAATATTAATCAAGTATTTTTTTTAGGTTGGATGTTAGAAAAGTATCATTTTTGGACACATCATGAAGGCGATGAGGCTCAAGTTGCAGCGTTACCATCAACCATTACGGTCAAGGAAGTTTTGACTCAAGTATCCATTTACTGGCTCACCAATACCATGAGCTCCTCAATTCGTTTGTATTATGAATTCCTACAACAAACCAAGACTATGAAAACAGGAATGACGGATTATATTCATATTCCTCTTGGTATCAGCACCTTCAAAAACGAACTATCTAGTAAGATTTATATATATATATATGTGGAAGGGAAAAGATCAAGTGCTCATGGATAATTTTATTTTTTTAGGGGTACCAAAAGACTGGATAGAAACGGCTGGAAATCTCAAATTCTTTAATGAACATCCTCTGGTAAGTCACTCGTTTAATAAAAAGAAAAACCAAAATAAGTCGTGCTGACCACTCGTTTTCTTCCATTTCTCCAGGGCGGTCATTTCTCTGCATTGGAGGTACCTGAACTTCTTGTGGCTGATCTGCGATCATTTGGTAAAGAGGCCGCTATTGTATTCGAATAGTTATAGTCATATTATCTAGTTTATCTTGCTATCCCCGTCTCATGAATGCAAACACATGAAATAAAAGTCTACAATGTTTGCATTGTCAATCCTCCAATGAAATTTTCACATTCAAATCCCGCACCGGCAATAAATTTTTTACTTTTTTGTATTTTTCACTTTTTTTTATCTTTATTACCACATCAACTAAATTGAAAAAATATGGACGAGAATACTTCACCAGTGTCTACCCCTGGTAGCGAAAACGTATGTGTATTAAACAAATAGAAATGTTCCTTTTACTTAATCATGCTTTTTTTTTTTTAAAAAAAAAAATTTATCAGTCTTCGCCTATCCACGATAGATTCTCGCCCCTTCAATCGAAAACAAACAAATCAAGACATGAAGTAAGTTACAATATAGATCCAAATCGTTTTGTTTATAAATACTAATATCGTTTTCTTCTATGTTAGATTCTATCCGATGGTGGAAAGGTATAAAAGAAATCTCCTGCTCAGAAAGCTCCCTACTTACATGGCCCTTTTTGTTTTTTGTTTTTACTAGAAACATAGTACGACATCTTCGCCACGCAGTCCTTTGTACGAGAAAAATCTCAGCGTAGTTACTCCACCTTACATCAACCGTCAACCACTTCAACAACAGCATCGCCACTCTTCTTCACCTTCCAATAAGCAAAGACAACAAAAGTCCCAACAATATCGAGAACGGAGAGAGAACGATGATGATACTTGTATAAACCATGATGTATACCAACAGAAGCAACACCAACAGAAGCAGCGCCAGCAGTACCAGCAACAACAACCGCAACAACAACAACAACAACGTCAACAGCAACAGTCGATTTCCCCTCATCCAGAACGATCAAACCTCAAGGACGACGACAATTTACCACATCAGCGTACACTAGACGAAGAAACTAAAGCGTTACAACAAGAAGTGGATGCATTGAAGATGGTGCTCAAGGCGGAACGACAGCAGTCGGTGTGGATGTCGACATGGGAAAAAAAAATGGTAGGTTTGATCAAGGAATTCAAGGAACTACAAGCCGATGTGGATGATTCAGTAGACATTCTAGTGGAATTCGATCAAGTGGAGAGGGAACTAGCGGTGGAACAGGAAAAACAGGCCCAAGTGGATGACTTGATGAATTTAGTGCCCCAACGGTTATTTGAAATTGAAGAATTGAATTCAAAACTATCTGAATAAAGATGATCGCCCTTCCTTTTTATTTTTATTTTTTACCAATGCAGTATACTTATGTTATATATCTTCCTTATTTTATATATTCCTTGATTCAAAAAATAAAATAAAAGTCTTATTTATCCTTCCTCATTTTATATCGTATGTGATAATGATTGTAGAAATTGGGACTGTGTGTGCGTGTATGTTTACGTTGATATATTTGTATATTTGTGTATGAGTGTATGAGTGTATGTGTATGTGTGTATACGTGGGTATACAGGTGTATGTGAGTGTTTACGTTGATGCCAATGACTGCATATTTACAAATAGGTGTAATTGATTTAATGATGGATGTGGATTTATTTGCATGAGTATGATTGTCACTCATATTGGCGACACTGTAGGGTGATTTTGCCAGTGAAGATTAGTGATAGATTGCCCTGGATGGAGGGATACCATAATGATCCATCAGGTGACACGACAATGCTTGTTGACGATCAGATGATAAGTGATTGATGTTTTTAGATCTTTTATGTTTGAATCCCCCTCCTCTATTTGAAACAACAAACCTTCATCTCACCTCCATTAGTCCATAATAGAAACCTATTCATTCATTCCCCAAGCTTTGTTCCCGCGTTAAAGACGCACATGGGTCCTCGACCTGAGAGGGCGGAATTTCAAAATAGAGGTCCTTCTATTTTTCGTTTTTTTTTTCTCCTTTTCTCTTCTTTCTCATAGAAATTCACCATTAACAAAACGAATGGGAAAAAAGGCACGTGTATCCTTATTTGAAAGCTATGCTTCGTCTCTCAATCCAAACGATGACTACGGTAAGTGTATCTCTATTTTAATATACCGTCAGTGCGGATCTAGGTGAATCAAATTGGTGATAACTAATCACCTTCTTTTATCTCCATAGATTATAACACTCCTTTGCCTGACTCCATGGTAATATAATAAGAGAAAAAAATAATATAGATGCTTAGATATTGATCTTCTTTCTCTTATTGCTCATACTGTAGCGAACTTCCACTCTCTTGGAACAAATTGGGAAAGATCGATCGTGGACTGATGACCAAGTAGACGACGATATTGCCATTCTTGAAAAGAACCGTTTATACTTTGTAAGTAGACACTCTTTAGTTTTACATAAGGAAATTTTGACCTTTATACTGACTTGATTTTCAATTTTTTAATGTATTTTTATATATACACAGGTGCGTGATCTGCGAGTACTATCGAGTCACAGTTGGTCGGTAAGTAGTAGATCATATTATCACTTTTCATTTACATATAAATTATATATATATATATATATATATATACACCATGATATATCTCATCATCATTCTCTCATTCTTCTGATCAGATGATTGAAATTATTCCTTTGCTCCGTGACCTACTTCGACAGGCGATTGATCCAAAGTGGGCCAAACAAGAACACCCCATGCACTCCTTCGCCGAAACACCTGCAACAACTATGGACTACAAGGCAGAAAAGAAAAAGAAGAAGAAGGAAAAGAAGGAAAAGAAGAAAAAGATGGGCGAACCTGTGGTGTTCCGTGGACGGGATGAACTGGCCTTGGCAGAAGACAACAACATGCTTGCATCTCCTGAACTAATGAAAGATGTCCTCAGCGAAGATCCAGAAACCATTCGAAATACGATCCACAATGGCTCTATTGATGTTGGAAAAGAAGAACAACAATCTCTATATACAATAGGTGATGGTGGCGGAAGTGATCAACAAAAGAAATCGGTATCCTTCTCCAGTCAAAATGGCACCATTTTACAGCAACCTACGCCGACGCTAGTTGATAGTAGTGACGACAGCTGCTCGTCGTCATCGTCATCGTCATCCTCCTCTTCCTCCAGTAGCTCTGATGATGGTATGGCTATTCGCAAGCAGAAAAAAAAGGGTGCATCCAATGGTTCATCTTCCTTTGGCTTACGCCCAATCAAACCTGCGGGTCCGAATCGAATTCAAGTGAAAACGGCTACGGGTCAAGTCTACGAATGTGATCGCTTCTGTCCTCATAAAGGCGTGGATCTGAATACATGGGGACAAGTTTTGGGGAATACCTTGATCTGCACGAAGCATAACTGGCGCTTTGGCTTGGATGGAAATGGCTTGGGGAACAAAGGTAGATCCGTGCACCCATGCGAAGTCAATGATTGGTAGTTATTAGTAGTATATTTTATCCCCCTTTTTATATGATGCTTTTTAGTCTTAGCCTTAGTTTTAGTTATATATGTATATACATATATTCATTCTTCAATAAAATTAAAGCATGTTTTACATGAACAACTGTCTCCTTTAATATTGAATCATTGGGTTTTTGCAACACTATGTATATCACAATTCATCATTACAGTAATATACCGCATACATATCGCTAGTACACCATCCCAAACACATACATGCCATATCGTATATATACACAACAGGGTCAGAAATATATTGTCAATTTCGTCATGTTTTATTCAAAATAAAAAAAATGTAAAACCAATTGTATTCTATGTAATAAACGTGGGCGGGTGTTCTAATCTATTTATACTATGATAACAATCTACTTCTTCTTGGGTAAGCCAATAGATCTAGGCTCCACACCATTCTTGTATTGCTCTACCCAGCTGAGAATGTATCTAATAATAAAACCACAGAATTCGGTTAAATTGTGTCAATAGATCGCCTCTCATAAGAAGAGATAAGTAGACTTACTTTCGTTGTTTGGTAGGGATCCCCATGTCGGTCTTCATCACACGGCTATGAGTAGTAAACAATGATTCCCAGGTCTACGGAGGTGTTGTTATATTTAAAAACAAATGATTGAATGGATCAGTTTCGAGTATATGTGTATGTTTTGCTGGTTGAAAAGGGGAGGGGGTTGCCTTACTTCGAATTTTCCACTGAATTCATCGCAGCCTCGACCAATGGTCTTCATAAAATCATTAACATCTTTAATTTGACCTGTAAAAAAAACCCCGGAGAGGGAGAGAATAAGGGTGAGGCGGTTAACAATGTCCAGGAAGTAGTATATATACGTTGTCCTTACCTCTTGGTGTTGGGATAGAGGAAATTGATTCGGTATGAATGAGTCGTACAGCTTGTCGAAGGGGAGCGATGGACCACATGATCGATATAGAAGATAGAGGTAAACAAGATGGATGAGACTCGACTTTTTTTTATAGCGGGATTTTAAATACTGACATGGCAGGTCAGACCTGCAATTCAGTGAGAGACAACAAAAATATTTCACTCCCCGACCACGTGGATTTTTATTTATTCCAGTGTTTTTTTTTCTCCCCCGGCCCTTTCTCTCTCTTTCCATTTGATTATTTTATTTTTCCCTTCATTTTTTGTTCACCATTCAACTTCTATGAGGTCATGTTGGATTATATTAGCGTCAGGACTAGTTTAGAAAGGTGTTCAGCTCAGGGATTACAACATGCATGGGGAAACCTTTTCATTTTGGACCTAGGATCTGAAGGCACATTTGATGGCTTTTTGGAGCCCTCATTAGCTTAGTTTAGTAGTGTTAGTTTGTCAAAAACTTGTATAAACATTGAAATAAAATATGTGTATCTTTACTTGCTTCAATGAAAAATGACCCATTAGTCTTTTCAAGTCTTGTGTATAGATCTCTTTTTTTTTTTTTACTACCATCTTATTTTGAATAGTACTGACCGTTTGTTGTGCTTCAATAAAAAATATATCTTTAGTCATTCTTATACCTTATACAACACAATATATCAAATACCCGTTTTACAATTACCTCTTTAGATCAGTATCGACCATCCTTCTGATCTGCCATTCGTATCCCTCATGCTAACTCGACTAGGCCCCTTGGTATAATGAATCTCGCACTTTTAGTTTAGTTATTTATTCAATATATACATATCAATAAAATATGCCTTTTTATGAGACATCCTTTGAATGATAGAATAGTGAGCAATATAACTTTTATAGCCATTTTGTGAGAGTCATACCAAAACACCTACTGTTTTTACTAAAGAACAATGTCATTCCCATGACAAATAAGTTTTTAAACAATCCAGCTCCCTCCTCTGCATTCTGGATCACTATCCAACCACAAACATACAGTAGTGTATCACAAAAACTCCTTTGTCATCGCTTCCTAGCCACGCTCCAGAGACGGACACATTAAAGCATATTTCTTATTCAGCCTAACACCACCCGCCAGAAGCGCTCGCTCGTTGTACGCGCACAAAACATTATACCCGTTTAACAAACGCACTAGGAACTATCCTAATTTTGCATTAAATGGTTCTCTAAATCATTAGAAAAAAAAACATACATGTTCTGGAAATATCAGGGAAGGGGGTAGAGGGACAATGAAAGAGGTTTGTAGTATACGGTATGCTGGAATGCGATTAGAGAGCTAATATTACACTTTGGTGCACAACCGTCATGCAAAACACTCAGTATCATTGTGTATTTTTATAGGGTGTGGAATGAACCCCCCCCCAATAGGATGGGCATTAGACGCTTCTACCACTTCCAGACACATATGGTGGCTGAAAAAAAAAGTGGTAGGAATGTTCATACTCCGCTGCGCTGCTGATTTTTCTATTTTTATTTCTACCACCCCCACCTTTTTTTCGCTTCTTTTTCTCTCATTTTTTGAGAGCAACTGCAATGAAGCCTCAATGATGTGTAGCGTATCTTGGATTAGTGTTAGAACTTGAATTAGGGGCATTTTCAAAAATGCAGAACAAACATCATGGGGAAACCCTTTTATTTTGGATTCAGCTTTTGGAACCACTATTAGATTACTTTATCTTTCGAATAATGCCAAGGATATCGTTCATTAGCTTAGCTTAGTATTAGTTTATCATAGTTCATATGTATATCTGAATAAAATTTATCTCATACTCTTACCATTAATCTCTCTCATATATTGAATACTTATTTTGTGGAATGGATATATATGCTCGTGTAGAAAAAAAAAAAAGGGTTGGGTATGAGGAAACTTTAAACAACCAGTGTTATTCAGCACCCTAAGTCTATTTGACAGAACAGAACATGAGCTCATTTGAAGCTCAAAATTCATTCGGAAGTTGCCTATTGCGTATAGGTCAGCGACTGAACCATGTGATATTTTTTTCGGGTATTGCTAGAATGAGGGTCGTGGGTGTCAACAGCTAGGTCAAAAAAGCCACGTAACACGCAGCAAGAGTAGTGTATGTGTGGGAAAAGGTGTTTGACAAGAAAGAACCTAGCTGTGTGACCAATGAAAGCTGAGCAAATGAAGGTAGTTGTTTATGTTTATCGATCTCTATTCGATCTGATGACCCAGTTTTCTTTTGTGTGTGTGCGTATGTGTTCTCGAAGAGTTCAAGGTAACAATAAAGATTTGTAATCCGTTCTAAAAAGAAGAAAGATACATGCAGTGTAAGACACTCATTATGATTGTTCCTTGAACAAAAAACAGGGGCCTGGTGATTTGAAACACCGCTTATTTTTGAATTTTGACAGCTTCTTTGCGGGATAAAGGAAAAAAAGGACAGCCGAATAGATTTTGCTCCTTCTCTTTTGCATAACATCCAACGTAGGTGATAATCACAGCTAGAAAAAAAAAATATTACGAAAAAATAAGGATGGTGTGAGAAATGTATGAATGATAAATGGATAGATGACTGGATGGATGGACGATGGGATGGATGGATGCATGCACAACCCATTTAAATTGATTTGACAGTTGTAGATCAGAGTGCTAATTGAATTTGATCTTACATTTTATACTATAGGGATTTATAGCTCCATTTGTCAACCATGAAGGTAAGCGAGACCCCTTTATTATGTCGCAATTTTTTGATCAAACGAAACCTCATATTAATCTCGCTTTTTCATTATGTTCATGACGATAGGATATCTACCAAGACGACGAACTCATCATCCCCCAAGGTGTCAAGGTCTCCATCAAGGCCCGTGATGTCACTGTTACCGGTCCCCGTGGTACTTTGAACAAGAACCTCCGTCACTTGAACATTGAAATCAAGTTTGTTGGTAAGGACAAGCTCAAGTTTGTTGTCTACCACGGTGGTCGCAAGCACATTGCCTGTATCCGTACCGTCCGCTCCCTCGTCAACAACATGATCACTGGTGTCACCAAGGGTTTCCAATACAAGATGCGTTACGTCTATGCGCATTTCCCCATCAACTGTATCATCAACAACGACGGTAAGGATGTGGAAATCCGTAACTTCTTGGGTCAAAAGGTTGTTTTCCGTGTCCAAATGCGTGAAGGTGTCACTGTTGCTGCCTCTACCAACCAAAAGGATGAATTGACTTTGACTGGTAACGATTTGGAAGCTGTCTCCCAATGTGCTGCTGACATTCAACAATCCTGTTTGGTCAAGAACAAGGATATCCGTAAGTTTTTGGATGGTATCTACGTCTCCGAACGCAATGTTATCGAAGCTGATGCTTAAGCAACAACTCAAGTCACTGGCCTTCAACATATGGTGAATAGAACTATATTATATTGATTTGTTTTATTAGTCCTATTTTTTTCTTTGTCTGTAAACTATTCAAATAAAATCACTTCTTCAAATTTATCTCTTGCGTTTTATTGCTGATATCTGGGATTATTATATGTAGAGACTGATGATACGAATGATGTATTTTTTATTCATTGGTATTCACTGTAGCTGATGGAATGGCTTTGCCATTTATGGCCTTTTTTATATTGATTATGGATTGGGACAAAAATATAGACAGATTAATGATACAAATAACTATCTTTTATTGAATATATAGTATATGGAATGGGAAAGCGATAAAAGGGGCGAAGGGGGATGATACAAATAACTAGTCTTGTATTGATTGTGTATGATGTGTGAAATGGGGTAAAAAGAGGAAAAGGGATAATAGTGTTAATGAAACTAGCTAAGTGATTCAGGGAAAGGGGAATATAATATAAGATCCATGCCACAGTGTGTCTTATTCTTCATCTGGAGGGTAGCCATCGTCAACTATGATGCAGACACATAAAACAAAAGTTAGTTCAGTAATTGTAGAATATTTCTGTCAATAGTCCAGTTGATATTTACTTTTGCGTCTAAACATGGTGATTTCTTGTTGTTTGAAATATCGGCGGTTTTCTTCGTCAATGAGGACAAGATTCAAGTAGTATCTGGTGGAAAACTTTTTGTTCACGTCTATAAAGCAGAAAGATTAGTTAATTTGTCCCTTCCAAGATAACAGCATAATTTTACCTCTAAATGTAGGGGCCAATTCAAATCCGCCCAAAAACAATCGAATGGGAATAGTTTCACCTATCATTATAATAAGAAAAAATGCGAGAGGTTCAAGTGTTAATATTTTTATCAAAGTGTTTTGTTAGATGATTTTACCTTTGACAGGGGCACCATCCATGATTTCAAACCTTGTCACTGTTTCACTTTCATTGTACACGTTGGGCACTAATTCGTAAAAAAGATAAAATGAAAACTAATTAGTTTCTATTGATTTTATGCTTCGAAGATAACTTACTTGCACCAGTGGTTTCTCTGCGAATAATAGACAGTTCCATGGTTTTGATCTTGATACGTACTAGCAGAAAGTAGATTTTTCCAACAATAACATCCTTCAAATAGTATCTAATTGTTGACCAAAAAATGCGCAAATTTCAGCCTTTCTACATTTATGTATTCCCCCATCCCCCCTCATACTAAATCGTGCTTACTTCGATTTGTTGTATTCAAATTCAATATGCAGGCAATCTTCAATTCCCACTTCCATCTTGATAGAATTGCTGACTTCAGTGGGCATGCGATAAGAATATACCCACATATCTTTTTCACGAATCAAATCCGCCATGCGTCTGGCCACTGTCACTCTAACATAGTATCTAGTATACATCAAATTGAATGTTATTTACACTATTCATTGATTCTGTTTCAAGAAGTTTCTTACCTTAGCTTGACATTAATCCCATTGTAACATTCGTACTGTTTTTCCACATTTTTGAACTCAAAGTCGAAGGAGGCACTTTGACGTAGTTCACCAGGTGCTGCCAGTTCTTGAGATAAGGTAAGGAACTCGTGTGATTTTCCACGGTCATAAAACAATTCTATTAATGGACAAAACAGGTTAATAAGTATATCGTAACGCCGTCTCCATACCCTCCACCGACCCTCCACTTTACTTACCTATGCTACCAACAAATTCAACTTTGATGCCATTATGTTCAAAACGTTTTCCATCCTTTAATCTGACGGTGGCCTAAAGGGAAAAAAGAAAAAGAAAAGGTGAGTACCCCTTTCAATGCCGTTTTTCTTTCTTGGTTACTTACTGTGCCACTGACAGTTTCACCATCAAGGTAAACTGGTAAACTTTCACGTTGATCCTTGTCAATTTTTACGTCCACATGTTTTCGTTCTTTTTCGCCTTTAAAGTCTACTTGAATATCTACAGGTGTTGAGAGACCAAAAAGACTCTTTCAATAAAAAAAAAGAAGGTGTAAGTCAGGTTAAAAAAGATGTATCATTCTTCTAATAATAAGCAATAAAATACTTGCATAATATGTTACTTACTGCCATAGACATGATGTAATATTGTTGTTTGTCTTGTAGGGAAGGAATAAGTAATAAATAATAGAAAGGAAAAAAAAAGGAAGACTGAGCAAAAAATATAACAGACTGTATATTTGAACTCCGTCGCCTAGACAGTGAGATGGAGCGAGTTCGGTGATTAAAAAGATTTTTGAATTGCTTCACTCCCATACTATATGTAGTATGTTATGACATGTATACTACTGTAATAACTTTTCCTCCTTCATTCCCGTCATCATCTCACGGGTTTACCTTCTTCGTTTTCCAATTCTCTTCCTACATTTTGTTTTATATTAAGTGCCAGAGACATCATAATATAACAATACATGTGCCCAAATATTTTGTTATAGTAAATATTTTTTATGCCTTTTTCATGCACGTACTACTGCTTCCCACCGTCCCTTTCTTTTCTTTGCATTCATCGCCGGATTTTTGATGGGCCCATCATGGCGAGTTGTAAAACGACTCAAAGAATCCCTCCTACTACCGCTTGCTATTTTTCTTTTTCTTTTTTGAAACCCACAGATCGAGAGTATGCACGAGAAACAGCGATTAAGGAAAGCTGGCTAAAGAACTGCGAAATGGCGTAGCCGGCAAGCTAGCAACGGTTTTTTCTCACTCACATACTAATGCTTTTCTATTTAAACATACATAAACCAATTAGGGAAGCAAGTTGATGAAGTAGACAAAATATTGTATGCAGTTAAGCAACTTCTGTTGGCTACAACGATATCAACGGGAAAATGAATAGTGCATCGTTATTATGGGTAATGTCGCTATTCTAATATGTTTAGTTATGCTAAATCTATTAAGAGAGTGGCCATATAGTACTTTCTTTTGTGTGTTTTTTTTTTTTCCATCGAAGTGAAAAAGGTTATCCAGGAAAATGTTCAGAACTGCAATTCAGCAAGAGAACACAGAAAATATTCAAATCCCGCACACGTGAATTTTTTATTACTCCCTTTTTTTCGCTCTCTTTCTTCTTCCCTGGTGACAAGCTTCCTCGCCTCTCCTACTTGGACATCCTACACTCCTCGCTCCCATCGCCAACGACTTCTCTCCTCGCTCCCATCGCCAACGACTTCTCTCCTCTCTCCCCCGAACACAATCCCCTCCGTCCCCTCCGTCACTCCCATCCCGCCTGTGGCATTCCTTCTGGAAACAACCACAACACCTATATGCTCGAACACTATGGTATCGCCTTCTAGTGGGCAAACTTTATTGTCAAAAGTCCCTGGTCCACTTCCGACCTTCCACCACGTCCCTCTGCCTGTTTTGTTCTGAAGCTACGGAAGATCTCCAGCATCTGTTTGTCACTTGTCCCATCAAATGGGCACTGTGGCAACAAGTCTTTGATCATCTCCTCCCTGGTTCGTCACCTCCACAAACAACAATAGTCTCCGGCCTTTTCTCCCTAGATTTTTCCACCATCCCCCAACTATCCTCCGCTCTTTGGCTTCTCTCAGGATGCGTCATCCAAATTATCTGGCGCCATCACTGGTATTATGTCATACACCACATTCCTTTTAAGCCTTCCGTGCTATCACCTATCATCGCATCCCTCTTCTCTCAACTCCGCCCTCCTCCTCATATTTACCACATCCCTTCATATTAGATATATAGTTACCGTACCCCCAACTCTTGTTAGATTATTTCAGTTTACTTTTATTCTCCCACACTGATTTGATTTCACCAAGTTGTCGCCACTCTACGATGCGCTTCTTTCAATCCCCGCAATAAAATATATATTGCCCTAAAAAAAAAAAAGCTCTCTTTCTTCTTCTTTTTTTCCTTCATAATTGTTGTCTCAAAGGATTATATTGAACTTAGATTAGTGTCGGGACTAGTTTAAAAGCGTTTTAAGAAGAGGGATTACTACATGCATGGGGAAACCCTTTCATTCTGGATTCAGGATTTAGAACCATCATTAGTTGAACTTTTTGGAGCCTCCATTAGCTTAGTTTAGTGTTAGTGTGTCATAGTTTGTATCAGTATCTCAATAAAATATGCCTTTTTTTTTTTTTACATGCTTCAATGAAAAATGTCTCATAAGTCTCATTCTCTCTCATGTCTTGTACAATAGATTTCGTTTTACGATCAGCATCCCATTTGAATAGTGTTGACCATAGTTGTGCTTTCACTAAAAGAAACCCAGTTAGTCTTTCTCATACCCTGTGTAACCTATTAGCCCCCTTTTTCTCGTCATCCCTTCAGATTAGTGTTGACCTTTCATCAGATTTCCCATCAGTCATCTTCATGTTACCACCATTAGATCCCTTGTTACAATGAACACCAGGCCCTTAGTTTAAGTATCTATCATATTCCTTAAATAAAATATATCTTTTTTATTGCTCAACCTTTTATATATTATACAAGGACCCCCTCTATGATTACTTCCACCCTCCCTTTTTCAGAGCCACAGTCTACGTTGCTTTATATGAAGTGTGGTTCTATTCCCGCTCTATCATTCATATCATTCAACTTAGGCCGTTCGGCCAGGATAAACTTCTTTATAAAATAGTATAGCCTCCACTAAAACAGGACATGCTACATATATTCATTTCAGTATTTTTGTTGGGTATGCAGAATAAAATAAGACCATAAAACCATAAAACTCTAAACGAATGCGAGTTGAGCCCGAACGGGCTGGCTGCGAAATGTGAAATGATAATGTTGTCAATACCTATCCTTTTTTTTTATGCACGCATGATGATCCTACGAATGTAAGCATGACGGGTAAACCTCAAGGGGTCCTGTGGGACGCTTAGTAAATATCCCATTAAAACCCGCGCTTCAACGTTCAAGTCCCACACACTCTCTAAATTTTATGTCCTAAGTATGGACAGGGTTCATTTTACCCTGCCAAATTCAAAAAGGATTACACAGGATTTAAACATTCCAACACTTATAATATACAAAAAAAAAAAAAAAAAAAAAAGGTGCGCCAGAGATGTTGTTTGAAGCCTGAGTTTTGATGGGATAGGATCATACACTCACCATACTCTATCACTTGATGGGCGAGACTTCGGCTGGGGGGGGGGAGAAATTCAGTATGGGTATTGATACCTACAGCATTTCGCACTTTAATGAGCGTCTCCTCAGAACTTCACTGATTTTAGTTGGGGTTTTATGGTGGTTAAGGTGCAGGAGTGGTTTATTATCATTGTTATGCCATACTTCATAAAAGGAATGAGCTGATGTATACGGTATGTCTAGTCAAGTGAAGATTATAAAATTTATAGCGAAAATTACATTGGTGGCGTAGCCTAGGTTCATTAGTGTTAATTGGTAGAAAAACACTGTGTCTACATATTATATTAAATGATCCAGGTCTGCCAACCAGTCGTTTGAGTTTGAAGGGGATGAGCAGAAGTGGACTAGGTGAGTGAACTAAAATCAGATAGTCGATAAGACATCACAAAAGATCAATAATAACGACATCACTAACTAACATATGGGTCATGAAATGGATAACTAATAAAAAGGAATATTTTGTCGAAGTATACTGATAGGTACTAAACTAAAGACGAGAGGTTCATTGTCACAAGAGATCTCGAGGAAGGATTTAATGGAAGTAGTATGTGGGACTATCATGGAAACTAAGGAGAGTTCAAAGGAATATCAATATCTATTCTAAAGGCGCGATTGCAAAAAGTTATATAATATAGTGCACAAGGTGTAATAAACATTGGAGTGAATTTTTATTGAAGCGCAACAACGGTCTATACTAATTGAAAAGGGGTGCTAGTAGTAAAAAAAGACCTATTGTACAAGACATGAGAGAGACTCATGAGACATTTTTTCATTGAAGTATGTAAAAAAAGGCATATTTTATTGAGATGTTAATACAAACTATGGTATACTAACACTAAACTAAGCTAATGAAGGCTCCAAAAACCAACTGATGGTGCACTCAGATCCTACATCCAAAATGAAAGGGTTTCCCCATGCATGTTGTAATCCCTGACCTGAAACCCTTCTAAACTAGATCTGACACTAATCCAGGACCGCAAAAACCCCATAGAACCACAATGATGAAGAAGAAAAAAATAATCAAAAAGAAAGAGAGCTGGAAAAAAAGGCGGGAGAGAGAAAATAAATATTTCACGTGGGCGGGATTTGAAATATATTTTTTGTGATCATGGTGGACGCAGAAGAAAATAAGGGATAAACACATTGAAAAATAAGTAGTGAGAAGAAGACACTTTTTCACTTACAATCAACCTAGGCAAGATTTTCTCACATACATTATCTTTGCCTGAAATTAGATGGCATTCTGTTGCTTATAAAAATATGAGCAAAAAAGAAAATAAAAACCGAAGTACATTAACATACATTTCACAGCATGAGACAAGTGAAGATGAAAAAAACAGGTGACTACAATACAATTTTTTTACTTCGCTTGATAGTTTGAAAGCGCCAAATGTCATCTAACTAATGAATCAGCTGAACCCCGTTTTTTTTTCGGAATTTGGGAGTGCAAAGTGAAGAAACCTCAAGTATTACCCGATCAGTATCAAAAGCACGCTATATATCAAACCGTAAACACACATATCTTCTTTGTCATATCATATGTAAAAATAACGTTTTATTTATAAGATTTGGAGAGGGTTGGAAGAGTTGAAAAAAATATGCAAAAAACTAAATAAGCTACTATAATAATGATGAGAGTAAAAAACTAAAATATAATATATATATATAAAGGAGAGAATGGAGTAAAATCTACTTCAAAAGACTAGGGTGTACAATAAATTCATCCAAAGCCTTGCCAGCAGGTACCATAGGGAATAAGTGTTCTTTTTTGCAAACGACAGCATCCATCAAAACAGGGCCATCATGTTCCAAGAATTCCTTCATTTTTTCGGGGATTTCAGACGTCTTTGTGACACGGATAGCCTTGACACCCATTGATTCCGCCAATTTCACAAAATCGGGATTCTTCATAGTCGTACCAGAGTATCGGTTTTCATAAAACAGGTCTTGCCATTGCTTGACCATACCTTGGAAAGAGTTGTTCAATAACAAAACCTTGACACCGATATTGAATTCAGCAGCAGTAGCCAATTCCATAGCAGTCATTGAGAAAGAGGCATCACCATCAATATCCACCACCACATGATCCGGTTTAGCGACCTTGGCACCGATCGCACTTGGTAAACCGTAGCCCATTGTGCCCAAACCGCCCGAGCTGATAAAAGTACGAGGGTGGCGCCATCTAAACAGTTGGGCCGCCCACATTTGATGTTGTCCTACACCTGTTGTCACAATCACCTTATCCTTGATATCGGCTGTTTGTTTGTTGAGTTCCGTGATGAGTTGTTGAGGCTTGAGTTCTTCATGTTCAGCGGCGTCGTCATAGTAGAACGGGTACTTTTGTTTCCAATCGCTGATCGTGTTGAACCATTCCTTACGTTCGGTGGAGGTGATATGTGGGAGCATTTTTTGGACATTTGCAGTGACATCCCCTTCAATAGCATGCGTAGCTTCCACAACCTTGTTGATGTTCTTGGGCATAATTTCAAAATGGAGAATACCACCACGACCTTCCTTGGCAGCCTTGACAGCTTCGGGAGCAAATGCCTTGACATTCAACGTGACACGATCATCAAAACGAGCGCCAAGGGCAATGATCAAATCGGCGTTTTGCATGGCCAAATTAGCATAACATGACCCGTGCATACCAAGCATATGGAGAGACTTGGGATCTTCTTCATCAAAGGAGCCGAGACCGCAGAGAGTGGTGGTCACAGGGATGTTACCTTGATTGGCCAATTGAGTGAGAACCTTGGGACCGTCAGGATGACCGACAACACCTTGGCCAGCATAAATGACAGGACGCTTGGCTTGGTTGATCAATTCAGCAGCACGCTTGAGCACAGGGCTAGGTTTGGACACGGCTTCTTCAGTAAAAGCGCTAATGGCAGTATTGGGAATAGCAGTAGGACGAGAAGGAATCATAATGTTGGTAGGAATAGGGCGCCGTAACACACTGGCGGTGACATCCTTGGGCAAATCAACCAACACAGGACCAGGACGACCACTTGTGGCAATGGTAAAGGCTTCGTTGATCCGACGAGGTAATTCAGCAATATCCTTGACCATCACATTCCATTTGGTGCAATAACGAGAGATACCAACCACATCAGCTTCTTGGAACGCGTCTGTACCGATGGCAGAGGTGGGCACTTGACCAGTGAAGACAACAAGAGGCACGCCATCCGCTAAAGCATCCGCCATGGCAGTCACCACATTAGTAGCACCAGGACCAGAAGTAACCAAGACAATACCGGGTTTACCAGTGGCTCGTGCATAGCCTTCAGCCATATGCCCAGCTCCTTGTTCATGACGAGGTAAGATAAATTCAAAGTATTTCGATTCGTGAATGGCATCAAAAACAGGAAGAATGGCTCCACCAGGATACCCAAACACATGCTTGACTTGGTGCCGTAACATCATTTCATGGAAGATTTCACCACCAGTTTTGCCCACAAACGAGCTATCCATTTGAGGTTCTGGGGTCTTTTTGTAGAGAGGTTGTACACGTTTGCTGGGGATTTCACCGACATGACCGCTTCTAATACTAGTTGCATAAATTAAAAAAAAATCAAGTCGAGTGAGAACGTAGATCTAACAATTTTTTAAATATCTGGGGCAAGGGGAGTGAGGAGAAAGAGAAAATGACTTACGTTGAAGTGGCAGCAGCGGCAGCACTTTTAGATTTGTTAGATGTATGAAGTGCTCTAGTGGCAAGTGTGCGAAGAAGGGGATATTGATTAGGACACCTTGATGTCGTAGATCGTAGAGCTCTTGAGGCAAGCATGATATATTTGGGAAGAAATAAAGAGAAGGGTTGAAAGAAAGAAAAAGGAAGGGAGTAGAAAAAACTAATCTTTTTTTTTTTTTTATCTTTCACAAATAGAAATGGAAAGCGGGCTTTAAATCTTGGATAAAAAAGTGAGTGAGTCAAAGCAGATCAAAGGATATCATTGAACCACCATCCAATCAATTTATTTCTACCTGACAATAAAATGAAATCTCTTTTTTCAAAAAAAACAAAGTTGCCCATATACTAATAGCAATATATATATATATACCACGCTTTTTATACTAAAAATAAAGTATATGTTATATATAAAATTAATCACTGTTTTGAAGAAAGGAAGGAGAGGGATGGGTTATTTCATTTTTTGCATGTCGAATGAGTCATACACCAATGAGAAAGCCAGAAAGCCTGGAGATAAGATTCCTTGACTGTGGGCTTACTATTGGCTATTACTCGATGAGACATCGTTTGACAATATCCAATCACAGTACGCCATAATTGACTCTCCGTTGCGATGCCATGCTCATCCCTTTCTGGGGATGAACCTTTTTGACATTGCATTTATTTTATTCATATGCGCAGAAAATCATCATTATTCATCACCTCCACAAATATGCTTTAATTGGGGGATTTTTTCTTTCTTTCAAAACGGTGTCATACTACATTAATTTATTCAGGTACTTGATGAAAGAAATATATATTGATATATTAGTATTTTTCTATGATAGTAATTTATTTATTGTATTTGATGCAAAGTGCTTCTTAACAGGTGTAATCAAAGCATTTAATAATGCAGTTTGATTGGCTGACTTGCTTTGACTCTTAAGATCTACTGAGTTTCAAATTGTTGGGCCATCCGCAAAAACCTCATATCTTTTCTCCTTGAATTTTTTTTTCTCACCCTTTTCTTTTCTTTCCTTTTTCCCTCCATCTTTTTTTTTTGTTCCACAACAAACGAACGCGTATTTATATTATGTCTCCTAAAACTGTTACTATCGTGTGCTTGCCCGGTGATGGTGTTGGCCCTGAAGTGGTTGGTGAAGCCGTCAAGATTCTTAACGTTATCTCTGCCCATCGCTCTAAAGCCCTGGATGTAGAATTCAAGTTTGTCAATGAATTAATTGGTTTGGCCGCCCTCGAAAAGACCGGTAAGGAATAATAATGAGATAGATAGGGGAAGAGAGAGTATTACATAAAGGACACGCGAATATAGATTACTTACTCGACATACACTTTTTTTTTATATATTGATCTAGGTGAACCTTTACCCGATACTGCTTTGGAAGCTTGTAAAAAAGCGGATGCTATTTTGCTCGGTGCCGTAGGTGGACTTCCCAATGCTCAAATCGGTAGTGGCCCTCGACCGGAACAAGGACTTTTGAAGTTACGCAAGTCATTGGATCTGTATGCCAATCTTCGTCCTGTTTCATTTGCTTCGGAAAGCCTCCTTCCTCTCTCCCCCTTAAAGGACCATGTGGTGCAAGGTACTGAATTTGTGTTTGTGCGTGAATTAGTGGGTGGTATTTACTTTGGTGAACGTCAAGAAGCTGGTGCGGATGGCAAGGCCTATGATACTTTACCTTACTCTCGTGAAGAAATTCAACGTGTCACACGCCTCGCGGCTCTTTTGGCGCAAAAGCAAACCCCTGTTGGTCAAATCCACTCAATTGACAAGGCAAACGTGCTGGCCACTTCTCGTCTCTGGCGTACCACTGTCACTGAAACCTTGACCAAGGAATTCCCCGATATCACCTTCGATCACCACTTGGTCGACTCGGCTGCTATGGCTATGGTGCAAAACCCCAAGAAACTCAATGGTGTGGTGTTGACTGAAAACATGTTTGGTGATATTCTTTCCGATGAAGCCTCCGTCATTGTTGGTTCCCTAGGTTTGTTGCCCTCAGCCTCTTTGAATGGTTTACCTGATGGTAAGAGCAAATGCGTTGGTCTGTATGAACCCATTCATGGCTCCGCTCCTGATATTGCTGGTCAAAACATCGCCAATCCTCTCGCTACCATTCTCAGTGTCGCCCTCTTGTTGCGCTACTCCCTTGGTTTTGAAAAAGAAGCCCTCGCCGTCGAACAAGCCGTCCGCAAGGTCCTTGATGCCGGTGTCCGCACTCGTGACTTACATGGTGAAAGTTCTACCACAGAAGTCGGTGATAAGGTAGCAGAAGCTTTGGCTGGTCTTTTGGAAAAATTGTAGATTAGTATGGTAGATAGTGGATAGTTTCATTTATTTTGTAGTATAGGAATGGTTGAAATAAAATACATATTATTGTTTTTTTAATATACATATATGCACATGTTATGATTTGTTGGACTATCTTAAATGTAATAGTGTGGATGGTGTGATGATAATGATTTTGTTTGATGGAAGCTGTGATATGACTATATGATGGGTGTTGTGTAGATGTTAAAGAGTTTAATGGTACACGTGCATAGTGTGATGATTTCCCTTCAATTCTCTTTGTCTTCTGATACGTGGCATCACAGATTTTTCTTCCTTGATTGCTAATGAAGCATGGCATTTTGTGGGGGGAGGTTATTGAATATAAAAAAAAAAAAAAAAAAAAAAAAAAAAAAAAAAAAAAAAAAGCAACGTGGGCACATTTACAAGGGACAGTCAAAGGCAAAACAGGTTTTTTTTATTGTATACATGAAGCAAAAACGTGGATGATACAGGGAGAAGAAGTAAAAAAGGGGTGAAGGGTGAGTGGGGGGGGAGTAGATACAAAGGGGAAGAATGGGGAGGGTATCACTACAGCTATAATAAATCAAAAGGTTCACTAATTATCTAAGAAGAGAAGGGGACGATATTTTCATGATTGCAGGCAGAGTTTTCCTTTCCAATCGATACAGATGTAGACCTTTTCTTGAATATACGGGTCGTTCAGGGTCGTCCAAAATATCAATAACACGAAATTGCTTTTTCAGTAAAATAAAGAATCGTTTGTCGGCCTTTCTTCGTTTTCGATAAGACATGTATATCTGGACATCTTTGTTGTTTGTTGTCAAAGTCACCAAAGTATCTATCAAAGGTTGGAAGGCCACCTCCAAGTAAACACAATCAGATGCAAAGACAATATCTACCTTATGATCATGAGGTTCACCCCTAAACGCATGTAAAATTCATAAGTAAAGTTGTTCATCTATCTTCTTTTAAATAAATGCTTACCAATTCAATACGGAAGCACCCACCTTTGATTCCAAATAATTCAGTTTGATATTATCTTGCAAAAGGGGCATCATAGGGATTTGGTCAGTCAACTCCATGTGAGCCAGAGAAGGGCATGCTTTTGCTACAGCCAAACCAACTAGCCCAGTCCCTGAACCAATATCCAGGATCGTCTTGTTGTCCAGAAAAGAATGAGAAAGATCTTCTTGTTGTTTCCATAGCATGTAGTTGATCATGACATATGCTGCTTCCCAAGTCTTTCCGCCACAGCCACCACTAAGATCTTGCCAAAGCGCTATTTCGACATCGCCTAGTATTTCTTTTGTCACATGTCGCCCATTAGGAGAAGGAGATCGATCGCGATCGCTGCTGCTGTCGCTGCTGTCATATCGGTCGGCAAGGGGAGTATCGGAATCATAACCATGTAATGTCAAAGAACTACCATTAAGCAGTTTGTCAGCTTGAACAGTTGTAGAAGTCATACTAAATATATATTTTTTTCTAGATAACAAAAAAAAAAAAAAAAAAAAAAAAAAAAGAGAGAGAGAGAAATTAAAAGGCGCTCGAAGAAAATATTACTTTTTTCGGTTTTAAGGCAGTCCTTTTTTGACAAGAACCAATCCTTGCCTGGCAAGAAGATCTGACGCCGGGCGTTGAATTCGGCTCCTCTTTGTTTTCAATTGTGTACGCCGTCCATCCATATCTTTTTCAACACCATGAGAAGTAATAAAAACAAATAACTTTATTGGACATGCATATAAAAAATAAAAACAATAAGGAGGCTGGGGCTAGGCATAAAAAAAAAAAATAACGATCCTATCAAAATTTCTGCATAAAAGAGGCGGAGTTTTACATATCATGAGGTTTTTACAAACAGAGAATGAAGGAATGAATGAATAAAAGGGCTGGTTAAGATAAATTAAATGAGTGAGTTAAAAAAAAAGAATTACACTAAATTACTGTTTTTAATCAATTTGATGTTGGGCGATGGGATCTTGAATGGTACAAGGGAAGACAAAAGAGCTTTCTGATTTTTTTTAGTGTACTTGTACTATTATTTTTATTGTTAGTAGTTGTATCATCGTCATCGTCGTTTAATGAATGGTGTTGATCGTAACGACTGGTTTCAATTTGGCTGTTTGTAGTTGTAGATAAGCTCGATTCGTTGGTTGAAATCGGTGGTGGTGAATCAGGGTATGGTCGTGGCTTGGGATTTTGTGGTCTCGGGCGTCGGAAGTTTAATATTTTATCAGTCATAGTCGTACAAGGGGAAGAGGTATTTCTTGTTGGTTTATTAGGGGTGGTGGTAATGGAAGTGCTAGTTATCAAAGCAGCGACCACGTTGATAAGAATGATTAAAATGGGAATGATGATGATAATAGGCGCTAATTCTCTTTCTCTCTTTTTTTTTTTCTGACAGGGTGGATGACGCTGAAGATCAGGGTTCAATTTCGTGCACGATCAATAGCTTAATAAAAACGAGAATAATTGTCCTGAATATTAAAAAAAAGGAACGATCAGCAAATGCAGTCTTTTTTTTTCAGACCCTTACCATAAAATGATGCTATAGAAAAATATGCGAGCAAATCGAGTGATCGAGCAAAGGCAGGAGAGCGGATGTTTAATATCTGAATGATCAGCAAAGGTGGTTTTTTTTTTTATGTTGATCGTTTGATCCGTAGTCCCTACTTTTTTTTTTTTTTATAATGATGGGACAGCGGCAATTTTCTCTTTGCAGCGTAATGGATATCAAATAATCAAATATATAAAAAAAGTTGAAGAAGGAATAAAGAAAGTGGTTTTTATGGTTTTTATTGCTTTTATGAATTCATTATTCAGGGGTGGATCTATATAATAAAAAGACTAAAATGTTCTATCCAAAAAATTAGCCGGGGATTCAAAATGTTCAATGCATACTGTGCGCAGGTAAGGGTAAACTAATAGATGGGGAAGAAGGTGGGAAGAGTGGGCGCGATTAAAAAAAAGCATGGATGCATTTTGGGAAGAACGCTAATAATTTCTAGAAGACTTTACCCTTGGTTTTTTTTTATTATTAACTCTACATTGTCTATTTTAACATGAAAAAAGGGGTCATTCCCATGCTTTTTTAACAAAAACAATTGTGAATAGGAGAGCGTTGGGGGAAGGGAGAGCAGGAGAAAGGTCCTTCTGACTTTCTGTATCATACATATCATATATCGTATATCATATAAGCTTTTTTTTTTTTTATCGTTGCTTAGTTTTCATTATCATATACTAACAATCAGTCCCTCTCCTTTCGTTTTTCGTTTTTTATTTCGACACATGTTCTTTCCGTTTATGGTTTATCACCGAATTGTCTCAAAATAGAAGTCATCAAATTCCAATACCATGCTCTTGTAAACAACTACACTGCATTATCATTATGGTCAACACCTTTGCAAACCACTATCATGTTCAATATCAATATCATCATTGCCAAATTAAGTAAACAAAATATCGTCATCAACACAGCTTCCACTTTTTATTATAAGAGAATAAATAGAATACATATGGGTAAGCAATCTAAAGGAATAAAGAAATAAAAATAAAAGAGGGGTATAAACTAAACTATTGTTGCACCACCACATTGTGATTAGCCATATCCCTTTCCACTGCTTCGATAGCTTGAGATAATCTTCGTAATCGATGGTCATCACCAATCAATTCCAATAATCCTGAGCGTTCAAACATCTCCAAAGGTCGTTCCCGCAGACGGACAAAATAGACTTGAATTTGACGCTGATGATAAGATTCCACCACTTCATACAAAATTTGGACAGCACTGTTTCATATAAGTAATTTAGTATTCACATACACCTATTTCATTCCCCTACCCCTTTTTTAAGTTGGTTTTCTTTTTCTTTTTTCTTTTTTACCTTGCGTCGATATAAGGCATGTTGTCCACGTCAAAAATAATATATCGAGAGTCCCCCAAACGCGGACTTTCCGATGGATGAATGGCCATATCCCCAAATTGCTCCAAACGACGTAATCGATCTTTCAGTTGTCCAGTATTGGCGAAAAATAAAGGTTCGTCTACACGAATGATCATAACATCTTCCATGTGCTCAACGTCATCTGGTCTATCTTGAATCGGTCTAAATTTCTGGTGATTGCCTTTGACACGACCCTAGTTATCATAACAGAGAATAAAAAGTCAGTGGTGTCTTAACAAACAATACAAGGTCATATCCATTATTCTTCCCTCCCTTTCAACCATTTCTAACAATCCAAAACATGTTTCCCTGAGTTGCCCCAAGTGCACACGCGTTCATACGAAAAAAATGGCCTATACCAAGCACACACATTCATGCACGCGCACGCACTACACATATATCCACATCTTCATATCCTCGTTTCTTCAAATCCTTAAATCTCCTATCAGCCATACGCTACCCTAACCCCCCTTTTTTTTTTTTTTTTTTTTTTTTTTTTTTTTTTTGGTCCCTTTTTTTCACTTACCATGATAGAGATACGAGGATAACTTGTTTCTTTAATTGTAAGGAGCAATGAGAGAGTGACTGCTAGTAATGTACCAAATTCCAGAGAAATCACAACTGTTGCCAAAAAGTGACCAAAAGTAGCGCCAAATCCCTCCAAGCATGGACCTTGAATATGAAATGCAAATCTTCCGGTAGTTCAGCAAGAAGTGATAAAACGGCCACAAAGATGATGGCAGATAGTACAGTTTTTGGGAGATAGTAAAAGAAGGGTAACAGGAAGAAGATGGCTATCAACGTAATCACTCCTGTCATCAAGCTTGCCATTTGAGTTCGAGCACCGGCCCGATCATTGATTTTGCTACGTGCAACCTACTCAAATATAAAACGGGATGTTGAGCGAGCGAGACTGTCAGTTAGCATTTTGTTGACAAATGAATACGTATCTATAGCAATCCCTCTCTCCTTTTTTTTTCCTTCTTCTATCCTCCCATTCCCCCTTCCCTCGTTTCCCTTTCCAGCGTACACATTGTCCTCTGTTTTTTAATTTCAAAAAAGGATAAATGACTTACCGATCCAAAGGCTGGGATACCTTGCATCAATCCTAATGAAATCGGTAATACACATGGAATAAAATTCAATAGAGTAAATAAGCTAATGATAGGGGATATCCATTGAGCACACACACACACACATACAATTGTTTCCTTACCTGAGACTGTGTTGGCTACACCAAGAGCAACCAATTCACGATTGGCACTGACGGAATAATTGTGACGACTTGAGAAGGTTTTAGCAATGACGACGGATTCCACAAATCCAATGATAGCAATCATAGCAGCGGTGACCAAGAGATCCTTCATATGGTGATTGGCAGGAAAAATAGGAATGGATGGAAGAGGAATACTTCCAGCACCTTCAATAGTTCCAAGAATATCCAAGCCTTGATGTTCCCAGTCACAAAAGTAGGTCAATAAAATCGAAGTAATCACCACCACAAGTACTTCAGGTAAGAGAAGAATCCATTTGATATTGATCTTGGATTTGAGGACACGACATCCCAGTAAGACCGAAACAGACACAACAGAGACCAATGAGGATAAGGGGTGACTTTGATGCACATGTTTGACCAAAAAGATAAATCGAGCTACCGACGTTGATGCTTCGGAGATGCCGGCATGTTCGCTGAGTTTCACCAAGCCAAGTAAAATGATGGTTTGTTGTAATAGCACCACCACAGCAACACCGGTAATAAACCCGCGAAGAAGTGCCCGGCTCATTAAACTGTCCAAAAAGCCAAGACGAAAAATACCAAGAAGAAAAGTAAAAATGCCAACAAAGAGTGTCATCAAACATGCCCAAGCCAACGGATCCACATTGTTTTCAGCATCGGGAGTATGACCTTGAGCGGCGATAGAGGAACCTACCAATAAAGAGAGTGTTGCTTCAGGCCCAACTGACATTTGCCTAAATGAATGACAAAAAACAAAAAGAAGATAGTTAAAGTAAATATACATCATGCTGTCCCTTTGAGAATATTCCAAATCACCTACCTAGACATTCCAAAAATAGCATATGTAATAGCTGGGAAAGCAATAGCGTATAAACCATGGATAGCTTCCAATTTACATAAAGCCGTGGCATAGGATAAAGCTTGAGGAATCAAAAGACATGACAATGTAAGGCCAGCAAATAAATCACCTATAAAGAGTTGACGATCGTAGACAGGAAGCCATTGGAGTATAGGAAGATAGTATTTCAAACGTACCCTAAAGAGGGTCCATTTGCCTCTTGATACTGGATGAATATAGGGTTGAGCCGAAGGAACTAGGGAAAGTAAAAAAAGAGAATTTAAGTATAGATTTCTTCACTACTGTCAGTGCGGGTGGGGAACCACTTACTTGGAGAGGCTGTATTATACCTTGTAGGTTGAGCAATGCCAAGAAGGGCTTGACTTTCAGAGGTATGGATATTGGGTACATAAGCATCATTATCACTATCGCTATCATGTTCACAAGTTGTCGTGTCTATAGAAGATCGTTGGTTAGGAAAATACTTTTGTGTCATGAATACACTTGTGGTCCTTTATTATATATATGAAATGCTTACTTCCACTTTGTGCAAGAATACTTGCATTCTGTAGTCTTGACATGATGTGGAAAAGAATTGATCGGGATAGAAGAAATAGAAAAAGAGCGAAAAAGGGCCGTTTTTTTTTTTAGAGAGAATTCCAAAAAAAAAAAAAAAAAAAAAAAAAAAAAAAAAAAAAAATTGAATTTGGGGTGAGAAATAAAATTTTGATTGGTCTATGTGAAATTGTTACATACAGTTCTTTCATTTCGCTTACACTGTAACCACCAACACATTTTTGTCATGTGGGTCTGTGAATAGGGTCCAAACAGTACCACACTTGAATCCACCCCCACACTGAACGTAGCATGGGACGGCGGAGGCGCTGGTTCCTTCTTTTTCCACCGTGTCATGAAGGGTTTAATATTGAGGGACCGATATTTAGGCCTAGATCTATTCTACATTCATACGTTCGCGGCCTTGTTGTAATAACGTTATCATCATTACTACAGGTGCTCGTAAAGGTTTCAAATACTGCTGTTGTTGGTAAGTTGCTGAGTTTCTAATCCCGATTTTCGCACAGACTGCTGTTGTTGTACATACCGATTTGCAGCACTATGCACTTGGAGGAATGGTGCAGTTCAGCTAAAACATAAAAGTAAACCTTAATAATTGCAATTTTTTATATTCAATTTTAAAACATTCTCACACCTCCAAAAATGTTGATCTAATTGGTGTCAGGAGAGTGGGACAAGTATTAATAGGAAAGGTAGAAAACAGTATAACGTGCCCTCAAGCGGTGACTGTACGCATCGCACGATCTAGATTTGTTGATATGATTCGTCGAGCAGAAATATGTTTATCTTTGATAGTAAATGATCTAAAGCTGCCATCCAATTCCTGGGGAAGGGGGAAGTACTCATAATTTGTGTATTAGAGAACAAGTCTTTATTATGGTACTCGCAAGAAATCTACAATAGCGACATTATTCATTATCTGATGGGTAAGATGATATTAATAAGGAGTCGTGTTTTATTGAAGGCGATGGGGTGCATTGTAATAAGTGAATGGATCTGTTGAAGGAAGTCTGAGAGAGACTAAAAGAGAGTTAAAGAATGGTTAACTAATATAAATGGGTGATTTGTAAAATGGGGCCTAACATATTATACAAGGTATGAAAAAGAATAAAGGCATAGCTATTATTGAAGCACAACAACGATCAAGGCTAATTTAAAAGGTTGTGGTAAAAAAAAGATCTATCTATTGCAGAAGGCATGAGAGAGACTAGTAAGACATTTTTGATTGAAGCAAGTTAAAAGAGACATATTTTATTCAGATATAGAGACAAGCTAACACTAAACTAAGCTAATGGAGGCTCCAAAAAGCCAACTAATGGAGGTTCTAAATCCTGAATCCAAAATGAAAGGGTTTCCCCATGATGTTTGGTTTGCATTTTTCAAAATGCCTCTGATTCAATATCCAATACTAATTTAAGACAACCATCGCTTCATTGAAACTTAATGCAGACAAAGGAAAGAAAGGAAAAGAAAAGGAAATCACACAAAAATAAATAAATAAAACACCACGTGGGCGGCGTGTGAATATTGGCGCCCAGTTCGTTTTCATGGTCCAATTTTTTTTTTTTTTTTGCATATATCCTTAGACTGAGGGCCAAGGACGACAGTTTCATCCCAAAGGGCTTCCCACCAATGTTCAAGTTGGCAAAACCATCTAGTCCCCTACACTATTTTTTTTTCAAAACACACAAAGCAGTATGTAATCGACGGAGGGCTGAGTGCAACGGTTTTCTCCTCAATGGACTGTCCCTCAAAGTGTGAAATGCCGGAGACGTATATTCCCAACCTATCACACCCTTCATTTCATAGCACTCTCACCGTCCCCCCCCCCTTAAATCGAAGTCTTTGCTAAGCTCCAATGTATTTTCATAGCATTTATAGCCAAATAAAATAAATATCCTGCCATATTCCATAAGACTCGAATTTGTTTACATTCTTGCTGAACTAGTCACCTATCGACAACAAAAAAGACACTCCCCATAAAATCAATATTATTAACATAATAAGCCATATATATATATATCACATAAAAGGAATGACAAAGGATGATCTTGCTCATTTCCAAATTACATAACACTTGCCCAGTCGCAATAGCTTTTGTTTCTCGTTTCCATACCATTTTGCACAAAATAATATCATCAGAAAACATGTCCTATTCGTCAATTTTTGGCCGAATGGCATTGTCTTGGTCGATATGTATGCACACAGTTATTAAATGGCACTTTAATAAAACGTTTTTTTACATCGATTCATCTTGATATTATTTTCTGTGCTGTTCAAAGTCAGTTTGTGTGGGCGGAAACTAAAATAGCATAAATTTTGGTGAATCTAACCGGTACTGAGGGGATTTTGACATGTGTACTGAGAGTGTTTGCTCTATACTGTATTTGTAATAATTCATATTGTTATAATGGATGATGGTGTGATCCAAAGGCGATAGTTTCCGGAACAACTGCATCACGTTATATGACAATGAACATTTATTACTGGCTGAGAAAATAGCAACACTGATTGGAATCGCCCTACAGCAATTTTATGACAGGCATAAATATGATGGATGATAACAAAGAGAAGAGACTCTTGAAGATAATTCCATTTTCCCTACATCATAGTCCTTCCTTTTTTTTTATTTTTTATGACACAATTTCATTTCTGGATAAATCTTAATTAGCATTCGTCCCCACCCTGTCTCCGACTATCAATCCGCGCCCGTTTCTAACCAAAAAAAAAAAAAAAAAAAACCTCGCAGTTCTCGAATTTGCGCTTTGCTCAAAAGTGGCCATCCAAGGCATCAAAACACACAAGTAACATGATGATCAAATAAAAAACAAACAATTTCTTTTTATTTTATTTTCAATGCTAAACATCTATAACTAGTGATAAATGTCTAGGTTCCCTAGAAACCCATAATAATAAGAAGAATAATGATAATAAAAAAGAGAAAGAAATATCAAGAGGGAGATAATAATACGTGTGGAAAAAGGGAAGGGTACAATACTCTATTTCTAAAGGAAGTATAAAGGATCGGATGTCGGTGGTAGGGGTGAGGTAAGATGATGGATAAATTTATTGTCCTTTGTCTCTTGGAGTTTCCAAGTACCAGATACTAAATATGTAAATAATGAGAGGGTCAGTCAGTCAATGAGTCCGTCAGCATAAGCGTCTATATATTCTCGTACCTGTTAGTAGCAAATTCTGATGGTGCTGTGGGATTTGTCTATATATAAATAAAATGGACTAGTCAATATCATGCTCCATAAATCATAAAAGTGGTTCAGCTTACGGATTGACCACGAGGGGAACCAGTCAAACGCTTATCACGTTCCATCATTTGCAAATCCCAGTTATCCAAACCGAATCGATGAGGCTAAAAAATAATATCATTCAGTCAATCAGTCAATCAGTAATATACGTATATATTTCGTAGGTTAGGTGGTATTACATGCTTGTCATTGGCGTAGTACTTGACAGCTCTTAAGCCAGAAGCAGTGGCCATGAAGAAACCGGTAATAATACCAAAAGGAAGAAGGGCTTCAAAAGGAACAGGCTATATAATATACAAGTCAGTAGGTTTTATATTGAATTTGTTCTTTTTTATAAAGTATAAATATATCGTACCATTGTTACCGAATGTTATTTGAAGGGTGAAAAGAGTGGGGAGTTGATAAAAAGACGAGAAAAGAAAATGGAGGGTTTGTTTTTTTTGTTTTCATTTTTTTTTCGATGTCTTCGGAGATTAAAAGATTTCCCAGTGACGTTGAATACCCTTTGGAAAAGAAAAAAGATCATTTCACCACCCCCTTTTTTTTTTTTTTTTTTTTTTTTTTTCCTTTTCGTTACTTTTTTCTTTAAAAAAAAATGCCACTTGAACTACCTGTTTGGCGCGCTCTTGGAAATAAGACAGTTGTGCTTGCCTCAGCTTCCCCTAGAAGACGTGAAATTTTACAGTCCATGGTAAGCTAGCTTCCTCACTGACTCACACACACACACTATCTCTCCCCTAACTATCTACCGCAGCTATGCATCTCAATTTATTTCATTTTTTGTAGGGTCTGAAAAAATTCGAAGTCGTTCCCACTTTACAACCCGATGAAAATAACCCTGCAGCATACGACACCAGGGCAGCTTATGTATCAGACACAGCATGGCAAAAAGCAAAAGAAGTGTGGGACCGATGCCAAACCGATGCTACACTACCCAAGGCTGATGTGGTGATTGGGGCCGATACCGTGGTGGTAAGCAATGACCAAGTATTGGAAAAACCAAAGGATGCCGACCACGCAACAACCATGCTGCGACAACTTAGTGGAGAGTCCCATACAGTACTCACAGGTGTCCATATTCTTGCCCAGGATCTTCACTATCATTTTGTTACAACGACGAAAGTGACGTTTGCAACCTTGTCCGACGACGACATTGGAGAATGTAAGTTAGGCTTACGCTTTTTTGGGTGTATCAATTATAATAATTGGTTGTATTTTTATTCTTATTCTAGATGTCCGCTCAGGTGAACCATTTGACAAAGCTGGTGCCTATGGCATTCAGGGTTCTGCTGCATTATTTATATCCAGTGTTGAAGGCGATTATTGGAACGTGGTTGGCCTACCTCAACATTCCTTATACAAAGAACTGGTCAAACTAGTCAATGCAAAGAATTGGGCTTGAGGTTTTATCTGTGCGTGAATTTGTAGTTTTATAGTTTGTCATCTTTTACCTCTTCCATAGCTTACAATCGTTTTTATTTTTATCCAATCTTGCTTCAATAAACGATCTTTTCTTCGATTTCTTTTATGACACAAAAAATTATGGTGATTGATTGAATATCGTATTGGTGAAGATAGTATGATATATTGATTGAAATGGTTTTACTTTAGGGCGTTCGCAAGGGTTTTGGATATAGTAAGAAGAGCGTTTCGTCTAAAAAAGGGAAGTCAGTACTTTGGTGTATGTTCGCCAGGAATAGTAGGGAAAGATAATCAATGCCATTCATAAGATTACCCGTTTACATAGCATATATACCGGATTGCAACAGCAGTTTTACCTATTATCATATTATGTTAATGTCTTTTTTTTTTTTTTTTTTTTTTTGTACATAGACGGATATTTACCTGTCAGCGGTTCGATCATCAAGGGGATGCATGCCGTATGCTATGGCGTCTTAAGGTACTACTATATCTCAACGCATTATGACTGTACATATTTTGTGGGGTAGTGAAAACACACACGAAATTCCCTGAAGTGCAACTTGCTTACAATTACAGTGAAAGCGGGACAGCAACTTGTATTACTGATTTTACTGATTATACTGATATGGGTTTTTTTTTTGCCCCTGACAGCTTCTCGCGTCCGGGGTCCTTTGGATGGGAAGTTCAACTTTACCATACCCTAATTGATATGAATAAAATTACTTGCAGTAATATTTCTATGGTGTAATAATCGCCTTGCTATGACGGACATAAAGTAGATGTGGTTTTCTTTATTTTTACTTGTCACTGCTAAAAATAAAATCATTGTTACACGAACGTTTTACCGCTTCTCAAAACAACTCTTTTGACTTCTTTGCCTGAAAAATTTATTCCTTTCTTTCCTCCGTTTCTTTTGTTTATATTACTTGTACATTCATTGACCACAACATGGCACTTACCCATACTTATAACATGTCGATTTTGTTTCTTTTATTATTACTGACACTCACATGTTTTGGTCAAGATCTCATTCAAATCGATTCACCCACAAACGGCCAAACTGTCACAAGCAAAACTCGATTGGACGTCAGCTATACTGTCATTGGTGCTCAAACATGTAAGTTGGAAAACTAATGACGGTTCGAGGGGGGAGGAGGAGTGGGGCTAATGACGACCATACTGAAATAAAATACGCATATGGCACAAAATAATGTGATCTAACCTCTTTCTTTTCACTTCCACTTTTACTACAGTGTCACCAGCACCAGTCAACGCCACCTATCCCTCTTCCATGACAGCTTCATTCCAATGGTCACAAAAAGGCAACAATAACGATAATCCTTTTTCGTTCTCTGCCTTGGGAGGCTTGAACACACGCCACTATGCTGCTGGTATCCAAAACAAGGGTTATACCGCCTCCTTCAACGTCCCCAACTGTCACTTTTTCTCTCGGTACAATCCCTCCAATTATGACTTCCACTTGGTTTTTACCCCGCTCTATAGTGAAGAATCAGGTTCTTCAGAACTACAAGAACCCATCTCTGTCGCTTTGAATGTCCAGGTCAACAATGCTTCCTTCCCTAAATGTTAGATTATAGATTATTATCATTATTATGCGTTTGATCTTCCTCATAGTGTACTATATATTTGTATGTTTTATTAGCTAGAATATTTTTGCCCTTTTGTTGATGACCATAGTAGAGGCAATGAATACCAGCAATAAAAAAAGCATTATCATGAACTACTGGCTTACTTTTACACATGAGGTTTATGGGGGGGTGTATTAGAGTTTCTATGCGTCACAACCAAATTACTTTTTTTTTTTTTTTTTTTTTGTGGTGGTGGTCAGAGTGGGGGTGATGGTGGATGTAAATGTTTTATACAAGTGACTACATGCACAGCCTGCCTAGATTTTTTTTATACGATCGATCGAGCAGGACTATGGTTATCTTTGATACTAAGCGATCTAAGACTACCAACAATTAAAGGGAAAAAAGTCATGGGGGGGTGAATCATAACGCAAGTGTTTGGTAGGACACTCTCAAAACAGCTACAATATCAACATTGTTTATTATCGAATGGGTCATATGATTGGTTAATAAAAAGACATATTTTATTGAAACATATCGATATATACTAAACTAAGGCGAGGGGATCATTGTAACGAGGGGCTTAGTGGAAGGATCTATTAAACGACGCATGGTGGAGACTAACAATAGATCTGAAGAATGGGCAACACTAATCTGAAAAATAGGAACTAATATATTGTACAAGGTATGAAGAAGACTCAATGAGTATCTTTTATTAAAGAATGATAAAAGTCAATACTAATCAAAAAGGAGACGGCACAAAGGGATCTATGTATAAAACTTGAAAGAGACTAATGGGATATTTTTTCATTAAAGCATGTAAAAGGAGACATATTTTATTCAAACTTTGGACAAACTAAAACTAAATTAAGCTAATGACGAATCCAAAAGCCAACTTCATTTGGTTCTAAATCCTGAATCCAAAATGAAAGGGCTTCCCATGCATCTTAGAATCCCTGATCTGAAAACGCTTCTAGACTAGTCCTGACACTAATCTAAGTCCAACATAACCCTATAGGAGCCATAATTGTGAAGAAAGAAAGAAAGAAAGAAAGAAAGAAAGAAAGAAAGAAAGAAAGAAAGAAAAAAGAAAACAAAAGAGTGGGAGTAAATAAATATTCACGTGCGCGGAATTTGAAATATTTTTTTTGAGGTCTCTAGACCTCCTTTTCCTTTCTTTTTTTACAACAGTCAACACCATACAACATTATCAGCATTGTGGTTCTCTTGTCATGACAGTAGCCATTATCATTCAATATCTGCAGGATAGTTGTTTTCTTCTCGTAAGGCCTTTGCAGGCAAGATGAAGCAATCCGTCCTAGTTTGGTTTGGCAACTTCACTGTAGATTAGCTTCCCACTCTCCATAGGTTAGCTTACCTTCTTTAATTGGAATAGCTTATATGACGTTATGTTTGCTCTACAAAAACATACCGCCACTTTATCTACTCACATATAGCTTTAAACACGTCACCTTTAGATAGGTTCTATGGCACTGTCCTATATATTTTAGTTTAGTTATCATAATTTACGCCAGCGTTTAAATAAAATGTGTATTGTATGTTTGCTTTTAGTATTTTTTTCAAACGCTTAGTTTGTCTTGTCGAACGGGTATATCTAAACTGTTCAGTACAGTGATTATGCATGTGCGTGTACATATATAGAAAGAAAGAAAAACTGTTGTGGGTGGTGTGAGAAAAAAGGAATTAAGTATGAGACAACATCGATCAGTCGTCATGCTCAGTGATCCGTCTACTGTGACGGGGCTTTAAATGTATGACAAGAATGAAAGTGATTTCTTAAATGCATTCAGAAAATGTACGTGGTGGCCTCATGAAAAAAGGACAGCGAAGGAAGAATAAAAAAACAAACAGCAACTAGTGCATGAAAAGTTGCTGGTTGAAGGTATTTT
Source organism: Absidia repens (assembly GCA_002105175.1). Lineage (NCBI taxonomy): Eukaryota > Fungi > Mucoromycota > Mucoromycetes > Mucorales > Cunninghamellaceae > Absidia > Absidia repens. Next base: position 209,709 of record MCGE01000024.1, on the reverse strand, counting down.
AGTTTACCCACACTTTTTTTTTTTTTTTTTTTTTTTTTTTTTTTGGTAAAAACCGTACTATTGCAATTCTTTGACCCCTCATTCAAAACCCATCAACTTCAAATGCCAAAGGCGATTTTTTCACAAGCACCCTAACTACATCGTTTTTGCTTTCCCCTTGGAGCGACAAAGTCCTGAAAATTGTAGGATTTGGTCAGAGGGCTCCGCACCAGAAATGCGACTGTGGCCAGTAATTTAAAAAGAAAGAAGACCAGTGGTTCTAAGATATCGTCATTTACTTTTTCAAAATGGAAGATTGGGGCAAAGACAATATATATACCGGTATCAGTTTATTTCAAATATGTTTGATAAAAGAAAACAATCACATAAAATAAAAACAATGCCAATAATAATACTAAAGGACTGATCTAACTACACTACGACTAATTAAATGTCTCTAATAATCACTACCATTCTGTCTAATTTTTCTAGATATTTCTCCATCGATTTCCAGGTCAAACAAACGCCAAATACCACCTTCATCTTGGAAGTCGTTGTGTACAATGTTGATTAAATACCAGCTATTGGCGATATCCAAAATCAGGTCCGCTGACTTGGTTTTGCGGTCATAAATACGGGCCCATTCATTCCATAGTTCAAATGCTTCATCCTTCCATGCCATGAATGCTGTTGATTCCACAATCGTTGGTTGTACCACTTCCTTGCCTGGGAATACACCCCACGTCACAGCATTTGGATGATCACTTTGTGTATTTGCCCGTAAATCGCCCTATGGAGCAAAAAAAAAAAAAAAAAAGGAGTCAGCATAATTTATTAAGAGTGGCATTGATTTTTTTTTTTTTTACCTGTTTGTTAACGGCATAATAAGTAACGTTTGGATCCTTTCCAATCTTTTCAATCAGATCATCTAGTTTTGCAGGGGAAACAAAGAATTCCAGGTAAGCCTTTTGATATACATAGCCATTTTTCGGGCCCCAGCCATAAGTAGAATGTGAGCTCTTGACGCCATTCACAGCAGGTTGAGAGTTGATTGACAAGTAACCCAACAGATTGATGCCAGCAAGTCGTTGACGGATTGTTTCAGTTTCAGCTTCCAAAGGCTGCGCACTCCAAGGAATACCTGCGATTTTCCCTTTACAGTATTTGGCAAACACAACTGCAATATCATCCACTGTTTCAGGTTGGCCCCACATTTCCTGACACTGTTCGTCAGAGTATTTTAGAGAAACACCCCATCCGTCCAATTCACCAAACGCTGGAGACCGAGAATCACCCCACCGTCCGTTTGGAAATTCATCCCAGAATTCTGTCCTTTGAAGATAACTTTTGGTGCGATTCTTCCAGAAGATAGGTCGTACATTTTCTTTGGCTCGTTTTTGAGTGAGTGCCTAAAATAACAGCATATATATGTATAAAGCATTAGTACTCTCGGTTGGTTTCATGTCTTTGGTTTTTTCTCCTTACCGGAAGCCAAGGTAAAGGTTTGACAGATTCTGTAGGAGCCACCAGATTCAAACGTTCCAAAATAAGGCGAGTTGATCTTTCCAAGTTGAATGTATAGATATGGAAGCCATTGATTCCAGCTTGTTGAAATTTGTGAATGAATTCGATGGTGAGATTGATTCCGTATTCCTTGACAGCAGCATCATCTTCTTTCAAGGGTTCCAAGTCGTCCCAAATTTTCTGAGGTACAAAGTTGTTGCTGAAAGAGATAACACGTTTCAAGCCTGTGTAGTTTTGAATGGGAAAGACACCAGGAAGAATTGGGCAACTGATACCAATAGCACGGGCACGTTTGACAAAATCCAAAAAAGCATCCACATCGAAAAAAAGTTGCGTCACGATCAGATCAGCGCCGGCGTCCACCTTTTCCTTCAAATGCAATAGATCTTCTTCCTTGTCCGGGCAGTCAGAGTGACCTTCAGGATGACCAGCAACACCAATACAAAAGTAATCACCGTATTGTTGACGGATATATTTCACTAAATCTACCGCATGTTCGAAGCCATTTTGACATGATTCCCAGTTGCTTTGCCCCTTGGGTGGATCGCCTCGAAGAGCCAAAATGTTTTGACAACCGCACTCTTTTGCCGCCTGATCCAATAAATACATAACCATTGAGTAACTCTCTTCCCTCAGCATAAATACCGACCCTATATATGTATACGTACCTTGAGCGCATTATCAATTTTTTCCACAGGCATATTGGTACAAGTCAAATGCATCATTGTTTCCAACCCATAGACTGATTGAGCAGTTGATACCAATTCAGTAGTCAAGTCAGCACTTGTTCCACCTGCACCCCATGTCACGTCAATGAATTCAGGGCCCATACGTTGCATCCGTTCCATACGATCGTACAAGTTTTGCACGCCCTTAATAAAATATATATATATATAAAGAAATAAAGAACAAATAGTGTGAGTACTTGTTATTTCTGTTGATCGAAATGCCCCTATTTCCTTTCCTTGGACCTCTTTTCTATTATAAGAGCGTTCGTTACCTGTGCTGTTTTTGGTGGAAAATACTCAAACGACCAAAATAGACGACCTTCTTTTTCAGCAGCGTTAATTTTGTCAATAACCTTCATATTATATGCCGGTGGGATATATTGTAATAGTAATAAGAGAGTGAGTGGAGAGAAAAGAAATGAGGAAAAGAAATAAGAAAGAAAAGGAAAAAAAAAGATTGGCCTTTTTTTCTTTTTTGCTGATTGATGAATCCCCGTCAACCAATGAAATTCGAGATACGCCAGAAACATGCGCCGGAGTGACTCAATCGATCTTTTTTTGCTGATTGATTCTTATGCTCCAGTCAAAATGTGTGAGAACAGTATTTAAATCCCGTCAAAATTGATTTGATCTGCTAGAATTTACTATCGAAGCAGGGCCTTTGTATAAACCCCTCACTTTCGCTTTATGAAATTTGGGCGTAACTACTTTTCCGGCTTTAAAAGATCAGTAGGTTACGGGGATATTTGAATTTTACTGTGTCGTCAGGTAGGGCTAATTGATCTGTCATGTTTAATTTCTGTGTTTCAATAGTGAAAACTGTATTCCCGCAGAACTATATACCGAAAAAAAAGGACACCATTTCCATTGCATAGATAGCCAAGAAGATATCTAATTCATCATAAATTCATGTCTAGTAAGCTGTAAGATGAATGAGAGACCTTGCTAACTACTTAGCGTTTCATGGGCACCCCTTTTTCCTCCAATCAATTTGTGCTTATTGCGCCTGAATATATATATATATATATATATATACCCAAGTAGTGTAGATTCATTCTCTAATATCGAATAAAAAAAGACCCTGCCTTCTCATCACCAATATTTTTTATCAATGTATATTTATGTCGTGTTGACAGTTTAGATGGGATATATATAAATGGAAACCCGAAAACTCGTCACAGCAGACATGAGAATCAGAACACCGCCCATCAAAAAAAATCCCACCAGATAATCAATTGGCAGATATCTATTTATGATGCATAAATTGAAATGCCGCCATAGTCTGTTGAGAGATAATCTTTTGAATATAAAGCCTAGCGATCTTTTTTTTTTTTGTTATATATTCTTTTTCTCTTTACTTTTACTCACATTTATTAAATTCGCCCTCCCCCAACTCTTTTTATAATGGCCAACCCTGCGACTAACATCGACAATGGTTTGAAAAGCAGCGATGCTTCCAGACCAAGAGAACCCATTGCCTCGCCTTACATGCCTAAATATCCTGATCCAATGTCAAATATCTCAAACTTCAAGATTATTGAATCAACTCTACGCGGTAAATTCAACAACAAGGCATCATATACAACATAGATACTTTTTTTTACTCATACTTTACTATATCATTATATAGAGGGTGAACAGTTTGCCAATGCATTTTTTGACACGGAAAAAAAGGTGGAGATTGCAAAGGCATTGGATGCTATTGGAGTCGACTATCTTGAACTGACTTCCCCTGCCGCCTCTGAGCAATCATTGAACGACTGCCGTGTGATCTCCAATCTCGGTTTGAAGGCCAAGATTTTGACGCATACACGCTGCCATATGGACGACGCCAAGCTTGCCATTGATACCGGTGTGGATGGGCTTGATGTTGTGATTGGAACCTCAAGTTATCTTCGTGAATTCTCTCATGGAAAGGATATGGACTATATCACTCAAAAGGCCATTGAAGTCATCACTTATATCAAAAGCAAAGGTCTGGAGGTTCGATTCAGCACAGAAGACTCATTCAGAAGCGATTTGGTGGATTTGCTTTCCATTTACAAGGCGGTGGACAAGATCGGTGTAACTCGTGTTGGTATTGCTGATACCGTTGGATGTGCTAACCCTCGTCAAGTTTATGAATTGGTCCGTACGTTACGAAGCGTCGTCAGTTGTGATATCGAATGCCATTTCCATAACGATACTGGTTGTGCTATTGCCAATGCTTATGCTGGTAAGTAATAGGGAAAAAGAAAAAGAAAACCAGAAAACGGAAATGGAACCCATGCACTAAATAAAACCCTCCCTTTTTCTTCTCATCTTCCAAAAAAAAAAAAAAAAACAGCATTGGAAGCCGGTGCCACTCACATCGATACCTCCGTTTTGGGAATTGGGGAACGAAATGGCATTACACCACTTGGAGGTTTATTGGCTAGGATGTATACGGCGGATAAGGATTATGTGATGAATAAGTACGATTTGACCCAGATCCGTGATGTTGAAAACATTGTTGCCGAATCAGTGGAAGTGACGGTGCCCTTCAACAACTATATTACTGGATACTGTGCTTTCACTCACAAAGCTGGGATCCATGCCAAGGCCATTCTGAACAACCCTTCGACTTATGAAATCCTCAACCCTACCGATTTTGGAATGAACCGCTATGTCTCCATTGGCCATCGTCTTACTGGCTGGAATGCTGTCAAGAACCGTGTCGAACAACTCAATTTAGGATTGACTGATGATGATGCTAAGCATGTCACTCAAAAGATCAAAGAATTGGCAGATGTGCGGCCTCTCTCATTGGATGATGTGGATACTTTGTTGCGTACTTATCATCAAGCGAAGGATCAAGGTTTACATGCATCCATACTGGACAAGATTGAAACCCCGGATATGATTGCTGCCATGAATTCTACCCCTAGTAACTAGGCTTCCCCTACATTTTAGTTTTTAGTTTTTAGCTTTATATATACTTTTTTTATCTTTATTTATTTGTACGTATTTACATACATGAATATGAAATGATTTTTTTTTTTTACATTCTACAACTACAATAAAAAAAATATTGATCAGCAATGAAATCGACTACGGTGTTGCACTATTTGTAATCTTGAATTATTTTTTTGACGATAAAAGGGAAGTGATAGTTTTGATGTATGGATTTTGTTGCATCCCCGTACTTCTTTACAATTGCAAAAATGTTTCGCCGGTGGATTCAATTTTGCTATATTTGCCCTGCACCAATAATGGCGAATTTTTTAGAGACATTTGTTATCATACAATCAATCACCTCAGTATCATAACATAGAGCAAATTCGTCTAGTCTGTTATAGTATACAGCAGTCTAGTGTAATATATTAGTCATTATTTTCTACTATGTATATGATATTCAATAAAAAACAAAAACTCTTGAACTTCGATATGATTTCCCAAAGTGACGGTATGAAATGCGTATGAAACACGCAGAGGGACTGGTTGCTATACTATATATAATTTCAAAATAAAAAGGTTCGATCTACTGTCAACATGGATTTGAGTCAAATGGTTGTTAAAGACTTTATTATAAGGTATATTTTAATGAAGTACAAACCATCATAAACTGGGATGGTCAACACTGAACTAAATCAGCGAAGTGATGAATATAAAAAGGAATCTACTGTTGAAGAACAACGTAACGAATGAAAGAGACATAATAATAATAAAAAGACAGGACTTGATTTATTCAGATACAGATGCAAACTATGATAACTAACACTAGGCTAATCGCTACATGGAAGTCTAAACGAGGTGGTTCAAAATCTTGAATTCAAAATGAAAGGCTTTCCCCATGATGTTTGTATTTCATTTTCAAAATGTCCCTAGTTCCCATTCTAACACTAATCCAATATATCCGTTATTCCATTGAGGCTGCCATTGGTATTTTTTCTAAAAAAAAAAAAAAAAAAAAAAAAAAAAAAAAAAAAAAAAAAAAAAAACAGGAGGGGAAGAAAAAGAAGACCAAAAAAAAGTAAAGTTGAGCTTTTTAAATGTCCGTGTGACCTTTTTTGGCTTTTTGAGTCAGGGCAAACAAAGCAATTGTCAAGAAATACGGGAATGTATTTTATTTATATCCGACCTTTATGTGTGAAGAACATAGGGAAAAGATTACAACATAACAGTGTGGGGACTATTTAAAGTCAAATCAGGTGTATGATTGAACCAAACAGGAAACGCTTTTTCATTTGTTGGTGGTTGTATCATCATGTTCATCATTGTATCGACGACATGGTTACAGTTAGACTGTAGATGAGAAGGCGGTGGTGCTATTAAAGGTACAATGCAATCAAAACATATACGATCATTTTGACCTTGGGGAGAACAGTAGTTCAAGACTATTTGTAAATGATGGTTGACTTTGATCCGAGAGCTATACAAAGTGCTTGAAGTCGGCGTTTGAATCAAGTCGAGCGCAATTGTGCACGGGCTTGTCCATGTAAGCGAGGGTTGTGAAAGGACATGACTCGTCGTCATTAAAGTCTTATGCGATATCGAATTAGACCTACCATGAAAACCAAAAAAAAAAAGCTTATTTTAAATTCAGGTACCAGAAAAAAAGCACTCACTATGAATACCAAATATATAAATAAAACCCCTCAATGAGCTCTTTTTTTTTTATGATAATAACGAACAATGACGATTGTCTTACCCTATTTGAACAGATTCATAAAGCTGAACACCAATCATACAAGATTCCAAAGATGCGGGTTTTTTTCTTGATGACGATAAGAAATGATTTTCAGAAAAACAGCGCATACGAGTACGAAGAGTGAATACGAAAGATTGCGATGCGTCTATCAGTTGAGGTAGTTCTAATTCGTATTGCCATTGAGATTGATCCGACATTCCCCAGCAAAGCTTCGACCTATCATTAAATCCAGTTGCTCGTGACGAAAATGAAGCGGCTGGTATTGATGATAATGATGTTGTAGAAGGAATAAAAGAAGGCGATGTAAATGATGATGTGGATGATGTTGATGATAATGAAGAGGCTGAACACGAGGTCAAGACACTGGGTGAATTGGATAATCCTCGGTATAAAATCAAAGGCTGCATTGAGCGAAGATTAATATTATTGAAACCCCGCAAGGTCGAGGTGAGTGAATATTCTATACATCCATTATCATTTGTGAATGAAATAGGAATATCCCCTGAAAGAGGAATATTAAAAAAAGAAGATACCCCTGATATGTGTGATTATATTGCCAGTCTGATGATGATAGGCTGTAGGTGTCGTCGATGATGATGATATCATTGTCGTGTTGCTTAATTTTTTCTTTGCCAATCAATCGTATATGTGCCATACAATCATGCAGGGCATTTGGTAACAAAATATCATCATCGTTGGATTCATTTTTCAATAAAAGATGTCCAGAAATACGATTAGATGAATATCCACTTTCTATACAAATAGTGTCGTTTTCCATTTCGATTGACAATAAAGGCATGGTGATAATATTGAACAGTTTGCAAAAATAAAAATGAGAAGATAGAAAATAATAGAGAGTATATATTTAAAAAAAGAAAAGAAGAGGAAAAAAGGAGGGAATGTGGTGAGTGAAGAATACCCGGAAAATAGACTTTTTCATGTAGACCTAACAATCAACAATCATTCAAATCTTAAAAAGCCCGCACTAATGTAACAGAATCCATTTGTTTCTAACCATGTGATGAGCTAATCGTTGCCTTTATTATGATAAATCAAAAAAGAAAAAAAAAGTGGGTGGACTATAAGCCAAGCTAAGGGTATAAGAGACTACTACTAATACTAATACTATTGCTGAATAATAATGCCTAATGTTCACAACTAGAGGAGAAAGCGATCTAATCTATTGATATCGTGTCCTGGATGCATAAGGATAGATGCATTTTCACTTCAGTATCCGATCTGTCCAAGATTTGAGCTGTTTTGAATGACGAAGGTGGTGAGGAGAATACTGAACGGCATTTCAAGAGGTGATAGGAGGTATCGGTTGCTGAGATTCGTGATGTTGATCTATAGTCATTTAATTTTGATCCAAGATATTTGTGTCCAATGTCCAATCCCATATCAGTATCATAAGACCTATCGTTATTCAAAGTTGTCATCATCGGTCGCGTTGTTTTTGTTGGAAGCATTTCCTTGAAATTGATACCATTTTGCATTTCTGAGTGAATCCGGTCGTTTCTATGTGTTGTTACCATTTTGTCGGCTCCTCTCTGCTGATCGGTATTTTCGTTGTCGTCGTCTATGGTTTTTTCAATGACCTACTGTGCTGCATTTTTCATACCAGTAAAAAAGCTTTCCCGTCCTGAATCCATCACTGGTGCTACCACTATCATCATCATCATTGCTAACCAATAAACCATATTGTTGTCCCACAGACCCAGTCAATCGTCGTAACGTTTTGTGTATCCGAGCAATCAAAACACCTATCACATGTCCTTCTTGTTTTAGCGACCCCGACATGTTTGTTCTCCAAGATCTTCGCCAGAATTTGTCGTCCGTTTCATCGTCCAAATCTTGCTCCTGGTCATAGATGCGATTGGAATCGTCAAAGTAGCCATCCTCTTCGTCGTCAGTGTCTGTCGAATCATCGTCATCTAGTGTAGATTGATACACTGAGTGATTAATGAATTCAATAGTAGTCATATCCTAAAAGGCTAAAAAAAAAGTTATTAGTTTTCTATAAACAAAACCCAGGCATTTTTCTTTTTCTTTCTTTGTTGTACCTAGCCTAATGTGAAAGCCCAATAACCAGGTCGTAGCCAATAATGCGGTCACTGCAAATATTGCCACAAAACATGCAATCGCCATAAACAGATAGTACTTTTGGGTCATTGTTTCCAAGGGGTTTTTATCTTGAATCAAGTTGAGCATTTGTATCACTGAAAGAAATTAAAACGTGATGAGTGTCGTATAATGGTTTGATCCTAAATGATTTGTTTTTGTTTTTGTTTTGTTTACCATGAGCCATGAATGTATTTCTTCTATAAAAGCATAAAAACACCACATAAAGAGCGAGACTTGAGTACCACAGCAAAAAAATAAAAGCAAATACCAACAGAAAGAAGAAAACTCTACAACAATACAAGGGGGCGTTTCAGAATTTGTGACATTATAAATTTCAACATCTTTCCCAGCTCTTACCTATAATTTCCAAACCAGTACAACAGTTAAGCCATTTACAGTGGTGATCCATTCCTCCGAGACATTTATTACACAATTTGCAATGTGCTGTTGATTTCGCCCTAACGAGAAAAAAAAAATCAGTAGAGGGTAGTCATTATTGTCAACGTACAATTTGATTAGAGAAATTCCACAAACGCTTGTAAAAGGATCAATCACAGAGATATCATGAGATTTGACATATATTTTGCTACGATGGTCTTGACTTGCCTTGAATGCCGGATCTTCCGTATCGATAAAGGACACTTAGTACCATTGTACCTATACAAGTCACCACCATGACATGATCATAAACAGTCAAGAATAATATATACATGCATGAAAAATAGACATATATATAAAAAATGATATTTGACGAGCATGAGTAGCCCATAGCCAAGAAGAGGAGCTGAAGTCTTGTTCCATCGCCTCAGGCCATTCCTTCACTAGATTCCAAGTCGCGTCCAAATATTGTTCTTGAAAAACAGTGGCAAAATGAATGAGGACGTAATAAAAGAAAAAAGTCAAGAGAAAGAGAGGCAGTCCATTGTAATAAAAGATTAGTATCGTAAGGGAATTGATAGCCATGCTTCATTTTCAGTCATTTTGTTACCAGTAAGATGTTGCAACAGTGGTATTCGTATATATACATATTGATCGTTTTTGTAAAAAGGGTATAGATAACATTATGATTGTTCTTCCATTTGTTGTGAGGAAGAAATAAAAAGTGCAAATCCGTAGTTTCAATTCATGAAAGGCAACAAGGAGGTTAAAGCAAAGAGGAGCGACAAAAAAAAAAAAAAAAAAAAAAACAGGGGCCAGTCAAAGCGTATTTGAGGAAATTAAACGTCCGAAGTTTCAAATCCCTATTTTGGAGTTGCCCTGGGATCATGAAATCAAACAATTGACGATGGCGATTACGATATTCAAAATCCATGATGAATGAAAATGATTGGCTCATTAAAGTATACTGATAAGAATCGAGTGGAGAAGCGGACTAAACACTTCGAGAGGCGATTTCCTTTCCTTTGTGTTACATAGGTCAGGCGAAGAATGTGGTAGAAATCATCCAATTCGTGGAAATATTGCTGAACTCCGGCCCCAAGGGATTGATAAGAAGAACCAGCCAAATATCATTCGTTTTTTTTTTTCCTTTTTTTTTTGTGTGGTAAGATTACAAGTGCGTCAAACAGAATATAAACATTGAGAGAAAGGAATGATTGTATCATATCATTAAATAATCGATGGTAAATTAAGGGTACAATGAGGTAGCACGTATCTTGAATCATAAAAAAAAAAAATCCAAGTTGCTGAAGTCTATCTCATTGCTGTCATTCAAATCAGAAAAAAGGGTACTCCAATGGAGTGGATGAGTCATGCCGTTTATCAAGAAAGTCAAAAAAAAAGTGGAGACAAAAAAAGGGTATTATACAATATCCATTATTGGACGCCAATGAATTTGACAGAACCTACAGTGTTAAAGTAAAAAGATCAAGATCAAGATTATCCGGAAATATTAATTGGTCAAACAATATTATACATGTAGAGTAAGAGAATGAAGGAAGAAGGACCAAATAAAAAAAGGGAACAAATGCCATATAAAGCAGAAATGCCATATAGGGTAGAAAGTGCTATACTGGGAAGTCGTGTATCTGAATAAGGGTCATCCACCGTGCGAAAACTTTGTTTCTTTTACTCTTGTATATTTCCAAGCTTACTCCATGTGACATATATTAACCTTGTCGATATGATTGGTTTTACATTTGAAAATGTCCGACAGGTCAAAGTGTCGGATGTTAAATCCTATTCCCTTTTATATGGTTGCAGAAAAAATAAAGTTGATTTTTTTATTTTTCACTTTTCTTTCACTTTTGTACATTTTTACTTGATTTATATTATTATTGTCATCATGTCATCCATTAAGGAGAAACATGAAGAAAAAATCGAATACGATGTTTATGGAACAAAATACGAAACCTTTGATGAACAAGTAGAAGTCAAGAACATCGAAGATCGCTCTTTGCCTGAAGAATTCATTGAAGAATACCAATTCACTTGGAGAGCTGCTATTGTTGGCTCTTTACTTGGATGTCTTGTTGGTATGAAATACGATAATGTACTGTTAATATCATATATTTTGTGTTACTCACCTTCATATTTGTTGTTTTCTGTTTTTCTTTTTTAGCCGCGTCAAATACATACCTTGGTCTTAAAATTGGATGGACATTTGGTGCTTCCTTATTTGGTGCTATTTTCTCTTTTGCTATTATCAAACCTTTGTCCCGTGCTCTTCCTGTTAAATGGGGTGGTGGTTATTTTGGAGCTAAAGAAAACTGTACTGCTCAATCAGCTGCAACTACCGCGGGCGGTCTTTCTGCTGGTTTCGTTGCCGGTATTCCTGGTAAGTTTGAACTTTTTTTTTTTTTTTTTTTTTTTTAAAAAAAAGGCATCTGATTCATTTAAAAAAGAAATGACTAAAAACGTTTATATTATCTATTTTAATAGCCATGTACAAACTTGGTCTTATGACTACTCCACGCCAAGATGCTCCTGCTCTCATCCTCTTCACTATCTCTTGCGCCTTTTATGGTTTGTTCTTTGCTGTACCTCTACGACAACACTTTGTGGTGAAACAAGATTTGACTTTCCCTACTCCTCGTGCTGCGGCTACTACCATTATCTCTTTACACAGCTCTTTGGAAGGTGAAAAGGAAGCAATGAAAAAGGCAAAATGGATGGGTATCTGGTTTGCCATCTCTTTCCTCTGGTCTCTTATCTCTTACTGGGTGCCCTTCTTTGATACAAGTAAGTAGCACTAAAAAACACATGAATCGAATCAAAATCTCATTTTCTCTACCTTTTTTTTATAGTTCACATCTTATGGTGGATTGGTTACTCTACCAACTACATCCCTCTCATGAGCGCAGACGCAGACTGGTCTTGGTCCTTCAGATTTGACTTTCCTTTCTTTGGAGCTGGTTTGATGACTCCTGGGTCCACTGTGTTGTCATTTTTCTTCGCTTCCGTCATTATTTATGGTGTCATTGGACCTGTTATGGTGGTTAAAGGTACGTTTGTCAAACCTATGGGATTCGTCGACACTGGTGAAACCACGCAGTCATTCTTCTTATGGCCTGGTATTGCATTCATGGTGCTGACTACATTTGCTGAACTGCTGTGTCGTTACGATACTTTATGGCGTGGGGTCAAGGGTGGTATGATTGGATTATACGAATCAGCTCGACAAGGATATTATCATACGAAGGTGCTTGTCTTCCGTCAAGAATTATCGGAAGATCAAAAGAAGCATTTGCAACTTGAACAAGATCCCGATGAAATCTTTGATGCTTCAGAACTTGTACCTACTTGGTGGTGGATCTCTGGTACGTTTATTTCGATTATCTTTACTTGTGCTATCATGGGTGAATACTTTGGCATGCCTGTCTATCAATCTATCATCTCCATTATCCTCGCCTTCATCTTCTCTTTTGTTGGTGTCCAAGCTGCTGGTGAAACTGATATCAATCCTACTGGTGCCATTGGTAAAATGTCTCAATTGGTATTTGCCAAAATGCCTGCCAACAGTCTTTATGATGTCCAAAAGAACAATTTGATGGCCGGTAACGTTTCTTCTTCTGCTGCGAGTCAATCGGTGGATATGGTTGGTGATTTGAAGACGGGTCAATTGGTTGGTGCCTCCCCTCGCTCTCAATTCTGGGCTCAATTTGTTGCTTCTTTCTTTGCTATTGGTATTGCTGTTGGTCTTTTCATTCTCTTCGCTGATGCTTATCCTTGTATTGTCGACCCTGATCTCAATGCCAAGTGCGAATTCCAACTGGTCGCTGTGTTGACATGGACGAATGTGACAAAGATTTTGACCGGTGATGCTGCTCCTTTGTCCCGTGGCTCCATTATCGTAACCATTGTGTGTGCTGTCATCGGTGTTATCTTCCCCTTCTTCCGTACCTTCTGTATTCCTCAAAAATACCATCGCTATTGCCCCTCTGTTAGCGCCATCGGTATTGCCATGATCAACTCCAGTCCTGAAGTCCCTCTGGCCATGTTTATTGGATGGGTTAGTGGTCAGATCTGGAAACGTGTCGACCCTGTTGCCTATGAAAACTATATGTACAGTACCGCTGGTGGTCAAATCGCTGGAATGGGTATCGCTGCTATTTTGCAAGCTGTCTTCACTATTGCCAATGTACAAAACTTTGTCTTCACTGGATCTTGTATTGAAGGTCTCTATGAAAATTGTCCTTAGATACCGATACCTCTTCATTATTTTTGATTTACATTCCCTCCTTTTATCTTATTGGATCAAAAAGTTCCGTTTCTCCCCTCTCTCCTCTTCATCCATTTAATTGGTTTAGTCTTTTACTTCCCTTTCTTTGTACATTATGTAGTCTATTTAATAAAAATCTATTTACTTTTTTTTCGTTTTATTTTATTGATTTTTTGATTTTTTATTATTATCAATTGACTCTGCTTATGAATGACGGTGGAAGTCTTCAACGGACATATAATGAACGCATTGATCGGCATTGACTTTTTTTTTTTTTGCAGATCGTGGAGAAAAAATATTGACACTCCGGCTATATTGTATTTTAATTTTTTTTTTTGATTTCTCTCCCTTTCTTTCGTTCCCTTCTTTTTTTACTCCACTGAAGCCTCAATGAGATGTTAGTATTCTGGGATTAGTGTTAGTACTTGAATCAGGGGCATTTTGAAAAATGCAATACAAACACCATGGGGCAACCCTTTCATTTTGAATTTGTGATTTCTTCATTCCATCAGATTAGCGTTCATTTTAGTATAGTGGCATTAGCTTAGCTTAGTGTTAGTTGTCATAATTTTATACTGTATCCCAATCTGAATAAAGCATGTCTTGTTTTTTTACCATCAATCAATCTCTCTCATTCCAGTCATTGTTTCGTTTTATGGGGATGGTGTATGTGCGAGTAATGGTCCGATATGAGTGCTGTTATGCGTAGCAAAAATATGTGTATGTGTGAAAAAAATGATCAGTACTGAGTATTTCTTTGTCGTCTGTCTCTTCTGCATTTCGTATTATGCTAGGTTGTATACGGCAGCAATGGTGTCCTCTACTTGTATCCGTGCAAAACTTTTTTTTTTGGACGCTTAGTTTAGTTTGTATCCCGCATTTCCCAACTTTATATTCACATATTGACAATAAAACACGCATTTGATTATTTATCTAATTGGACTCTTGGTTAATACAAAACAAGGATAATATAGTAGTGTGATATGGTCAAAATTGCTTGTCTTCACCTACACCAACTGTATAGCATGCTGGATTACTTTTAAGCTGTTTTATTGGTTTTCAAATGCTTCTTGGCCTTTTCCGAGCGAGACATGAGTCTAAACTGGCCAATTAGAACCCATTTTTTGCTCGTGCGGTAGAATTGAAGAGGAGGGAGAGCTCTTTGCATGATGACCTCCAAAAATAATGAACTGAAAAGGAGGCTACCTCCATGACCATCAGCATGGAGACTGATATGAGATTGTATAGTCAATCAAAAGGCTATTTTTTCTGTTTATTAAGTGTGACCTTTAACTAGAATATATATACACCTCATCTATCACACCTATATTCATTATTAGTGCAACCACATTATCATCTATAATTATTTTACCCCTGATTAATCTGTCATATACAAACCCCGCAGATTTTTTTCTTTTTTTTTTTACCTCTATTCTATCAATAGTCACCTTAGCATAGTTGTTATTATCAAACTCACTCTTTATTTCATTCTCACACACCGTAGAAAAAACATATAAATAACACATTTTTTATAGCAAATAAAAGACAACCCTATTTTAATACTCATATATTCCTTTCGTTTTATCAATCCATTTCAAACACCACGACTAGGAAATCTTTCTGCGGGGGAGGGGAGAAATTTAACGTGGATGTTGCCACCTACACCATTTTGCGCTTTGGTGGGCGTCTCCTCTTTATTTCAGTGATTTTCGTTTGGGGGTTTTTGGGGCAATTGTTATCATTATTATGCCATATGTAATAAAAACAATTATGTATGTCTAGTCAAGTGAAGATTATATAATTTTAACGGAAGGATTACACTAATGGCATGGCCTAGGTTCACTAGTATTGATACGTAGAACAATAATATGCCTACAATTCATATTAAATGATCCAGGACAGCCGACCAGTCGCTTGAGTTTTAAAAGAGATTAGCATAAGGGGACAAGATGGGTGAACTAAAAAGCGGGTACTCGATAGAGTAATCACAAAGTTCAACAATAACGACGTTTATCATTATCATATGGGTCATAGTATGGCTAAATAATAAAAAGGCAGATTTTATTGAAGTATATTGATAGATACTGAATTAAAGACGAGAGGTTCATTATCACAAGAGCTCTAATGAAAGGATCTAATGGAGATAGTATGTGGGAGACTAACAGGGAGATTATTGGAAGTTCAGATGGAGGGCCAGTCCCAATCTAAAGGCGCGGTCGCAAATGGGGATATAATATACTGCACAAGAAGTAATAAAGATTGGCAAAGGGGAGGGGGACATTTGGTATTGAACAACAACAACAACGACCTATACTAACCAAAAAGGCTAACGATAGTAAAAACAAGGATCTACTGTGCAAGACATGAGGAAGACTTATGGGACCTTTTTCACTGAAGCAAGTAGCAAAAAGACATATTTTATTGAGATGCTGATACAAAATATAACAGACTAACACTAAACTACGCTATATGAAGGCTCAAAAAAGCTAACAGTTGGTGCCTCCTGATCCTAGATCCAAAATGAAAGGGTTACCCCATGCATCTTGTAATCCCTGAGCCGAAAACCCTTCTAACCTAGTACTGACACTAATCTTAGATCACATAACCTCAAAGAAGTCAAAATTATGAGGAAAAAAAGAGTGCAAAAAAAAAGGAAATGCGATTCTTCAAGTGTGGAAAATGGCTATTTTAAATTCCGCTAAAACCGTTTTTAAGTGGTTAAAATCGTCAGTGTCTAGTCATTTCCTCTTTTGTTATCTACTTCTTCCATAATGAATGCACCCGATCGCTTTGAGTTATTTGTGATTCCAGAGGGCCACAAAAAGTAAGAATTAATGAACAACCATCATCACGAATAATATATTATAACCTTGCTCATTTTCCTTTTTTATTTTTTATTTTTATACAGGGTCGAGATGGAAATAGATACGCGTATTCCTAATGCTGCCACTTTTAAAATTGAACGAGAAGATCACACTTTGGCCAACTTGCTACGAGCGTAAGTAAAAATAATAGCAGTATATATGTATAAAAAGTTATGTGCCTGGGATATGAGCCTTACTGTCTCTCTGTTTTATTTATTTAGCCAACTTTTGAAGGATCCAAGGGTACTTTTTGCTGGCTATAAAGTCCCTCATCCTTTGGAACACAATTTTTTGATAAAGATTCAAACCGTACCAGGTACTTCACCAGGAAAAGCTCTCAACGATGCGACTGCGGAACTGATCGGAGAGATCAATGCACTCAAGAACAAATTTGATATGGATGTGCTTCGTCATCGTACATTCGAAGACGCCAAAGCGACTCAAGGTGGCGGTATTGGTGTATATGACGATCCTATGTCTATGGATCAACATAGAGCCCCCATGGATGTTGACTTCTGATCCTTTTTTTCCTTGCCATATTCCCTCTAGATATTATTAGTATTATTAGTATTAGTATTTTATTTTTCATTCCACCTCTCCACCAACGCACATACACACTTATATAGTTTATTTCTTATATACTCTTTCCTCTAGCTATTCATTCCCTGAACACATGTACATACCAATTTCTATGAATAAAAATAGTTGATGTTTACAAAAATGCCATGAAATGATGATGATTGTTTGTTTGAAGATATATATTTATTTGATAGAATACAACCAAATATAACAAAATACTACAATACTAGCTAAGCAAAATAATTAACCGCTAGCAAGCTAAAAAAAATAAAAAATAAAACGCCCTAGTCCCTAGTCCTAGCATACATGTTCAAATGTGATTCCCACAGTCGCCAGTCGATCGATCAAGTCTGTATTCCAAAAAGCAGCACTTGGAGTCAACACACCCAGAGGGACATCACCAGACTTGTTATTTTGTAGCAAATTCAAAGCACATTGAAGAGTAATTCGAGGGGTAGCCACATAACCAGGTTCCGGTCCACGCACCACCGCCGTCATTTCCGCATTGAGAGGCGTTGTCTTTGCATCAATCCCAGCCATTGTAAGGCTCTGATATCCTTTACTTCGAAGTGTGATTTCAAAGCTGGTTTGTTGTAGTTGTTCAGATGTAGGATGATCCCTTGAAAATACTCCAGCTGAGAATTGTTCAGGATAGCGTAGTAGAAGTTGTCGTCCCCAAGGTGAAGCAGCAAGGAAACTGAACACAAAGCCATACAAAAAGTAGAGGAAGCCAATCCATAGCGATGGTAATAAACAGTAGGCTGCAAATTGGACAGTAGGAGGCATACTGGCTTTCTTGTTGCTGTTATTTCGAGGTGTGGCATAACCCGTCAAAAATAGTTGTTGTGAGAGTCGGACAATGGATGGGTCGGCAAATACAAAAGGGACATGATATCCTAACTGCTTGTCGCGCGTGAGTCGTTTGTGGAAGGTCAGCTTGGGTCCGGTAGGGCGTGGTAACGTCGCAAGATCTGATGCTTTCCTAATTTCCCGAAGTAATTCCACTGACCCAAAGCCATGTACTAGAATAAACGTATAAAAATGCTTGAGAACGTGCAAATGGATTTGGAAACACAATCAAAGGTAATACAAGAATGAACCCCATTCTTTTCATTTTTTTTTCAACGATCTAATTTTTTAGTAAGTTTTACCTGCAGATTCGTAAGTAGCATAACCTCCACGCAAACCAGCTGGACCTGTATGTAGCTTGAAATACATTTCAATTTGGGTGGGTGTCCATCCTTGAGAAGCATATAATTGTTTGATCCATAATACACCCATATCAGTAGGAACCTAGTTTTCGTAACCATCAACCCCCCCCCAAAAAAAAAGGTTATTCTTAACATCAGCTAGACCCTGGGTCCCCATTCCCCAACACTTACGCTATCAAATCCACATGAGTGTACTATGGTAACTTTCTTGTCAACCGCCTGTTTGTGATAAGTTCTTTGCATACGCTCCACGAACTCCGGCTCGCCTAGACGAAAACAGATAAAGAGTATATTAGTAATGGCATCATTCCTTATCGACTATACCATAAAAAAGAATCTTACCTGTAACATCAACATAGTGGCACTGCTGCTCCACACAGGATCGTACAACATATTCCCCCATAAAACGGAAAGGGCCAACAGCATTGATCAAAACGGTTGAATGGGAAGTCATTTGATCCAGTTGTTCCCTTCGTACAATGTTGGCCACGAGAACTGTAGGTTGCTGAATAGCAATCTGGGGATATTTTGTGTTGAATTCTTGTTGTATTTCCCTGACTTTGCCTTCAACTCGCCCTGCAATCGCCCACGTAAAGTCACTAGGAAATGCGCCAGGTTGTTGAGTCGCTAGTTCGTATACTTGCTCCACAATATATTTGCCAGTTAATCCTGTCGCCCCAAAGATTGTGATGTCGTATTTCTTCACCATAGGTATGCACAAGATAAATAAGTGGAATTGGTTTTTGAAAAAAGAAAAAAAAAAGGGCACAAGAAAAAGAGGGTTTCAACTAAGAACTGGTCGGCGGCATTTAAAATACCCTAACCCACGTTCAAGAATCCCGAAAAGTGACAGAGATGACAAAATATAAAAAAGGGACGATCATGCTGTTCTTTTATTGTAAAAGATATATGTATATGATTTTTTTTTGATAATATAAAATAAAATAAGATAAACTAAGAGAAAGGATCAAATATAAATATTCAGTCCAATCAAACACACATACAAGATAAACTACACACCACTAATGTTCTATTGTTGTTGTTCCATCATTTCCTATATGAGAATAGAATAATTGGGTTAACATAAGCCCAATAAAAAAAATTATATCAATGTGTACTTACCTCTGGACTAGGCTGAGCTCCACCTTGAGCTTGACTCTTGTTCTTGGAAATACCAGATACGATGTCATCGACGCGCAACAATAAACAAGCAGACTACGGACACATAAAAAAAAAGCGGGGCACAGTTAGACAACAAAATCCCTTGTTTTACATATCCCTTTAATCATATATACTTACTTCAATGGCAGTCTTGATGGTTTGTACCTTGACAGCACTTGGTTCCCAGACGCCATAATCGTTCATATCCACTACCTTGCCAGATTCACCATCAATTCCAAATGAGTGTTCACCATTGGAATGCTTGGCTCTCAATTGAGTTAACACTTTGATAGAGTTTCCACCACAGTTTTGGACCAAAGTACGAGGGATGACTTCCATAGCTTCAGCCACAGAGCGATAAGGCCATTGTTCAACACCTTCCAGTAATTTTGCACGTTCTTCCAATTTGACAGACACAGCCATTTCAGTGGCACCACCTCCAGGGGCAAGTTTGGCATTGAAAAAGACGTTACGGGCAACACACATAGCATCTTGAAGATTGCGTTCGATTTCCGCAATGACATCTTTGCTGGGACCACGTAAGATGATAGAGCAAGCCTTGGGGTTATCACACTTGGTCAAGAACGTAAAGTATCTAAATAGGAAAGGCAAATAAAAACAGCGTATTTAATGAATATCATATACTCTACTTCATTAAAAAATCATCAACTTACTCGTCACCAATTTTGTTAATGTTAAAAAGACCACATCCAGTACCGACGTCAGATTCACGAAGATCATCTACACGGTTGACAATAGTGGCACCAACTGCACGAGCAATACGGTTGTTGTCTGTTTTGCGCACACGACGAATGGCTGTGATATTAGCTTTGACAAAGTAATGTTGAGCAAGATCTATGTTTAGAAAAATAGAAATAAAAAACTAACGTCAGTAAAAAAAAAAAAAAAAAAAGTAGGTATAATTTATTGGCGCTTGCTTACCAGAGACACCCTTTTCGGTAAAGACCAAATCAGGCTTCAATTCAATGATCTTATCACACATGGCTTTAATTTGCTCTTCTTCAATTTCGAGAATACGATTCCAGTCAGCTTCCTTTGTGATTTCAATGTTCGTTTGAGATTCACCCTTCTTGTATTCGAGAGGACAATCCAACAAAATTACTCGAGGGTTTTCAATACGACGACGCATCTTTGGGTGAGTGACGTCCTTGGCTAAAATAATACCGTCCAACACTTCAGATTGTTCAATTTCGCCACCAGGAATCTTTCAAACGTAAAAGTGAAAACAAAACAAACCAGTTGTCAATACAGTGTCAATCCGTCTGTTCCATCACCTTTCCTGTTTTTTTTTCTTACTTTTTCAACACGAGCATAACGTTTGAGATCTACTTCTGTTTTACCGGTGCGTTCTTCATCCTTGGCCACAGTTCGTACGGCGTCCAAAGCGAGTTTACACATAAGATCACTCCAGGTACTGACGAATTTGGTGCCAATGGAAGACTTGATCAATTTGAGCATTTCTTCATCACTATTCACGTCCACAGGAGTAGAGATATCTTCCACAATCTGTAAAGCATCTTCCAAGGCCTTTTTGAATGCACTGATAATGACAATAGGGTGGATATTGTTTTCGATATGTGGAAGGGCACGAGCAAGGACTTCACCAGCTAATAATAAAAGATGATATAATGTTATATGGTTCAGTAAACGGTGTAAATATCATCATTTCTGTTGTTCCTGTCCCTACCTAAGATGATCACACTAGTAGTACCATCGCCAACTTCTTCATCTTGGGTTCTTGAGAGTTCAATCATGCTCTTAGCAGCAGGGTGATCCACTTCGATTTCACGCAAGATCGCGTTGCCATCATTAGTCAACAGGATGCCACCCATAGGATCAAGCAACATCTTGAGCATGGACCGAGGACCCAAACAGGTACGGATGACATCCGCGACAGTCTACAAAAATAAAGTGTTAGCGAAACTTGACAGGTTTACAGTGATGACAAGAACTGGCAAGGACCACTCGTTCATTTCTTTTTTTCTATTGACCATACCTTTGCAGCAGTGATATTGGAGACTTGAGCCTTACGACCGGATTCCCGCTCCATATTGGTATCTGTGATGAGGGAAGATGTAAAAAAAGAAAGATGAGATGACGTTCTGATGAGTTGACAGGTGGTTGATTCACGTCTAAATTGATTTCGTATATCACATAAAAAAAAACATAACACATATCGCATAACTCAGTAATAATATTGTTTGTAAATCTTACTCATGACAACAACTGGCGATTGCATCGTTTATGATTCTGTACGTATATTAAAAAAAAAAAAAAAAAGGTCGGTGAGAGGAAGAAAAGGAAAGAAGGGAGAAGAAAAAATATTCAGCTCACGCGTATACATTTGCCGACAAATAATAGGCCTAGAAAAAAAAAAGCAGGCACAATGTTTTCAAGACCCGATATTTCGTAGAATGAGTTTAGAACGAGAGCGCTCGAAACTGACTTGCCTGCGGAATTTCCCGCTCAGAAAAAAATAGGGGCGTTTTGTGAATTGTTGGCTGTAGTTTGGATAACGACTTATTTTTTTGGACCTCCTGGGCATCATCCTTTTTGGGTGTGCGACGAGTGGGTGAGGTTAGATGCAAATTTGAGCGGATTTCACTTTAAATAAATGAGAGATAGTGCTTTTGACCAGCTAATATAAAGATAGAGTTGATCCAGGAGAACACTTCATTTTGATCGAAAGAGCTGAGACTGGTATGTGGAATTGCACAAAACTTAAGGTAGATAAGGAAACCCGACCTTTCAATGACTTTCAAACGGTGAATTGGGGTTTAATAGAATTCTATAAGGTATCTAGAATTATTCTGCAGCATCAACGATGTATTTGGGCGAAAAAAAAAAATCGATTTTTTTTTTGGGGAGAATGATGATTATACTCCAGCCAGTGACCCCATCGACTTCAAATTTTTATTAAATGCAAGAATGAAAAGGCAAATGTTTTTTGTATGGATATCTAGCCCGCTCAAAAACAACAGTTTGTAGTATAATGACGAAAATGTCATATTCCTTGCCAAAAAAAAAAACAAAAAAAAAAACTATATACTAACAGCTAATAGTGGTCCCAAATCCTGAATTCAAAATGAAAGAGTTTCCCATGCATATAGTAATCCCTTTTCTGAACCCCCCCTTCTAAATTAGCCCTGATACTAATCTAAGATCACCCAAACCTGAAAGAAGTTGGATGGTGAGGGGAAAAAATAATAATAAGTGGGGTATATAAATATTCACGTGGGCGGGATTTGAAATGGGTTTTTGTGGTCACTTGCTGAAGCATCATTCTGATTATTTTCGATGACCTTTTTCATATTGTTCAGTAATAAGAATTTGTTGGTAGAAGTACATTAGACGAGATAACAATGCAATAAATGTGATCATAAAAAGACTTTTGTTTATTTAAGTACAAAAAAAAAAAAAAAAGAGAGAGAGGAGGGGTCTATCTACGATGCCATGAAGCGGTATCCATTTGCCTTGAAGAGGTATTCATTTTTGATGCGGTATAATCTAGGGATAACATAGGGGAAGGGTGGTTTCGATAATATATACAATAAATAAAGGAAAACAAAAGCACGATCAACACCCATCCACCTACAATGATACAAAGCACGGATACCGGACCAAGACTTTGAGCTGCATTTGTATCACTGAGAATGGCCACCAGAACCGATGTCCACAGAATACATGAAAAAGAGACGGTTCGAAAAAAGTTGATCTATCAGAAGAAGAAGAAAAAAAAGGATGAGATCAAGAATCACAAACACCGATTTATTTTATCTCTATATATACCTTATCAACATAACAAGGTTTGGTCTTGATGTTGTAACAGATCATCGTCAGTAAAATGATGATGGAGAGGATGGCACGCATTCTGTTCTTATTGGTAGTAGATTCAACCAGTAGAAATACAATGGCAAGAAGCAAACCTAAAAGAGTAATAAGGCAATACGACCATCAGCCAATGTTCCCATCAACTTATTTCGACCTTCTTACCCATATTCTTGATAAAAGCTACACTGATAGATTTGAACGCAATTTCATTTTGGAGGGGAATTCGTTCATAACTTGTCAAAAACATGGTCATCAAAAAATAGGCAATAATGTACCCAAAAAGTGAGAACCAAAGATAGAGTTGTTGAGAGATATTGGGTGCATGGCATCGTAACGTTTCGGCATAATCGTTGGTAGCCACATTCATTGACTGGCATGCCGCTGAGCTAACAAAAGTCGTCTAATGATCGAAAAATCCATTCAATATCAGTAAACTCGTTTCCACAATATGTACAAACACAAAGATGCATATACTTACCAAGACTGGTATGTAGAGTAATGTCTAAAGAATAAAAAGAAAAGAGGGTGAAGAGTAGAGTTGAGTAAACCACGTAATCCTAAAAATCACATTCGAATGTAGCTTACGGCAACAGAGATACACCAGCGCACCCAGCGATTGGGAATTTTATATGGGTGGTATAAATTGACACCATGCACCAGAAGAGCCACCAACAGACTCACGATAGTCACCACAAAGGCCGACCAAACAGTATAGGTATACCACACCGGCGTACGCATATCTGGCATCAAGCCACCGGCATTCATAACCAAGGAGGTAAAGCGTGTAAAGTGAGTAGACGAGAGAGTCGAGGAGGAGGTATCAAATGAGTTGACAGTGATAAGGTCACGTAAGGGAAAGGTCAACAGCTGGAAAAATTCGATGATCAGGATTGCTAGTTGAATCCAGTTGGAACCCATCGATGTGTCCCAGTCATCAAATTGAGTTTTGTAAATTGCATTCATGTGCGCATCGTCGTCACCAAATAGTTGCTTCCGTTCCCGATAGTAAAAACGTTGTCGTGTGATCAGAAAGAGATTGATGGATAGTACAAATACAAAGAGTCCTGCTTGTAAAGTCGTTGATCTGCTGCTTGTAATGGTGTTATTGCTGACGGTTGCGACAAGGAGAATGAGTGAGACAACAATACCCACAAGGCATAATATTGAGAATGAATGGTGGAATCGATGTGCCCAGACCTTGTAGTGTTCCCGGGATATTAGCGGTGGTTGTTGTGGTTGGCGATGGATATAGGAAGTCAAGCTGGAATGATAAGGATCATAAGTTACTGTGGTGGTTGCAGTGTTGGTTGGTGAAAAAGAAGGCGTATGAATTGGGGGTTGAGTTGTTTTTAAACGAGCAGAATGAGCGAGGGAAGGATAAACTTGTTGAGAAGAAGAAGAAGCGGTAGAAAAAAAATAACCTTTCCAAACCACAACTAAAAGACCCACCAATGGAATTTTGAATGCCGCCTTGACTTGATCTTTTAAATTTTCTACTAGCTGATCCACTTCCTTTTGTCGCTCCAATTCGTCTTCGTGCCGCTGCTGTGGAGACACTTTGTGCCATTCAGTGTACCAAAAATAAAATATAAATGATAGTAAAAGTAAAAAGATAATGGAGAAGAAAAGAATGATCGAAACTAGGTCGTTCGGGGCAAATTCTGGATCACCAGAGTATTGCTGTTGATAGGATGCATAACCAATGGATGAATTGTTGGACATGAATGGTATAATTGGAAATATTCCCGCTGTATCCTGTGTTGATCTTTGGGTATTGATGAGGATGAGATATACTACAAAAGGGATATTTTTTTTTTTTATCTAGAATGAATATATGCTGTATGTATATAAGTTGTATAAGATGAACAAGGAAAAAAAAAGGAAGAAAACGAGAAAAAAGAAAAACAAAACAAAGAAAGTATCCCAGTTATACCTAGCCTACAATGCAACATGTTTACTATATTTGGAAGCTTGTTTTCAATAAAAGTAAACAATAAAAAAAAATGCCAGCGATACATGCCAATGGTCATACATGACACCATTCAAAAGGGGGAAGAGGTGGCGGTTATTTTACCGAGAATATGGTAAGCTTTAAAAAAAATGTGCTTGTCTATGTTATAAGGTCCATTCCAGACCTGGGGAAGCGTAAGATTAATTTTCTTATTGGGGCGCGTATTCGGACACTAAATTGAAGCGATAAAAACTGCCTAAAAACGTAGCAGGAGTTGTTTATTAGTATAAAAAAATCATACCCGACAACAATCCAACAACGAGTGTAATAATAAGTATTGAGGGGATTCGATAAAATAAAGAGATAGTATAAATTGAAGGATGACAAATGTAGGTTTCGAATCATCGCGCATGAGCGGAGATGTAAATAGGCGCGACTTGTAATATTTTTTTTTCTTTCTTTTTATTCACTTTTTTTTTTCCCCCTTTGTCAAATTACACAACCTTCAATGACACGCCCTTCTCCAACTGGTTCCTCCATCATTGACTCTGGAAGCAGGGACAAAAGTTTACCTCAAAAACGCCCTCGAAATGACAACAGCTTTGAAAGTACCCGTGATCGACTGACCAGGGATGTCTTGACTCGCCAAAACAACCCCACTGCGACGAATAGTACGACGATGTCTGCCCCCTTACCTGTCGTCCCCACTGTCTCGCCAGAACAAATGTACTCCAACTTTGAAGAATGGATAAAGATGGCTACTGACAATGTAACTGCTCTTCTTTTTTATTTTTTGATTTATTTCTGCGTATACTAATTGTTTATTATCCATCATCTATTTATTTATATAGAAAATCAACGCCACCAACAGTTGGAATTTCGCGCTTATTGACTACTTTCATGAAATGACTTTTATTCGTGATGGTGACTCGATCAACTTTCAGCGTGCTTCTTGTACTTTGGATGGTTGTGTCAAGATCTATACTTCACGGGTGGATTCCGTCGCTACTGAAACCGGAAAACTGCTTACTGGTTTAGCTGATCAAAAAAGTAAGTCCCTTAAGGGTGGTGTCAAAAGATCAGAAACTTATATCATAATTTTATAGAGGACGGGCTGGATGATGGCGATCATGACGGAGAGGATGGTGGCCACGAACGCCGGTCAAGACGACGAGTAAGTAAAGAATCCTGCGTGGTGTATTTAGAATGAACATAATGAACTAATAAATCATTTATCTGTGGTTTTTTGTTTCTGTTTCTGTTTTTTTTTTTTTTTGAACATAGACGCATCGATCGGAAGCGACTCTTCTCAAAGATTTTTCTAGTTTGGCATTGAAAAAGTTGGACGTGGATTTTGCCGTGGATCCTCTCTTTAAGAAAACCTCTGCCGATTTTGACGAAGGCGGTGCACGTGGACTGTTGCTGAATCACTTGAATTTGGATCAAGACTGCAAAATTATTTTCGATTCCTCAGACGCTAGGCGTGAACAAGACGACGACGACGACGACGACGGTGACGGTTTCGATGCCGATACCGATACCGATGGCGATAGCAGCAGCAATGACAACAATAGCAACATTGAAGATCATAGCCACCAGGCCAACCCTCAGATATCATCCAGCACAGATGGCAATGTTGGTGACGCCCAAAACGATGATAATGACAAAGTGATTGCAGATGGAAAAAATAGTTTGTTTGACAACCCAATTGCACCGGCTGGCCAACTTGATGCCATCGACGATCCCGCGAACCCGAAATTCATGGAACAGGAATTTATTGAATTATCGACTTTGAAAGGTAATTAATTCCTTCTTTTCTCCTTATATATATACTAAATATTAACAAAACCACCCTTGTATCTTTTTTTTTTAGCAAGATTACGTTTGGATGATTTATTTTGTGATTTACAAATTTGTCCCACGCTGAATCAAGTTGATTTCTTTACAGATGGCACTATATCGGTATCAGGTTTCGACAAAGAGGACAATGATCAGGATGGCGTGGACAGGACAGATACCGCTGTGGAGGATGAAGAAGAACAAGTCGATGCTCCTGAAGAAGATCAATTCGATTATGGCTATGATGCTTTTGATTTTGGCGATGATGATGCTGGAGATGACGGTCAAGAACTTATGGACCCTTTTGCAGATCCTGTTGATGGCGACGATACTCCTGGTGAAGATGGTCGTGATGACGAGCATAATACAATGGAAATCACCGAAACTGATCAGGTCACCAATATATCCACCAATCAAGAAAATGAACTCCTAAGCTACTTTGATACCACGCTATCCAAAAATTGGGCCGGGCCAACACACTGGAAACTACGAAAAACAAAATCTAGTAAGACCAAATGAAAGAAGTAAGAGACATGATTTATTTAATATACTGATATACCTGATGATATTTAGCTTCTGTGAAACAAGATAAAAATCATGACGACGGTACAAATTCAGCGGCAACTGAACGATCACAAAAGAAACCATCGGCACGACTCTTTACAATCGATTTTTTGGAAGGGGAGGATATTATAACAGACGACATCTTTGCTCTCCCACGACGGGCAAATATCACTGTCAACAACACCAAGGATCATTCACTTCACTTATTACCTGATGATGAAAATTTTTCTTCCAAACAATTACTGCGTTATTTTATGAAACCTGTCTTTTCGGTATGTATACATACATCATTCTCTGGTACCGGATAGTTGACCTGTCAATCCTTTTTTTTTTTTTCTTTAGGTGGCTCGTTGGAAAAACAAGAACTTCAAATCTCAAACTGATGAAACTACAGGTAAAAACGAAGTAGCAAACAAACAAAGCAAAAAGATAAATACTTTACTCATGCCTGTTATATATATATAGAAATTGTTGACGATGGTCCTCATGACGTTTTTGATTTGGATCAGGGACCGGATATTAATTATTGGGCAAAACAAGAAGATGTTGAGGAACCACAGGGTATAGATTTCGGCAACGACGACTTGCAATTCAATGACGGTAAATATATTCTCTCTTGCTTGAAAAAAAAAATGCGTCTATCTGAAGCTTTGTTTTTTATTCATGTTTTGTTTATTTATTTGTTCTAGATGCCGTGAGTCAATTCGACGACGTACCAGCACAGCAAGACGACTACAATGACACCTTAGATTTCCTCACCCAAGACGAATCAGCTGTATATGGCGATCCATTGATTACCAATCATCAAATCAAGAAAACGAAAACCCCTTATGTAGACTACGCTCGAACTGCTAAACGCGTGGATGTGCGAAAATTGAAGGAAAACCTATGGAGAGCTTTGATCATGGACCCAGCGGTAAACGCCAAATACAAATGACATGTACACTTACACAAATGATTACTAATGTCTTTTTTTTATTTATTTTTCATAGAATAAAAAAAGACCTAGCGAAAACGGCAAGGTATGTGGAGAACGAAGGTTTACCGACGTATTAAGAGATTTGAAGAAAATGTATCCTCCCAAGGTCATGAAGGATATTTCGGTGCCGTTTTGTTTTATTTGTCTTCTACATTTGGCAAATGAACAGAATTTGGTGATTACTGGGCTGAACCGTGCAGATGAAAATGATGATGGTGATGATGGTGATGATCATGTTTTAGGTGACGATTCAGATTGGATGGCAAGTGAAGATATGCTGAATGAAGTCAAAATCGTCCAAATCTTATAGATATTATATCCCCTCTCCCCTCCCACAGCAACTCATGTGAACGCATTATAGTACTATTTCCCCCTTGTCTTGTTAATACAATCCCGTCCCCATAGCTCTCTTCCCTTTTATCCTTTCCCCTCACTTTCCACTTAGTTGTATATATATATATCACTTTTATATCATATCTGCTGTAATAATAAAACGCATATGCTTCTTTTTTTGTCTCCGTCTTTGATGCTTAATATTTTACTATCATACGTTATCGTACCTTTTTTATTTTTTTTAATTTTTTTTTTTTTGATGGTGATGGTGCAATAAAAACTCTCCAGGGCTTGACATCAATGTGTGAAATAAGATCATTGCCAAAACATGTCAGTGCGGGATTGGGGGGAGTTACGCACACTCATACATACGGTTTTTTTTTTTTTTTTTTTTTTTTTTTTTTTTTTTTTTTTTTTTTTTTTTTTAAAAATGAAACATCGCGCATAGATTACAGCGTTGAAAGCAGTTGAGTAGTTTATATTACTTCAAAATGTTGACATTGAAACACTTGTCCACGGAATATATTATACCCAAGGCGCACCTTCGACTGATTTAAATAGATGCTTTTATTTTATAAACTAGAAATAATAAAAGGAAGGCTTATCTAACTCTGAGAGGAGGTGAGGGCGCGGTTACTTTCCCTAGTCTAAAGAGTGAAAACAATATAATGCAGTGCGGGTGTGACAATAGAATTAAAAGCAGTAAAATAGAGCAAGCTAATTGGGGTTTGTGTATGAATGAATATATATATATATATATATATATATATACGTTCCATGAACGTTGTGCTTATTGGCAACGAGGAGTCTCTTTTTCAAATTCCGACCGAGTTGGTGTAGAAGGCCATCAATATGGACATTACTCACCATCTTTTGGGTCACAGAATGGCTAACTAATAAAAGAAATATTTTATTGAAGTATATGTACTAAACTACAGTTGCAAGGTTTATTGTCACAAGACATCTAATAGATCAAATGGAGGTAGTATGTGAGAGATTAACAGGGAGATTAAAGGAAGTTCAGAGGAATGGTCTGCCATAATCTAACGGCACGATCGCAAAAAAATGTGTAATATACAGCACAAGGGTTAATAAAGACTGGAAGGACAATTGTTATTGAAGCATGTAAATAAAAGACATATTTTATTGAAATGCCGATAAAAATATGATACACTAACATTAAACTAAGCTAATGAATGCTCAAGAGAGCCAACTGATGGTGCCCACAGATCCTGGAATCAAAATGAAAGGGTTTCCCCATGCATCTTGTGATCCCTGATCTGAAAACCCTTCTAAACTAGTCCTGACACTAATCTAAGGTCACCATAACCTCAAAGACGTTGAATGACGGAGAAAAAAAAAAGACGGAAAAAATAAAATGAAAGAAAGAGAGACGAAAAAAAAGTGGAGTAAATAAATATTCACGTGGGCGGCATTTGAAATATTTTCTGTGGCCTCTGGTGACCATTCCCTTAATTAATACAAAGGAACCCCCTTTTTTTTTGCTTATCACTTTTTTTTACAGCAATCAACACCGTAAACTTTAGCAACTTGATGATCCTATTATAATGACAGCAAATGTTACCATTATACCGTGGTGACTTAGATGTTCCCTCTTCATTTTACCTCAGCTACGTCAACAACGTTGCAATTCTCTCTATCCTGCGATCGCCACATTTCAATGTCTGCGTTACAGTGACTTTAAAGTCAGCATGAATCAAACTGGGTATATGTTGGTTTACAGAACAGCCTTATCCTCTTTATTTACTTTTACAGAAATATAACCGACCTTGCTAATTACCAAATACTGTAAAATTATGCATATGATTGACCGTGCATACATGTCCAGCATTGATAAAAAAAAAAAAACTTATTGACAGATAGAAATTTTCAATAAGAGCTTAGTACAATTATTTACAGATATTACTATCATCATCAAAATCATCAAAAGAATGTCTGGGGAAGGAAGACGAAGACAATGATAATCGGACTAAAAAATAGATCTTGAAATCGAGTGGCAAATAATAAATGTCTTATTATAGCATCGTTATATATGCAGATAGCAAACCAGGACTGTAGAATGAAAATCATATATCTTTCAATTCAAATAACGTACGTTGATTTATATTTATATCTGACAAAAGAAAAATATGAAAAGTAATTTCATGTTGATAATTTTCAAATTGATTGAGCGACTATTATTCAAAAGAAAAGTGCCCAAGTGAAAAAACATGGAACAGT
Organism: Absidia repens; assembly: GCA_002105175.1. Lineage (NCBI taxonomy): Eukaryota > Fungi > Mucoromycota > Mucoromycetes > Mucorales > Cunninghamellaceae > Absidia > Absidia repens. The sequence continues at coordinate 178,451 of MCGE01000024.1, read as the reverse complement.
TATAAAAACAAGATAACCATAATAACCATGGCATAAATTTCATTTTTTATTGATATCATGTAAACGATGACGTGGGATACATAGGTTGCTAAATGGATAGGGTTAGAATACTAGAGGAGCAAAGATATATATATGTGTGTGTAAACATAAAGGGGAAAGGTTGAATGTAATAAAACGCATACTATACTACGAGAATTCAGAGCTACTTAGTGGCAGTTGCATTGTTGGATGGCTTGGTGGTAAACACACCACCTTCCGCAATAGTAACACTTTTGAGTAATGTATTAATTTCTTGATCATTACGGATAGCCAATAGTAAATGACGAGGTGTTATACGGGCTTTGCGATTTGCATGAGCAACATCCCCTGCCAGTTCAAGTACTTCCGCAATGAGGTATTCCAGTACGGCAGTCATGAAAACTATGCATAAATAAATATTAAACATTAGCTGATAGTAATAATGATAACGATAATAAAAGACTTACCAGGAGCTTCAGCAGCAATGCGTTTAGAATAAACACGTCGGCGCATCTGACGATGAATACGCCCTACTGGGAATAACAGATCGGCTCTGGATGAGCGGCTTCGTTTTTTGGTTTTTGCCTTGGATTCATCGATACACATACTTTTCAAGAAACGTAAGTAGGTTTAGCTATATAATATATATATTGTACCAAAGAAGAAGAAAGCAAACAAAAAAAAAAAGAAAAAAGTTAGGTTTTATATCACTTTTAAACACCGACGCAATGCCATACTGCTCAATGAAACCAAATAATGAAGAATCAATGGTCTTTCATGATAAGGTGTTCGCCGTGGAGATCATATAATAGGATTTGTGGTTTTTGCCCTTTGGATCCTGTCACCCATAATATTCAATTTGATGACACCTTTTAAAAGTAAGGGAAATATATATTTCTATGTATGTATTGCATTTGGTTTGTTTGCTTCTGAAATTCAGAGAATGTATGTATAAATAATATCATGATATTCGATATCGGTAGGCACCTTTTTTTTTTTTTTTTTTTTTTGAAGTGGAAATTACAAAATATGACACGAATCATTTCGACAGAGACAGGTTTCAAGATAACGGTGATTGCAAGGTGGAGTATATGGAATAACAAGAAATAGAGCTCAATCAGCTGTTGTGTCAATGATTTAGTACAGAAGCAATGTTTCTACTTGATAGCCATATTCTATATTAGGTGTGATTGATCTGTGCACATATAGGTAACGAGCTGGAGGAGTAATGAAGCACATTTTTTTATTTAAACTTAATGCAAAACTATGCTACGCCTACTATAAACTCTAGAGTGTCTATCGTCTCATAAGCTAATAGACAATATATAAAATAGAATGTAAAACATTTAGAGCGTATGTCACACAGACTTGGACTACCAAAATGACGAAACGATTGGTAGTTGTACTCTGCGCTACAGTATAGGGAATGCATTACGCATTGTTCAACAAAAGCGTCAGTTTTATACGACATAGTGAAATTTGGTTGTGATTGTATTAAGATCGACCTTCTCGGTAATGGTACAATTTATGGAAAAAAATAAATTAGGGTGAGTATATGCCGCCAAATCTATAGTTCAAACTCAGATATCATACTTTCTTTTGTCAAGAAAAATAAAAAATGGGGTTTTCGGAAGAGCTTTCCCGAGATTTTTTTATTTCTCACCTTTTTTTCTCCCTCCATTCTTCTTCTTTTACTCTTTATTGTTGAAAAAAAAAATGGCCCACCAGCTTCCTTGGAATGAAGATACTCGTATGAATCTGTCTGATTTTTTACAAAAGGTAATAATGTCTCCCGCTTTCGGAAAAGCCAATTTTATTCACCTTACATCTTTCTATCTAGTCAATGACCTTTGCTGGGGCTATTATGGAAAATCAACAAGCACAAGCTCAAGCATCGAAGCACCTTGGCTCACTGTTACAACTCCAACAACAACCTCAACGTGGCGGTAATCAAAGTAGTCCTGAGGTTGTCCTGCACCAACTCTTTGCGGCTGCCGAAGAAAGAATGGAGACGGATAATGACAAGCGCGTGGTTGGATTGCTCAGGTCTCAAATAGCAATTTTTGTCAAGAAAACACTAGGTGTGGATGAATTTGATCATACTTATCAACACCAACATGCTGAACAAGACGGTGACAAGGACGAACAACCTAGTTTATCTTGGGCGGATGTGGCATCCATGCCTGACGAACCTGCGCATTCGCCTCGCCCTAGTCGTCATGCTGGCTATGGGGATGATGATGATAGTGAAGATGATGGGTTTGCAGAACGTGCCGAAAAACTTCACTTGGAAAAGTTGGCTCTGGAATACAACACGTACGACAAGGAGGACCATGAACCTGATTCTGATGATGAGAAAGATCCCTCTGACGGCGATGCTGTTGTCTCCCGTGGCGTCCAATCGCGAGGTGTGGTTACTTCACGGACTGCTGGTGGTGATGGGTTTTATACTGTCCAAAAGAAGCGGTATCGACGCAATCAATATCGTCAACAAGGTGGTGTGTCTTGCCAAGAATTCCAGCCTACCTTTTTGCCCACATTGTCTCCTGATACCTATTGTATTCCTATCTTCTTCCCCTCTGAAGAGAGCTATGATGTAAGTAGTAAATAAAAAAGGAAATAATGGAAGAGCTTGACTAACACATTGCGCGTTTAATTTGTTAGATGTTCCACGGGGCTTTGTCGATGGCCCGAAGCACGTTACACATTGCTGTTTTCTCATTCACCGACAACAAGACCGCTAATGTCCTGATTGATGCCAAGGAACGTGGTGTCGATGTGAAGATCTTGACGGATAATGACCAATTGGATGGCAAGGGTGCTGATGTGCGAAGATTACACGAAGAATTTGGTATTCCCTTCAAAACTGACAACAGGTAAGAGAAAAAAAGATGACCAAAACTACATGTTTACTTGGTTAACCCTCTTCTATCTTAGTGATCAATTCATGCATAACAAGTTTGCTATCATTGATGAACGTATCGTTATTACGGGTAGTTTCAATTGGTCTATTGGGTAAAACAAAGTGAAGGGATAATGATAGTACTTATAGTACCAACAGAAACTAACTCTTTGTTTTTTTTTATTGGTAGTGCTCGATTCAAGAACAGGGAAAATGTGATTATTTCCAACATTCCCTCGCTGGCGAAGGCATACGAAGAAGAGTTCCAAAGACTCTGGAAAGTGTTGGAATACGATTGACCCTTCGTTTGATTGTAATTTAGATTATTATATGTTTTAGTTTAGTTGTACTATATATATATATATATTTATAATAAACGTTTTTGCGCTCTATGGGAGTTTTGTGAAATCTTATCAATTTACTGGGTGTTACGAAGATCGTTTGATGTGTAGTTTTGAATGGGGTGATATTTCATTTTGCGCTTTGGCGGGAGGACCCTAGGGCCGGTGTTGAAAACCATAGGTTTTAAAAATAGGAACTGGGAGAAAATAATTGCGACGGGATATAAACAAAATGGGATGGGAGAAAAAGAAAAATTGGGACGGGGTACAGTACTGAATTTTTTCAATTCTTCGAAAATTATTTTGCCCAAAAAATTAAAAATGTCAACGCTCAAATTAATTGGGGTATACGCCAGCCATTTTTCTGTCAAATGTGGAACGTTTTCTGGTGCCCGCAAACCTGTCTATTAGGGTAAGCTTTTATTTTATTTTTATTTTCAAGTGACCTGTCCTTACGCTGAACCAGAACCGAAATACTGCGACGATTTACTGGCTTGCATGTTATTGGCAGAGCCGGGTGACGAGGTAGCGGCACCAAGAATTTAGGGCAACTATTGACAACCAAGTACCTCTTCAATTAGTCACGATTAATCAAACTAAGCATCTGCTTCCTGTAGACAAGCACTGGATGATTTTCATGTTTCCGTTAATGGGTCTTATCTTCAGTCGCCCCTTTACCCCTGATTCATACAGGTTCAAAAAATAAAAAATCGACCACCTATCGATTTTTTTGAAATTCTAATCCCGCTAATGTGCCTTCCAAGTGAGTTTTATCTTCTGTCTTTTTTTGTTTTTTCCCTCTGTTCTTCTATTTCTCTCTGTCATCTTTTTTTTCTTCATCATTCAACTTCTTCGAAATTGTGTTGTTCTTAGATTAGTGTCAGGAGTAGTTTAGAAGGGATTTCAGAACAGGGATTACAATATGCATGGGGAAACCCTTTCATTTTCAATTCAGGGATTAAGATCACCGTTAGATAGCTTTTTGGAGCCCCCATTAGCTTAGTTCAGTTATAGTTTGCCCAGAGTTTGTATCTACGTCTGAATAAAATATGTCTCTTTTTACTAGCTTCAATAAAAAATGGTCCATTAGTCTCTCTCAAGTCTTGTGCTATGGATCCTGTTTTTACCGTCTCGCCTTTAGATTAGTGTAGATGGTCGTTGTGTTCCAATAACAGATATCTTTTTAGAATATTCTCATACTATATAAATATATTGCATTAGCTCCAATTTTACGCATGTCCATTTAGATTTATGATGGCCATTCATTTGATCTACTTACCCAGTAGTCTCCATCATGCTACCTCCAATATCTACTTTGTTACATTGTGCCTCTCGTTTCCTAGTTTAGCTTCTATCATGCTCCTTCAAATAAAGTATGCCATTTATTACCCCATCCTTTGACCCATTACATAATTTGAGAAGTCGCTATTGTAGCTAGTTGACACGACTCAATATCAAATATGACCCTATTCTATTCCTGGTCGACCAATTATGCTACTGAACCTAAACGGTGTCATACGTATGTACTTTCCTATGAACTATTATAGCTTCCTCTATACTGGCCACACCATATAGTATATAATATAGCCCATTATGTCTATTGCGCATTATAATAATATTTATATTAATACAAACGCTAATCATAATCATAATCATAATCATAATCATAATCATAATAAACAATCCTTACCGAAAGTCGTTTGGACCTTAAGGGGCTCCCCACCATAGACTGATTTGACGAAGATCTCATTTCTCGGTCTTCCTTCTTTATTTTTTTCTGCTCATACATTAAATGTCAATCCATCCATGGAACATTGAGTGTGACGGATAAATCAAAGGAACACCCATTAAAGGCCAAAGCTGTCTAATAGCATGCCATTAAAATCTATATTTCAATAATGCATCCAATAGTTTTTTTTTTTCTTTTCTTTTTTTTGGAATTTGGGAGTCGATGCGGAAATATTTCGAGTGTTCCCATTCCAGGACAGTTGAACATTGCTCACGACACGATGAACGTTTTATTTTCCCCTTTCCCTGAAGAGTAACGCATAGTTAGACTAAAAACAAGGTTTTCTTAAGATGGGTGCTGGCAAAAACTAGATATTCAGTTACAAGAGAAGGGGAGGGGTAAAACTATGTGACATACTTATGTGGTTCACGATTGTGACACCTACAGTTGTAGAAAAAAAAAAAAAAAAAAAAAGATGGCCTTCTATTGCTTTTCTATATGGGTTTTTGGTCATCTATTTTATGGCATACAAAATTTGACCAATTTGAGATGATCTAATTGACCTGAAAATGGGCAGCGGTCGGCGATTGAACTATCAATATATTTTCTGGGAGGAACAGAGTTCGTGGAACTTTTTTCTCCTTTTTTTCACTTGAACAATCTTGACCATCTTCCCATCTGAAATATTATCAGTGATTGTGATGAAGCATTCATGAATAGTATTTTTGATATCGTATACTCACTCATAAGCAAACCATACTATCCGACGGCAAGCCCTTTATTGTGACAAGCGTTTTATGTACCCGATGATTCCCTGAAACCAACACTGAGGTTCTCACAGCACAATGTTCCTTAGTTGGATTGACTCTTAACGACACTACAGCGCTGTTATAACTCTAGAAAATTTTGTATGGCTTTGTTTCCGTGGTCCCATCCAAAAAAAAAAAAAACATTATATCCTCGCTGAAAGTTCTCCACTTGGTAAATTCTGGGTGGCCGTACAAGGAACGGTCATGACCTTATGTTCTTGTGGCACTCGTTTGCTCGGCCTCTTTTGGTGTATTCAATTCGATTTTTTTTAGACAATTATGACCATGGAGTTTGGCGACTTGTGATACAACTAGAGTCTTGGCCTATATGTCCATTGCGATGAACCATTGCATCATTGTATGATATATTGGAAAAGCAGTGCTGCAGTGGATAGGTTAGTTTTACTTTTTGATTATTTTAGTATACTACTATATAGTTTTATAATAAAATGTGTTTTCTAGTCTTTATTTATCAAAAGTTTATTAGGGTAATAATATGTTGTGTGTGTACGATTGATGGGTTGTGGTATTATTGGGTAATAGTCGATGTTTTTTGTATGATGGGATATGAGATCATATAGTATCATTGGCATTTTATGGGCAGTGGGTTTATGCATGATTGGTGTGTTATTACGATTGATGGAAATAATGTGAGTAGGATCGAGAGAACAAAGGCATTTGATACGGAGTAAAATGTATAATTAGGATAATATGCAGACGGTACAAATATATACATGGTTGCTTTTGATTATTATACAAGTGGTGTAACGTTGTATGAATTTGTCATACAATATGACTGATTGGTGGGTTAAGATCATAGAAAAGAAATAGTCTTTTTTTTCAGGGAAAAAGTCAACAACAACAAACAAAAGGGCAAAGAATATGTAGGACTTGGCAAAGGATGACGGGGCTGTATGAGAGAAAATAAATGCCGACGAACGCTCTTGAACATCACCAAAAAAGGTAATAGAATAAATCCAGGAACAAAAAGGTCACGATCTTGCTCGACACTCCTAGTTATCCAAACTAAGGCGACAGACCGAAGACAAGATCGAAATCGATGAAAAAATAACTTTTTTTTTTAATTCGTCAGTTGATTACTCGTATTTCATATAAAAATAACTTCTCCATTTCATTTTCCTTTTTCCTTGTCTCTCTTCATCTATTTTTTTTTTTTTTTACCCCCTTTTTTTATTATTAATGCCTCCGCATACCACTACTCCCATACGTCCTTACCAAAAACTACCCACTAAACAAAATTGTCAAAGAGTATGTAAAGGTCTTTTACAATCTCGACCAGAGGAAAAAAATGGTTTCATATATCATCGTGGGGCTGTCTATGCAAATAGACATGATACGGATATTGAAATGGATTATCGGCAGGAGAGTTACTTTTTCTACCTTACAGGTAAGGGCAACTACATATCAGAATAATTTACATCTCCGACGACGATAAAAATAAATCTCATCCGTTTTCTTTTAGGTGTTGAAGATCCTGGTTATCACGTCCTTGTGCAAGTCAATACCGCTAAAGTCTTCCTCATTACTCCCTCTATCGATAACACGGAATGTTTATGGAAATGTCCTCCAGCAGCACCAAACAAGCTTTTACGTTTATATGATGTCGACAGTGTTCTTGATGAACAAGATCTAGATGGCCTTTTATATGCCATGAATCCCTCCACCATTTATACATTGGATACGACCGATACTTCCGCTATTCTTCCCTTGTTTAAGTCACGACTCAGTGCTACTACTGCTACCAATACCACCACCACCACTACAGCAGACAACTCATCTGGCAGTCTTCTACGCCAAGTGCTCGATGAATGCCGGCTGATCAAATCTTCTTGGGAAATCAAAGTTTTACGACAAGTGGCGCAAGCAAGTTGCCAAGCACACATTGCACTTATCCGTGATGCCCATCCTCATCAACCTGAAGCTGAATTGGTGGCTTTATTCCATTGGATATGCTCAAGGCACGGTCTGAGCCGTCAAGCATATGTAAGTATTGATTGTAGGATTTTGGGATAGGGGGTAGCTTGAAACGTACGCTTATAGTAACAAAAAACAATATACTTCACCATTGATTTATATAGGTCCCTATTGTAGTATCAGGCAAGCGAACAGCAGTTTTACATGAGACTCGGCATAATCATTGTCTTCCTTGGAATGATCCTCATGCTATGGTATTGGTAGATGCTGGTGGTGAACGACTTTGCTATGCCACAGATATTACCAGATGCTTCCCAGTTTCTGGTGTTTTTTCCATGGAATCAAGGACTATATACGAAATTGTACTGAAAATGCAAGAGGTAAGATAAGGGAGGAAGGCGCAGTAAAAGAGAACAATATGGCTTATCAGGATAATGTATATTTTCCCAATAGACGGTCTTGGCGAATCTGAAATCCGGAGTAATGTGGGCTGATATGGAAAAGCTGGCGATTAGGATATTATGTCAAGAACTCTGCCGAATTGGAATTCTCACAGGGGATGAAGAGGAACTCTTGGAATTAAATATTCCCACCACCTTTTATTTCCACGGTATGAGACAAGGATAGAGACAAAGGGGGTGGAGGAGGGATGAAACAAAAAGGAAGTACTGATTTTGTTTTTTTAATACCATAGGACTGGGTCATTCGGTTGGATTAGATGTGCATGATGTTGGAGGGTAAGTCCGTTTGAACAAACAAAACAAACAAATCAAAAAGTCAGTCTTCTCATCATTTTCCCCTCCTTTTTTCATAGTCGAAAGACATTGGATGATAGAGATGCGGAGGACGACGAAGAAAGGCTCTCGACATTTTTGATTGACCGACCATTGGAAGCGAACATGGTATTGACGGTAGAACCTGGGGTTTATTTCAATGACGCTTGGATTGCTACTTGGACAGAATGCCCAGGATATGAACATTACTTCAATATGGATCGTGTACGACAATACAGCGTGGTGGGTGGGATTCGAATTGAAGATACTGTGGTTATTACCGATGCAGGCCATGAAAACTTGACCACGGCTCCAAAAACTGTGCAAGACATTGAACGGATCATGGCTTCTGGTGCCGCTGCTGGTGCCATTTCCGCTGACAATCATGATGATGGATGGATAGCCAACTGAAGAATGATTAATTTGCTTTGATAGACTCATGTGTGTGTGTGCGTGTACTTTTATACCATTTTATTTTTTTGTAATGTACTTTTAGCTTTATTCATGCTCTCACCTTCCCTTATATTACTACTTTATTATTGTTACTATTTATTATTATTATTATTATTATTATTATTATTATTATTATTATTATTACTAGCCACTCAATCGCATTCCCGATGTGTGATCTCTTGGGGCGCAGCCTACATTGCTTACTGCATCGTTGCCCAATGGGAACGGTCGCAAATAAAAATCACTCAGAATCGTTTGAAGAAGGCTATATTGCATTTTGTAGTTATATAAATTATTATGATATCCACAACTTTTTTTTTTTCTGAATAAAAGCCATTTTATTTTGTCACTCATTTGCTGTAGTCTTTGTTTTTTTCAGTCTGTCATTAGTATCTATGGATATACATATTATGACCAAAGTTAAAATCAAATCACCATCATAGGCGATTCTCCAAAAAAAAAAAAAAAAAAAAAAAAAAAAAAAAAAAAAAAAAAAAAAAGTCGCCTATTATTGTCAGCATAGAAAACACAACAGCTCTCATAGGTACATATTAAGCGGAACAGTATTCTTGTTTCTAATTCTCCACCATGGGCCTGCAGAAATTTTACAATAGATGTTGAGGGTACATTGAAGCATACTTACCAGTAAACGCCAACTAACGAAGTGATGATGGCTGCTCGGAAGCTCTCTACTGGGAGTCACCGAAATCATCGTCGTGTGCATTATGCCATAATGTTTCATTTATCTACCATATATAAGAAAAACAGTCAAAATAAATAAATAACAACAGATTGTGTAATATTTGGTGGATCTGATAGTAGCATTGATGGTTGAAAAAGAGAAAATATTTTTTATTGAAGCATAAGCATAAACTTTGAAGGTCAACAGCAATAACGGGATCTATTGGAACTAGATGAATTAGACTAATGTGAGATCTGGAGACTATCCAACTCTAATCTAAGGAAACACTTATAAAATAGAAGCTAATATAATATACAAGGAATTTTAAAGACGAAAGGGATGTTTATGTTGAAGCACTACAATGACGGTCTACCCTAATCAACACGAATCAAGAGGTAATGGTAGAAAAAAGGGATGTATTGTACAAGATATGAGTGGAACTCAAAGTACATTTTTCATTGAAGAATGTAAAAAGAAACATATTTTATTTAGATGTAGATACAAACTAAGACTAAACTAGGACTAAGCTGAATCAATGAAGAATCTACAAAGATAACTAATGGTGGTTCTAAATCCTGAATCCAAAATGAAAGGGTTTTCCCATGCATGTTGTAATTCCTGAGATGAAAACGCTTCTAAACTAGACCTGATGCTAATCCAAGTCCACCTAATCTCATACGAGCCACAATTGTGAAAGAGAAAAAAAGGAAGAGAGCGAAAAAAGAAAAAAGTGGGAAGAAAATAAATATTCACGTGGGCGGGATTTTAATTTTTTTTTTTTTTTTTGAGGGTCTCGTAGGTTTGCAATTTTTTATTTGGTAGATATAAATCCTCGTATTTTATTTTCGCTTGGGTTCAGTGCCATGCAACATGATCAGCTTTGACAGAATTTTACAATTTTATTATTTTTGACTCATTTGAAACATTAATTATTTATATGATATTCGATATTATATGTGTGTGTGTGTAAAGGATGCGAATCTGTATTAGAAATTGGATAGGGGGTTAGAAAAAAGGAACCATACAGTGATGGAGAAAAGAGGGATATCATCATTTAAAGTTTGACTTCACTGAAAATATAAGGGAAAATAGTAATACAGGCAATATATAACAATTGCCATGATTTGACACAGCAAATCCATATATTATCCGACGAGGCGGACCACTGTAAGTAAATGGCGTAGAAGGCGACAGCATAGAAATGATAGATTAAGGACCAGACGCTTTGTGTTAAACCAGATAAAAGTCTTACAGGACCGTTGACACATTCACCGCCGAGTTGAAAATAGTCGACACAGGCAGCTTGTAATTGAAGTAGGGCAGGATTATCACCAGCGGCAAAGAGCCGATAAAGCGACATGGCGAGAATATTAATGGGAGTCGCATGGCGTTTACGTTTCCAATGAAAACAGTCTAGGGCTTGCATGATGAGGTCGTCAGAGGATTGAAGATCAGGGATGTTAGTTTGACTCAAGAGTTGTTGGAGGAGGATAACGTCATGTAGGGCCACCGTCATGCCACCACCAGTCAACGGGTGTCGGATATTCATAGCATCACCCAAGATCATTACACCTAGGCATTGATTGGCAGAGGGCGGGAGAAATCCATTGGGCATTGTACGTAGCGTTTGGTCATGGAGAGCCTCTTGCAAGGCGGGTTGCATGTCATTTGGCAGCTGGGGTAGCACCGTTTTAATTAGATGATCTTTTAAAGCACCGTTTGACGTTGATGGAACAGGTTCAAGTACGTCCACTAGCACTCTTGTTTCATTACTACTTATTTGATACATCAGAACTGGGCTTGGATCAACAATAGCAACAAACCCATGTTGTGGTAAGGGTAAAGTAAGATTGGGAGCGATGAATCTACAGCAAAATAAAATTTAGACTCATTCAGGGGCATTTTTTATTTTATTTTATTTTACCCAACAAAATTTGACCGCACATCAGGCTTCAGATCAATAAATTCTTTTCTGAATTTAGAAAAAATACCATCTGCCACAATTGTCAAGGGTGCATAAAACTAAATATAAAAAAAAAAAGAAAATGCTGATTATTTACGCTGGTGATAAATGAATGAACGTTCTTACCGTGACAGGATCCTTTTTTCCTTTTTCTTGTGCTACCACCCCGATTACTTGTTCCTGACCATCTTTTCGAATCAAGCTATTCACTGTCATTTCCAGTACTGTCACACTGTTAAAAAAATCATTAAATCAGTTGACAAAAATAACAAACTTTAATCTCCGCCCAACACCTTTTACTTACTTGTTAGTATTTCTAGCTTGCTGGCGTAGTTTTTGGATAAATCGACCATGGTGAAATGTAATACCGGTGGCCTTCTTTTGTTGATCTTGATCATTATCACTGATGGGCTTATTTGGGTAAGGCACATGGATATATTCACCGTCACGGAAAAGGCAATACCCATAACAAGGGATACCATCAATATCCTTAGTGCAATCTGAAGAGCGTAGAGAAAAGAGTGAGTCGAAAATGATTCCTACCAAATCAAATCAAAAATAAATATTTACCTTCAAGGCCTAAAATCTTCAAGGCGTCGATTCCACCAGGTTGCATTAATTCACCAACTATCCGATCTGGCTCGGATAAATCTCGTTCTAGTACCAGTACCCGCCTATTATCTTGTCCAAATGCTTTGGCAGCTGCACAACCCACCACACCAGCACCCACACAAATAATATCGTAAAAGTTTTGTTCCATAACCAATGAATTAAAGAAATAAAAAAGAAAAGGGAAACTTTATATATTATTTGCCCAAGCTTTTATATTCTTTAAAAAAACATCAGGCAACTTTTCTTTCATCGTATGATAGGGAAAACCATTGAACGGAGTTTTTATTTTTAATGATTCTTTGCTGCTTCCCCTGCTCGAGTTTTTTTTTTTTTTTTTTTTTTTTTTTTTTTTTTTCGGACAGGATGATCTTTGATCGTTGTAAAAAGTACATCGGTCATGACATCCGCCACGATAAAAAGTCCCGTGTCGTTTTATTGATTGAGCTAGAATCATCTTTTCCAGTCCACCAAAAGAATGACCCCAATTTTTCATATTCCGACCTCGTCTTCGAAAAAAAAACAATTTCGGGCGGGCTTCCCTCTCCTATTCTTTTCTTTTTTTGCTCCTTTTTCTCTTTTTCTGTCCATCTATATTTTATTTCTTCTCCCCTTTCCTTATTCATCTTTTTCTTTTCTTTATAAATATACATATACACTCATCATGTTTTGGCGTTTTGGGTTCCATAATCCTTCTGCGGTGGATACTCTACTTGAGCGCGAAGACGTCACTTTGGAAGAAATCCTTGAAGAAGAAGAAATCCTACAAGAAACCAAGTCTCACAATCAACGCCTTATCGATTTGTATCCTTTTTTATATTGTTGTCATTATCATATCAGCATTTTTTATTTATTTTGTTACTGCTGTGACGGAACGTACAATACAAAACAAATGGAAACACGATATACCACTAACTACTATTATATCCTTGACCATGTCCTTCTCTCTGCCTTTTTTTTTATTCTTATTTTTTATTCAATAGCTTATGCCAACCAGCCAACTGCTCAAAACTGCTTTATTATATCACAGCCAATGATTTAGAAGAAGGTCAAAAGTTTAAGTAAGTATATTGGTGGATGGGGAAAGGATCGGATGTTTTACAGTGTGGACGATGATGGCATTGACGTGACGTAAGTTTTACACTACTCTGACACTCACTCACTCTTGCTTTCTTTTTGCTTTATTATCCAGGTACCCTTTCCTGTCCTCTGAAATTATCGCCTGCGAAATTCCTCAATTGGTGGATATGATTATCATGGAACAAAATGAACTATTGGAATCGTTTTGGCAATTTTTGGATCGACCAGTACCACAAAAAGACACCGCCAACAAGAAAAGCAGTAACAGTAGCAGTAGCAATAGCGATAGCAACAACCACAGCACAGACAATAGCGACGAACATGAAGGAGATGATGAAGAAAGTGGCAAGGGCGATGTCAAAAAAAGCGTTGATGATGATAATGTGGACCTTGGTTTGGAATCTTTATTGGCTTCTTACTTTGCAAAAACCATTACTGTCTTTTTAACCAAACAACCAGCTGAGGTAAGGCAAACAATAATAATTATAAAGTATACATTTCCTGATGGCCTTTGATTGATATTTTGCTGCGTACATAGATGCTTGAATTCATCGAATCGAAACCTGAAAACTTGGACAAAATTTTAAATCATCTGGACAGCTCGGCTATTATGGATTTACTACTGACCTTGGTTCGAATGGAGGAGTTACCCGAAGGAAAAGGAATAGTACAGGTATGTATATATATATAGTGTGTGTGTGTGTTTTACAACATTATTTAAATGATACTACGGTGTATAGCATCAAAACACAAAACATGTTTTATAACCTCCCTTCCCCTTCTTTTTGTTAGTGGCTCAGCGATGGTGGTTTGATGGATAACTTGATTGATCGTTTGAATCCTTATTTGGATCCAGAGGTAAGTTACAGAATAAAGGCTGGAGATCGGAAACTAACAATACGTTTTTGTCATTTTTAGGAACATTCCATCGCTCAACAGAGTATTTGTGAAATCATCCGCATGTCTCAAACAAGTTTACTGGAACAGCCTAGTATTGGGTTGAACGATTTAGTGATTAAATTGAAAAGGTAAGTGATGTAGCCATATTTCTCTATCTTCATGTATGTATATACTTAGTTTTTTATTTGTATTTGTATTTTTATTTTTATGTGCAGTGAAACTGTGATGCGCAAATTAGCAGGTTTTATGCTGGATCCAAAGGCTCCTAATGCTACCTCTACATTGATCAACGGTGTCACCATCATTATTGATTTGATCCGACACAACAACAGGTAAAGATTCTATTTGATATATTGTTAAAATACTTGACTTGACACCACCTTTATGATAGTGATATGGAAAATGATCCCATGTTAGGCAATACATATGGTTATACTGGCAACAACCCTCTAATCCGCGAAACATCTGTCTCTTTAGCCGATATGCTCAAAGTATTGGCCGACCATGTGGTAGACTTTAATCACTTATTGACCGAGCCAAGATCTGTGGTAAGTAAAAGAAGAGTTGGTAGAAATAGAGCGGTGCTTAGGAGGGGACTCTCATAGCTGATGTCTTGATTATATCTTTATATACAGAATGGACCCATGCGAACTGCTATTGGTGAACAAATGCCCCTGGGATTCGAACGATTGAAGATTTGTGAACTCTTTGCCGAACTATTGCATTGCTCCAACATGTCTAATCTGAACGCCATAGACGGAAATGAAGAAACGGATGAGACTTCACCCAGCGAACAAACTCATGATGGCGACCAGGAAGAAGATAAGGATCATGGAATGAAAGACAGATCAGGGGCCGGCAATGACGATAATGACAATCACAAGCCATCTGAACATCTGCAGGCAGAAATAAAGCAAGAAATACCGTCATTGACCACATCAAGCGAAATAGAAACACCGGAATCGAAGGCAACAGCAATAGCAACAACTCCAGCTCCTGTGCCTGACATGGCTGATGACAATATCCAAGAACAGCAACATGGTCTGCCAATGGGAGATTATCTCAAATTACAACTAGTTCGGCATAAGGTGCTGCCAACATGCACGGTAAGTAATAGGAAAACTAAATGAAAAAGGAAGGATAACTCATTTTATTTTGATTTTCATGTAGAACTTGTTTTTCTCTTTTCCTTGGAACAATTTTCTCCATTATGTCACGTATGATATGTTGCACCAAGTTTTCAACGGCAGAATGGATAAGGGCTACAACCGACTTCTTGCACTTTCCATACTCAAAGATGGGCAACTCACTACAAAAATGGCCAACGCTCAAAAAGAAAACGACGAAGAATGGTTAGTATCCCATCAAACCCTAACATGGAAGAGCTCTTTTCTTTTCTTTCTTACAACTTTTTTTTTTCTTTTCATATAGGGCCAAACCAAAGGGTATGCGATTGGGGTATATGGGACATCTGACCTTTATCGCCGATGAAGTGATCAAACTTTTCGAAGGATATCCTGAAGCCATTGTGCAAGAAATCAAGGATGATGTGGATCTGGATCTATGGTATCAATATTGTGAAAATGAACTTCGGGAAACAAAGGAAAGGGATTGCCTACCTCTGGGTGGAGATCGACCCAATGATGAAGATGCTGCCATGCGTGAAGAAGACGATGATGATGACGAAGAAGATGAGTTGGATGGTGACACAGCAAGTCAGGTAAATATAGAAGAAACAGTGATGGATTGAGTGATGGAAAGAGAGTCTGATATTGACTTTTTACTTTTATTATAGTATTCTCGTTATTTGGCTCAGCGTGAAGCTGACGGTGGTTTGGAAGATGATGAAGATGATGCTCATTGGATCACGTAAGTTATACAAAAAGGTATATTATTTGGAAACTTAACAGTTTTTTTTCTTTTTTCTAGTGGACGAAACGACAACATTTATGGTAACTCTTATAATGGCATTGGGAATAACCAAGTGTCGGGCATGGAGGACGAAGCAGAATATGACAGTGATGAAGATGAGGTAAGAAAGGAAAAAATAAAGATTGGTAGAGGGCAATTAGTGACCCTTTTGATGTATCTATTATAGCATGACAACCAAGTAATCACTCAAGATTGGTCCCGTGGATTTACAGAATTCCCTCAAGCCAATATGTTACGACGCACTCAAAGCCATGTGGAAGACGGATATGATGATAACGACGTAGAGGGCAATGCTTTTGACCATTTCGGAGACAAAGACATGACTAGCAACAGTATCAACAATAAACAACATGGCTTACAGAATGAGGATGACAATGAGGACGATGATCCATTTGGTGAATTTGCATCAAGCGACAACTCTCTTCAAGTGGATGATGATGACGCTGCCTGGGGCCTATCTACTTCTATGGAACAGCTGGACGTATCTACAAAGGACCAGACACCTACAACGACAACAGCAACGAAAACAAATCAACAATCTGGGTTTGTTAATGGGTTTGGAAATGACACCACGTCCACTACCACTATCACTACCACACCATCCGAAGATACATATGTGCGTGCCATTCGAACCAAAGAAGAAGATGAAAAATACAAGAAAGAGTATCAACTTGGACAAGATGAAGAACAAGAAGGTGAAATATAGTTTATCATAGATATTCCCTTACTACTCTTTCCCCCTCTCCTCCCCTCCCCTCCCCTTTTCCCCTCTTCCTGTATATTTTTTTTTCTTGATTTTTTTTTCTTCCCTCTGCATTTATTTTGTTGTATTTTTTTTTTTTTAGTTTGTTCTTATTCTTATCCTTTATGATTTACTCTTACTCCCCTCCCCCCTCCCCATTTGATCGATAAAGACAAAATTGGTCCTATTCTTCCTTAAATTCTATTCCTATTCCTATTCTTTTATTACTTTTACTTTGTTTTCTGTATACATACAATAAAAATATCTTTTTTTTTTTTTTGACTCAAAAAATTTTCATTGAATTCGGGATTGAACGGCATTTGAATAGTCTCATTCTTAGCTTTTTTGGTGCTGCGAATTCTTTTTTCTTTCTTTCTTTGTCTCTTCTTCACCTGTACTTCACCTATATTATACCGCCCTTACCATGAATTTATCGAGAATAGGCACACATTGTAAAGGAATCCGTTTGCAATACAACACTCGACGCTCATTCTTTGGCACAACGAAACAATGGCATCCACGATTTCGACTATCATCGTCTGACCCTCCTCCACCAACCATTGGCAACAGACGACCACCTACCATCGACGAAGGACCGTATTTCTCCCCGAGTGAGACAGCTAATCTCCTCAACACATTACGATCAAGATCGTCCCATGAATCTATCGAAAACATTTCGTATGTGCGACCCGTTGTCTTTGGCGGTGTAGCGTGTATATCAGCATTCATTATCGCAGGGGTGACATATGACCAACAACAAGAAACGGTATGGCAAAGATGGATGGCACGTATGCGGCAGCAACAGCAAGTGGGGGACGATTCATTCCAGCAGCGTCCCATGGCGTCGTGGTTACGTGGTCGTTTCCGTGGTGTCGTCGGCGGCGGCGGCGGCAGCAATGAATTGATAGTTGACGATGAAGGTCGAGTGGTTGTGACTCCGACGTTAGGTGAACTGTGGCAAGAAAAACGGGCTTTGCTGGTGGAAAAACGACAGGAATGGATGAACAAGATAAACCGACGACTACAACGGTGGCAGCAGGTTTATGGTATGCCGGAAGGAGTGCGGCGCTTTGCTTTGATCGTGGCGGGAAAGATGGCATCAATGACTGAAGCCGAGCGCACATTGACTGTGTTGGTGGGGCTCAATGTACTGGTTTTTGGGGCATGGCAGGTACCACGCTGGACACCATTCATGGTACGATGGTTCATGCATCATCCTGGCGCGTCCAATCGACCTATCACTCTCGTGACCAGTTGTTTCTCTCACAAGGACGGTCTGCATTTGGCCTGTAACATGATTGGTTTGTGGTCCTTTGGTGGGCTCGTGCATGATTATCTTGGTCGACAACAATTTTTGGCACTCTATATGACTACCGGTATTGGGGCGAATATGGCCAGTCATGTCCTCAGTTTGGCCTTTCGTCGCTCAAGACCATTGCTGCCCAGTCTAGGCGCTAGTGGTGCTATCTATGGTTTGCTCTCTGGAACAGCCTATTTGGAGCCACAAGCCAGTGTCTCACTGATTTTTTTGCCATTCTTTCCGATCAAACTTGGGTAAAGCAATTGAAAAAATAATACTTCACGATTTGTTTTTGACATACTCGTTCTTTTAATTTTTGTTTAGATATGCTTTACCGGCTATGATGGGTCTTGATTTAGCAGGGATTTTGCTGAAATGGAAAATGTTTGATCATTATGTAAGTGACTCTACGATTTTATTATTTAATTTGCCTATTGATCTCCTTTTCTTTAATTGCATATTTAGGCTCATTTGGCTGGTGCCAGTATAGGTCTGGGGTATTTGGCTTACGGGCAACAGCATGTATGGCAGCCCTTGATCAAGAACATTCATGCTATTCGAACCCAACAATCCTCCTCTTAGCATTAGTTAGCATTAGATAGTGTAGTTATATTTTGTACTATTACATTACATTTGATTGAAATAAAAGTGGGTTGATTGGAGTACCGGTGATTCAATTTGAAAATGTCAAAAAAAAAAAAAAGTACGGACTTTTGCGCGACGGGAGCGCGACGATTATTTTTCTTAAAAAAAAAAAGCTTTGGTTTATTTTCTTTGTTTCTTTTCTTCTTTTCTTCTTCACCTTTTTTTGGATTTCCTTTTTTTACTTTTCTAAAGTCCATTACTCTACTCATGTTTGTTTACAAAAGAGGTAAGGTTTTTTAACAAATGAGTGCCGGTGTTGGATGTACCTGACATGGATCCTATCATAAGGACAAGTGTGTGATCTTTGTTTTTGTGCTAATCCTCATTTTCTTTATTAATTTGTTGCATAGACGGCCGCAAGGAACAGGTGTTGTTTGACAAGATCACATCGCGTATCGAGAAACTCTGTGAAGGTTTGAACGAAAAATATGTCGTTCCTCCTCAAATTGCTCAAAAGGTAAGATCCGTCACTATATGACTAATATACCTTGCTTAGTCACTCACTTCCAACGTTTTCTTTTTTTTTTTATTCATGATCTTCACTGCTGCTATTATATCCTTGCTTGATTTCCACCTCCACCTATCTCATATTGGTTTGCTAACCAGGTTGTCACTGGAATGTATCAAGGTATTACCACGGTAGAATTGGACAATCTGGCCGCCGAAACAGCAGCGTATATGACCACGACTCACCCCGACTATGCGATCCTGGCTGCCCGTATCGCGGTATCGAACTTACACAAGGAAACTGACATAGACTTTAGCGACGTGGTGGAAAAACTCTATCATCATGAACATCCCAAACTCAAGGAGCATAATCCATTGGTGTCCAAGGAATTATACGACATTGTCAACGCACACAAGGACCAAATCAATACCGCCATTGACTATACACGTGATTATGACTTCAACTTCTTTGGCTTCAAGACCTTGGAACGCAGCTACTTGTCCAAAATCAACAACCGTATTGTCGAACGTCCTCAGCATATGATCATGCGTGTTGCTTTGGGTATTCATGGTGAAGATATTGATGCTGCTATTCAAACCTATGATCTTATGTCACTCAAATACTTTACTCATGCCACACCTACTTTATTCAATGCTGGTACTCCTCGTCCCCAGTTATCCAGCTGCTATTTGGTTAACATGCAAGACGACAGGTAAAAATAAACCAAAACAGAATTGGATGCCTAAAATGCGACAGGAAGCTCTAAGTCTCCTTTTTCTTTAGCATTGAAGGCATTTACGATACATTGATGACCTGTGCTCAAATCTCTAAATCCGCTGGTGGTGTGGGTGTTGGTTTCCAAAAGATTCGGGGGTCAGGATCCTACATTGCTGGTACCAATGGCACCTCCAACGGTATTGTGCCTATGCTCCGTGTTTACAACGATACTGCACGATTTGTAACGCAAGGTGGCGGTAAAAGGAACGGCAGTTTCGCCATGTACCTCGAACCTTGGCATGTGGATGTGATTGACTTTTTGGACTTGCGCAAAAATTCCGGCAAAGAAGAACTTCGTGCGCGTGATCTCTTCCTTGGTCTTTGGGTGTGTGATTTATTCATGAAGCGAGTGGAAGCCAATGAACAATGGTCCTTGTTTTGCCCCAACGAAGCGTATGGTCTGGATCAAGTTTATGGCGACGAATTCGAAGAACTGTACACCAAGTATGAACGTGAAGGTCGTGCAAGACGTACCATTGAAGCCCAAAAACTGTGGTTTGCGATCATGGATGCTCAAATTGAAACAGGGATGCCTTACATGCTTTACAAAGGTAAGTTTTTTTTTTTTTTTTTTTTTTTTTTTTTTTTTTTTTTTTTTTTCTGAGCTGTTCAGATTCAATGTTAATTCCTTTTCTTTTTCGTTTTCTTGTAGATGCATGTAATCAGAAATCTAATCAAAAGAATCTGGGAACCATAACTTGCTCCAACTTGTGTACTGGTAAGTTTTTTTAACGCAAAAAGACAGAAACGACATCACACTCACATCTTCCTTTTTTTTTTTTTTGGTGTCATGTAGAAATTATTGAATACTCCTCTCCTGATGAAGTGGCTGTTTGTAACTTGGCTTCCGTGGCATTGCCCAAATATGTGGACACAGTCACCAACACATTCGACTTTGAAAAATTGCGACAGGTGGTCAAGGTGGTGGCCAACAATTTGAATAAGGTGATCGACGTCAACTATTATCCTGTGGAACAAGCACGCCGAAGCAACATGCGCCACCGACCTGTGGGACTTGGTGTGCAAGGTCTAGCCGATGCCTTTTTGCTTCTCCGTTTGCCATTCGAATCCCCAGAAGCTCGTCAACTGAATAAGGACATCTTTGAAACCATCTATTTTGCTGCATTGGAAGCATCCTGTGAACTCGCAGAAAAACATGGCCATTATGAAACTTACGAAGGATCCCCCATTAGCAGAGGTATCTTGCAACATGATATGTGGAATGTCGAAGGGTCGGATCGATGGGACTGGAATGGCCTCCGTGCCAAGATCGCCAAACATGGTGTGCGCAATTCGTTGCTGGTGGCCCCTATGCCTACCGCTAGTACCAGTCAAATTCTCGGCAACAATGAATGTTTTGAACCTTACACAAGCAACATCTATACTCGCCGGGTCCTCAGTGGTGAATTCCAAGTAGTGGTAAGTAGTTGAAAAGATTAATACGTTTGGCATATACAAGGATCCCAACTAATTTACTAATTTTGCTCTTTCTATAAATATCTATGTGTGTGTGTGTGTAGAATCATCATCTACTTAATGACTTGATTGAACGCGGACTCTGGAACGAACAAACCAAGAACATGATTATTGCTCATAGTGGTAGTATCCAAAATGTGCCATCTATTCCGGACGATGTCAAGGCTTTATACAAGACGGTGTGGGAAATATCTCAACGAGTGATCATTGACATGGCTGCAGACCGTGGTGCATTTATCGATCAATCTCAGTCCATGAATTTGTTTACTGGTGAACCTACGTATGGCAAGTTGACATCAATGCATTTCTATGCATGGAAAAAAGGGTTGAAGACTGGGATGTACTACTTGCGATCAAGACCTGCCGTGGATGCCATCAAGTTTACTGTTGATCAATTGGCTTTGAAGACCCTATCTCCTGAACAACGTCAAACCGAAGAAGAAAAACTGGCAGCCATGCAATGCTCTATCGATAACAAGGATGCCTGTCTTATGTGTAGTGGCTAAATGGCCCCCCTCCCTTCCCCCACGTTCCCCAACTCTCTCTCTCTCTCTCTCGATCTCTCATTATCTCTTTTTTACATTACATTTTATATATACATATTTTTTTTTCACTTTATACATTTTATATCTATTGACTAGTCCTTGCCTTCCTCCGTTTGTGTTTTATTTCCCTAGTCATGAAAATAGTTTGCATTTCCCTTCTCTCCCATTTATTACTGCGTTGTACCTGAATAAATGCTTCCCAAAAATCTGGGTTTCAAAAAATCATTTTCTTTCCGTGTTTTTTTTTTTTTTTTTTTTTTTTTTTTTTTTTTTTTCCCTTTTAGTCTTATCTCTTCTGCATGATGGCGACAACGATTACCATGGATCGCAAAGATGAAATACGCATTTCGAAGACAATATCATATATTCTTCGACATGGCGCTATCAAGGAAAAATTAGAAGTTGGACGAGATGGATTCGTCAAGGTGTCTGATTTGGTAAGGCTTCCTTCCATTAAAAGCACCCACCGGCCTCTTTTTTCTTTTTTTTTTTTTCTCTCCCTTCATGATTCACTCAGCATTGATTGTTTTTATATAGCTTGCTCGGCCAAAGTTGAAAGGTGTGACGCTGGATCAAATTCAATATATTGTGGCGAACAATGATAAGCAACGCTACTGCCTCCGCTGGATGGATCCAAACAACATTGCTGCGGAAAACGACAATGACAACAACAAAGCATGGTATATTCGTGCCAATCAGGGTCATTCATTGGCTCATGTGGATAATGTGGAATTGGTTCGAGAAACAAACCCTTTGGACACTGTGATTCATGGAACCACCAAGAAGAACTGGTTGTTGATTCAGCAATCGCGAGGCCTCTCCAAGATGAATCGCAATCATATCCACTGTGCTGTGGGTCTACCTGGAGATCAATCTGTCATTAGTGGGATGCGGTCTTCAAGTCAGGTGCTTATTTACATTGATATGGACAAAGCTTTACAAGGTAAGTGATATGATTATCTTGCGATTTACACTTTTTTTTTTTTTTTTTTGCTTTCTGATGTTTTCGAATTTCTATAGATGGCATTGCCTTTTATCGATCAAGCAATAATGTCATCCTGACGGATGGTCTGAATGGTATTTTGCCGCATTGCTACTTCAAACAAGTCCTGGATCGTGATGGCAATAGTTTATTATAGTTTTGATTTGTATCCCCCTCCCCTTCCCCTTCCCATATATCGCTGTACAGTAGACTGATAGTACTCACCCCATCCCTTACCCCTCTCGCCGCCCAACATTGTAGATTAATATCCCTTCCCCCCCCCCACAAGTATCCTACTATAAATATAGATATTTCTTCATCAGTATAAATAAAAATCAATACAAACATCAATCCATATGTACAGCAATGTGCTTTTTATTGAATGAATTTAAAGGCTATACTACTTTTATATATGTGTGTAGAACGGTCTATGTGAAATATACGTGCATGTAAGTGTGTGTATGTGTGAAGAGATGTCTATGCAATTTGTGTATGAAGAGATGAATATGTAAATTATGTGTGAAGAGGTATATGTGCAGTGCGTGTATAAAAAATCCATACAGTCAACCCATCAGCCATGAGCGTTTTTATTAAAATGAATCAAGACTAATACGTGTGAAGTGTGCAGTTCTTTTTTTTTTTTTTGTCAAAAAAAAAAAGAAAGTAAAAAAAAAAGGAGATCGAAAAAAAGTAAATGTGTATGAAATAGATAGAATACAATAAGAACGAAAAATATCAAGATAACAAAAGAATAAACAAGTGTAATAAGTATAATAGATAAAATAAGATAAAGAAAGATAAAGAAATAAATCAAAGTAAGGAATCACGTCTACAATATAATATATATATATATATAAGGGCTACCACTAAGAAAAAGAAAAAAGAAAAAAAGAAAAAAAGAGAGGACAGTCTCCGTTTAGATCTATTTTCGAGAAGGCACACGGTAGGATTCGGCGGCAGTCATTGGATCTTCAGGGACGGGACCACTGGTTGGTTTAGGAGCAGAAGGCTGTTTTGCATATGGTGAAAAAGAGGCTGGGGGTCGATAATCTTGTTGTTGTAAATGATCAGGTGAAGGTCCTCCAGTGGTTACGTTATATGGATTCTATTCAAGTCATAAAAATAAAAATAAAATAGGTTAATTAGTTCTCTTATTATCACTTTACCGTTATATTTTGTCTTACATGATGCGATGGATTTGATGAGGCCCTTCCCATCGGAGGTCGTCCATACATAGCAGAATTGGCTGAAGCACCACCATAACTATAATCCATCATACTGTTGGTTGGAGCAGCCAAAGGCTGTTGATGCTGTGATACCACCACTGGTTGTTGTTGCTGTTGCTGGTGCTGCTGTTGTTGCTGTCCTGGTTCCATGTAAAAGGCAGGTCTAGATGCGTGGCGAGGCTGATTACCATAGGCGGTGTTGAAATGCGTGTTGCTTGGGGTGCCATTGACAAAAGCCGGTGGCGGTTGGTGATGATCACTTGACACAACATGATGAGGTGACTGATGATGAGGTGACTGATGATGAGGATGCGATGAAGTTGGAGTTGCTGATGGCGTGTTGTAGTAAAACGGGGAGGACGTTTGTTGGTGTTGGTGTTGTTGTTGTTGTTGTTGTTGTTGCTGTTGCGGTTGTAAAGGTGGGGCTGTGGCCATAGCAGTAAGACCACTTCCCATGGTATTCATATGTTGAGCCGGTGGCACAGACGGCGCCTCTAGCCCAGCCGATGGTAAGGAAGTGGTACGGAGACCACTAGAGGACGATGACATGTGTTGAGGGACAGCAGACGGCGTGGCAGATGGTGGTATGTAATTGGCATGAGAAGGTACACTTGGCGTGATGACATGAGTGGATGGTGGAGCGGGCTGTTTTGGTTGCTGTTGTTGTCCTGGATATATATTCCCATGAGAGGATGGATCATCGGTCACTGAAGGTCTTGTATAATCATAAGGTCGCTGAGTGGGATTGGTGATTATCCTTGCTGGTGGTTGCTGTTGTTGTGGTTGTGATGAATAGGGTGTAGGTGGAAATGCATTATCAGTGGACGGCACAATGGGGGTACGTCGTCCAGCGGTAGAAATAGGTACCATCGTTGACGCAGGGGTGTAAGTTTGCTGAGATTGCTGAGGCATGGTGGCTGAAGCTGGTTGAATCACGGTTGCCGACGTACCTGTTACTGAGACACCAATGGATGGATCATATACTGTAGCTGTATGTGATCCAGATGCATTTGATGTGCCAGCTGAAGGTGGTTGTGGTTGCACTTGTTGATGTTGTTGCACACCTTGCGTTTGGTACAGAGGCCGAGCAGGTATCCGTAAAGGTACACGAGTCAACGGGCGATTAAGCTGTTGAGGTGGAATATGTGGTTGCTGTGCTTTGGATAGAAGATAAAGGTGTTGGTTGTATTGTTGTTGTGCAGCAGCCGCTGCAGCCGCCTGTTGCTGTTGCTGTTGCTGTTGCTGTTGTTGTTGTTGTTGTTGTTGTTGTTGTCTTGCTGCTTCTTGTTGTTGATATTGCTGATGTTGTTGCCATTGAGCGTCCTGCTGTTGTTGCTGGTGATATTGCATAGGCAAACCCATATTTTTTAACGTCGATTCAATGAGTTGTTGATGTTGCTGCCCACGACGAGTGACATCATTCATGGCTGGATCATATAGTTTGTTTCTGAAGTTGAAAAGAGTTGTTTTCCAATGATCAAAATCCACCTTTGGAATAAAAAGAGCAAACCGTAATACATCCAAAAACTCGAATTCCATCACATTGAGTTCATACATTTTCATACCAGAGATATCGGACCATGTCTTGTTGGTGAATGTGTTGTCATCGAGGAACTTGTTGGCTAACAACATTAAAAACGAATAAGAGAGTGTTATTGGTTTCACTGCGCTTTTTTTTAACTGACTTACCCAACATAAGAGCCACCGTATACAGTCTATATTCTGACCCTTCCGCACCTCTCAGTTGTGGATTATTCCGTAATAATAGGGCGATATATTTCAAAGAGAGTAAAACTACCGATTCAGATAGTTGAGTTGCTTGCAAGATCTATATTAAAAGGATATATAAGTATGGGGTTGACAAGGACAAGAGTAATACAATAAACTCTTACAGATCGACAGTATTTCCTAAAGGCGTTGCTTGC
The DNA here is from genome assembly GCA_002105175.1 of Absidia repens. NCBI lineage: Eukaryota > Fungi > Mucoromycota > Mucoromycetes > Mucorales > Cunninghamellaceae > Absidia > Absidia repens. The sequence continues at coordinate 152,259 of MCGE01000024.1, read as the reverse complement.
GCCACCAGTTCCAGAAGAAGGGCTTGAATGATGCACAGTAGGTTGAAGTGGAAGAACAGCGGGACTTCGTTCATGCCACATGAGATACACCATTGTAGATGAAAATTCGGCCATCTGTGATATGGATAGAGCGGCAGTATGGACATCGGTTGCACTTGGAAGAGGTTCAGGTTGAGGTGTAGGGTAAGATCGTTGTTGTTGCTGTGGTAGTGGCGGTTGATGATAAAGTGTACCAGCATCCATAGTTTGATAATGTTGCTGCCTTTGAGGATACATTATTATGAAAGTGAAAGTGAGTGAGAGATGATATAAGGGATATGAAGGATTATGCTATTGCTTCATCCAAATAAAGATTCAATAAGGTAATCGAATATATACTACAGAGATATTTACTGTAATATGAGTATCAAAATTAGGAAATAGATCAAACAAAGAGAGAAGAGAGAAATAGATGGTAAAAGGGGGAAGAAGAACAAAAAAAAATAAAAGAGACTGAAATTGAAATCACTTTTTAAAGCTTTGCTCGAGGTTTTTTTTAATATGAGGGGACTCGACTTCTCAACTTCTAACTGGCTTTCAAAGTGAGGCAAGCTTATAACTTTTTTTATTTTTATTTTTTTTTGTATATGGATTATCATCATCCATGATAATAACTTTAATTGAGTAAATATTTATAAAGACATTTTCTAGTTTTCTCATAATAGATACAAAAATAAAATGCCAAGGCAAACGTGTACGTCTCTTCCTTTATCGGAGCTTGGGCAACTCTGGGGTGGGGACGAGAAAGGGAGGGGGAGGAGGGGCTGGTGTGCATCCAACCAAGGAAATTTCATCAAACTATTTCTCCCTCCCCCAATGATCCTCGCTTGTCTGATAAATATCTCGTCCTACCGTGTATTCATATTCCGACACTTTTCTATTCGACTGCGTAGTCCACGTCAAAAACCTATACACGGTATATACCTACAGTACGTATAGTATTACATACTTTTCCATTATGCTGGCATAATTTTAATTTATTTCAGTTGACCAGGTAGTGTGTATAAGTGTTTGTATAAATCCTCGAGTAATGGACCAGATTGGGACTATTTCCAGGGCCACATTGTTCTCTGTGACGTATTTCTTACATATCGATTTTTTTTTCTTGGGCGTCGGACCCTGGCGGGATGAGCCACTGGGCTATTACTTATTTTTCGTTTTCTGTGCGCTATTATATCGAATTTTAACGCAGAGAAATTATTGTTATTATTTTTTTTCTTCATTCATCCAATTTTCAATTCTTTGGTAAGAACCCAACGATGGAAGTGCTTTTTTGGACAGTACACTAACACTACAGAATAAATTTATTGTTATTCTCATAGTCATGGCTTTCCGTTTGTTGAGAAAAGGGGCTGCCGGTAAGTCAACGACCACAATGAGTACATTGCCTATCTTTGTAAACTTACGCTCCTTTTCTTCTTCTTCTAGCTAACACCATTGCTCGACCTGTTTTGAACGTGTCCCGCCAGTCACTTGGTATTTCTGCGTAAGACTTTCTCCATATAAATTCATATACAAAATAGTTCAAATGAGCTTATCCTTTTTGTTTTATTATTAGTGTTCGCAACTACAGTGCTCAACAACCTACACAACAAGGTACACCGCCCTTTAGTTAACGACATTTTTTTACGTCATATTCGAACGTGCTGACCTTCTTATTTTTATCACTTTAATATCTAGATCCTAAGCAAAAGGCGAACAGTATTATCGATTCCCTTCCTGGCAACTCCTTTGTTTCCAAGACTGGTTATATCACCCTTGGAACTGGTTTGGCCACTTTCCTCATCTCCAAGGAAGTTTATGTCTTCAACGAAGAAACCTTGGTGCTAGTTGGTGCTGGTGGTCTTTTGTTCGGTTTATTAAAGTACCTTCGTGAACCCTTTACTGCTATGGGCAATGAACATATTAACGTAAGTGAAGATTACGACGATATGTAGGATCACGATGATATCTAATTCATTTTCTTCTTTTGTTCTTTTTTGCTGGGGATGATGATAATAATGATTTCTTATCTAGCGTATCAAATCCGTTTTGAATCAAGCTCGCAATGACCATAAATCTGCAGTGCAAGAGCGTATTGACCAAGTTGGACAAATGAAAGATCTTGTGGATGTGACCAAGGCACTCTTTGAAATCTCTCGTGAAACTGCTCAATTAGAAGCCGAAGCCTTCAAGCTTAAGCAACATGTTGCCGTTGCCCACGAGGTCAAATCTACTCTCGATTCTTGGGTTCGCCATGAAACCAGTGTACGTGAACGTGAACAAAAACAATTGGCTGCTTACTTGATTGAAAAAATTCAAAAGGATTTGAAGGATCCTAAGATTCAACAACAAATTCTTGATCAAGCTGTCGTGGATGTACAAAGTAAGTGATGTGTGTATGAAATTTGTATGCCAATGTGTCGACTTTGAACTAACTGATATTTTCCTTCCGTCTTCGGTCTTCCCTCTTTGTTTTATATCATTTAGAACTTGCCAAATCTTCTTAAACACTTCATTTATATTTTTTACATACATTTTATTTATATTCAATAAACACAACCTTATACATAATTCTCTTCTTAGATTTTGATTCTCTTTTTTTCTTAATGTGATTGAATTGAATTCTAGAAATGAGGCTCTTTGTCACCATGAAAAGTATCATGCAAATTGAAAAACTTCTTGTTTTGTTCTCCCCATATATATCAATCCTAGGAACTCCTCCAGGCGATTTTTTTTTTTTTTTTTTACAGAAATTTCCATTTTCCTGCCAAGCATTTGACGAGCTGGTCACTGATGTCGTTGTTAGTATTGGCAAGACACGACGACTCAGCCCATCCTTACCATATAGATTACAACGCCTACACCAAGTTAACCCCGCTATTCAGTTATATTCTGGTTGTGATGAAGATTTTTGCTGTGCCTTACATATTTTGAATTTGAAATTTTTTTATCCCGACTATCTTTTTTTTTTTTTTGTTCAGAACGTTGACGCATACAGAATTTTTTTTCTGCGCTCCTCTTTTCCTTCTCATTTATTCAACTAAAAACCTTGTATTTTTATATAAATTTATCCTCTATATATATTATATTCTCCTTATATTGTACAAGTAATTACAACAGTTTTTTTATACATATCAGAACGCGTTATTATTCTTGTCCAAATTGCTCAATTCTCCATTTTACTTATTATATGCATCTTATTTTGTTTATTTTCTGAATGGCAAACTCGTCTTTCTCGTATGTACACCCGTGTGACTCCTCATTCTCTTACTCAAACAAAGTGGTTAGTGCCGAACAGAATGAAACTGGTTTGAAGGTAAGGCAATAAAAATCGTTTTACCAACTCGATATTTGAGCATACTAACCACCCAAACGGAATATTTTTTTATGTATGTTTCCGCAGAACATAAGCACGGAAAACCAACAGGTGGCGAAGAATCAACCACATCATTCTTTATTCAACGAGACAGTCAATCTTTATGATTATCAACCTATATTTTCCAAAGATTCGTCCGGCATCGATTCTTCTTCTTCTACAACAACTCCCACCGATCATTATTCACCCTCCAAGTTCTCTCAAGCCTCTAGGTCGGTGCCTAGCTCACGGAGAAACTCTAACGAAAGAGACAACAACAACAATAACAACAGCAACAACAACAACAACAACAACAACAGCAGCAGCAGCAGAAGTAGTAGTAGCAGCAATTGCAAGCAATCTCTAGAATCACTCTTCAACTCAAAACTGCACATGGGAATCTCCGATCACAAGTAAGTAAAACCTCTTCAATAAATTGTCTATATATCACTGTGCTCTGTTTCAACTCACGTTTTACTTATGAATAATTATAATACATTAGTATGCCTTCTATACCCGGTTCAAACAACTTTTTCGGTAGTGATGGACCTTTTGGCAAGTCAACTCAACGTCCCTCTTTATCGACGACAGACGGTCTTCCGAGGCACCCTTATCAACAATTGTCTTCTCCTACTGATATCTCGTCCACCACTACATCTGATACTTTTCAATCTTCCTTTGCTTTTGATCAAGATAGCTCTGGTAAAGCTTTTTTTATTATTGTTATTGTTATTGTTCTTGTTCTTGTTAAGCGGCGTCTGTATGTGCCTACTGGTTTTACTAAACTAGGTTGTTTACTTTAGGCGCGAATCCTATCTTTCAGCAGTCTCCTCATTTGTCACAAAACCAATCTGTGTACCAACACCAACCTTCTTCATTTGTGCCACCTAATGATTACGGTGATCTGGTAAGAACAGTACTATGACTGCTTTCATTACGAAGATGCTTTTACTTACCGTTTTGTTTTTAGTTTACCATGCAAAACACATCCACACGACATAACAAAAGCTTGGAATCTTTACGCAGTAAATCTTGGACCCAATACCTTGATCATCCTATTACCAACGGAGCATTACTTCATCGATCAGTCAACAACGAAACCAGTGACACCACGACTGAACCAGCTTTTGAAGATCACCCCTCATCAATTAACAGCGGCAAACGAACATCGAGCTATAGGATGACCACAACAAACACATTTTACAATCCCCCTCCTCCTCCGCGACGATCGTCTTATGGATGGCAACCTTCTGATTCGAATCGACATTCGGGCTTTTCTCCTGATTTGACTGGTATCAAAACTCGGCTTACAACCTCACAATCTCACTCGGATTTACGCGCAGCTCATGTTGGGATACCACAACAAGTCGGATCGTCATCAGCGGCTTCCTTTGGGTTTTATAATGGGTCTACCGATCTATCTGGATTGGGCGATTCTCTTTTAGGAAACAACAACAATGAACAACAACAACAGCAACTACCACCACTATGTCAACAATATATTCAATATGGTCATTGCACACTTGGCGAACAGTGCCATTATTTCCACCCAATATTACCTTCTACTAACTCCAAGGAATCAACGGCAACTATATCATCACCCCAACAACAATATCAGTCGTCCATAACTCATACGTCAACTCTTGGTCACCATCCAATGATGTATCCGTCCTACCCAGTGAACACTATTTTTAACACCTCAGGGACCGCTTCTCTCAATAATTCGGGGATGAACACCTCAGCAAACAGCACAGCGACTCATTTACCTTTATTCCCTGTCGGTGCTTCGTCTTCGGTTTATGGTCGATCGAACGGTGCTTTGCCATTCCACTCAAGCCATCCTGCTCTGTCTCAGCAACATATGTACAAGCAACAACAAGATCAGCCTCCTTTCCAGTCTTTCCGCCGACCTTCCACTACTGACCAAGATTCGAATCGATTCATGAACGCCAATTTGGATGACTTTAAGGGACGTATTTACGAACTGGCGAAGGATCAGAATGGATGCCGGTTTCTACAACGCAAGATCGAAGATGGGGCAAGAAACAACGCGTATGCGATTACCATGATCTATGACGAAATCCATGGCCACTTTGTTGAACTCATGACAAGTAAGTCTGATGCAACATTATTTGTGTATCTATATGGGCATAGTGGAACTGACTTGATTTATTTTTATTGATAGATTCTTTTGGAAATTACTTGTGTCAAAAGCTTCTGGAACGGTGTGACAATGAACAACGAAACAAAATTGTAGAAATTGTGGCTCCTGAAATTGTCCCGATCTCTTTGAATATGCATGGAACAAGAGCAGTACAGAAATTAATCGAGTTTTTGGCGACTTCTGATCAAGTAAGACAATAGAATGAAAGAGGCGAATTATTGTTATTTATTAATGTTGTATTTTGTTACTATTATTATTATTATTTGCTTTGATAGATCCAAATCATTACCTCAGCACTTAACCCAAGCGTTGTCCCTTTGATTAAGGATTTGAATGGTAACCATGTGATTCAAAAGTGCCTCAATCGCCTCTCGGATGAACATCGACAATTTATTTATGATGCAGTCAGTGAAAATTGCGTGGAAGTTGCAACACACAAACATGGTTGCTGTGTTCTTCAGCGGTGTATCGATCATGCATCTACTTCTCAAAAGGTAATAATTCAAAATAGGGAGTGAAAATGAAACTGACATCTCTTTGTACCCTCACACACTCATCTCTTCTCATCGATTAGACACAATTGGTAAAAGAAATCACAAGGCATGCTCTGCCTTTGGTGCAAGATCCTTATGGAAACTATGTGGTACAATATATACTGGAACTTGGTGATGCCCAGTTTTCCGATGGTCTGATTCATCAATTTGTTGGTCATGCATGCTATCTCTCGGCCCAAAAATTCAGCTCCAATGTGATTGAAAAGGTAATATATGTTTTTTCTTTTCATTTTTATCAGGAGTCATTTACTCATTATTGATTAATATTGATTAATCCTTCCATTAATTTTAGTGTATACGAGTCGCTTCTCCCGATACCCGTCACATGCTGATCGCCGAATTCATTGATCCAACTGCTATGGAAAAACTCCTTCGTGATTCCTTCGCCAATTATGTTATCCAAACCTCATTGGATTATGCCGAATCGGGTCAACGTGCTGAGGTAAAATTTCAATTGCAACATGAAAGGGAAATGCCAATCATTTAAAGTGATTAAATATACTGATAATTTTTTTTTTTTTTTTTTTGATATTTATCCAGTTGGTAGATTGTATTCGGCCGTTACTAGCTGCAATCCGAACCACCCCCTATGGCAAACGTATCTATGGCAAAATATTCCGTGACCAACAAAAGCCAGTAGCCGCAACATCAGCACCACAATCATCTTCCACCTTACCTCAACACCATCAGCCCCATTCAATCCACCCTCAACATCACCCTCAACATCACCCTCCCCGGCAGCTTTCATCCCAGCCACGCCGAACAGCCAATGGATCTTACCCAACCATGCCTGTATAAATGGTATTGGTGGGTTTTGTAATTGGTTGAGTTTATATTTTGCCAATAGTAGTTTACTTGTATATTTTTTTTATTTTATTTTACTATGTTTACTATATATATTATATTGTTGTTGCTTAGTCTTTTCTTTTTCTTTCTATTTTGTGGTTTGGCTCTGTGACCGCCCACTTCTATATGTATTTTTTTTTCTTTTTCGTAGTATATTAGCTTATTATGTCAGTTGTATCTTTTTTTTTTTTTTGTTGTCCTATATGGAATAAAATGCTTTTTTATTAAAAATTGTTGTTCTTCTATCATATGTTATCTTTTACTATGTTTTGTTTGGGGGGTTGTCATTATCATCTTATAATTTAATAACACATACACAGCAGAAAATGATATTCCGATATATAATCGATATTCGTCCAAACTTCAAAACATTCTCACATTGATTTGATATACTAGGTGTTAGGAGGAAGCCCTTAAACTGTGATTTTCAATGAAATTAGAATCCCTGTCATTTTACACTTCAATATATCGTCACTTGGGTTCAACCGGCTCCGATGTCTATGTAGAAAAAGTGACCGTAATTTATGAGTGTGCAAACCCCCCCCCCAAAAAAAAAAAAAAAAAAAAAAAAAATAACGAACAGGATATATATTGTATGTCTAGTGAAGGTTACGCTGGCAGCACGACCTAGGTTAATTGATAGGTGAAAGAGAAAATGTTTGGCATGGTACTCACAAAGCAATTGAAAGAGCAATATTATTTTTATTGTCATCAAATGGGACAGTGCATGGTATAAAAAGGAGATATTTTATTGAAGCATATTGGTAGATACTAAGACTAAAGAAGAGGGTTTCCTTCTATCAAGGTCCTCAAATGGAAGAATTTTTTTGGGGAAACATGAGGGAGACAATGTTAGATCTAAAAAAATGGACAACACTAATCCAAAGAGAATAGTTAAAAGTGGGTACAAATATACCGTACAAGGCATGAGAAAGACTGAAGGGACATCTGTCATTAAAGCACAGCATCGCAAACATTCATAAAAGTGGGGGCGTAATGGTAGAAAGAAAAAAGGGAAGTTTTATTACACAATAGAAGAAAACATCTAATGAGACATATTTTATTCAGGTATAGATACAAACTATGGACAAGCTAGTTTAAACTAAGCTAATGAAGGCTATAAAAGTCCAACTAATGGTGGTTCCAAATCCTGAATCCAAAAGAACGGGTTTCCCCATGCTTTTTGTAGTCCCCAAGCTGAAAACCCTTCTAAAGTAGTCCTGACACTAATCTAAGATCAACTTAGCCCCATAGAAGTTGAATGGTGAAGAAACAACAAAGGGAAAAAAAAATATTCAAAAAGAAAGAGAGCCGAAAAAATATAGGCGAGAGAGAGAAAATAAATAATTCACGTGGGCGGGGTTGGAATTGTGGGCGGGGGGGTTGAGAAGTGTTTGTCTCTTGTGCGCTCTTTTATTTCGTTTTTCATTTTTACGACAATAAACAGGGCAGTATTCTTCTCGTGGCAGCTAATTCCATAATTCAAAATTTGAACTATGATTTCTCTATTCTCTTGATACCTTTGCAGGTAAGATGGAGCAATTCGGCTTAGTTTAGTTGACATCTTCCCTGTAGAATAGCTTATCCCTCGCCGTAAATAGTTCGGCTTGACCTCTTGATTGAACTAGCTTTTCTGGCGCTACATTCACTCTACATCCGGGTGCACCGCCAATAATATTTACCCATACAATTTTCTAATCGCCACACATTTAGATATTTATCGAAGTATTTTCACTAGACCTGGTTTCTTTGTCATAATTTTTTTATTTACATCTGAATAAAGTATGACTTGTATTTTTGCTTTTACATTGTCTTGTGTATGTTTACTTTGTCTTGTAGAATGGGTAAAGTGTATACATATGTAGGGGTTGATGCTACGTGTGTGCGACTATCCCCACCTCCACCTTCCCCCCCCCAAAAAAAAAAAAAATAGGTGTAAAGCAACAACGATCGATCATCGTGCTCAATACTCTTTTTATTGTACTGTAACACCGCATTTTTTAATTCGCTACCATTTCCCAAAATCTGGGAATCTCACTCTTACAACAAAGTAGATCTGTCATAATAAAACATCAAAAGCAATAAAATCAAAAACTTATATGGTGTGGCTCACTTATAATGTCAAATACTAGGCATGATCCTAGAAAGCTGATGATTTTTTAAAAAATGGCCACCTCAAAAAAACAATGTATAAACATGATAATTCAGACCTTTAAGAACAAAACGTGTACATCAGTTTTTTTTTTTTTTTTATAAAAAAAGAAAGTTATCAGCCTTCAAAAGAAGAAGACTTTGCCTGGCTGGCCTAGGATTTGAAACGTATCTGATGTACTAAAAAGGAAAATGATATGTGCATTTATTTTGTAAAGCACCGCGAAAACTGTAAAATATTATACAGAAAACAAGGTCCTGTTTTTTGCTTGTTCCCGCTCCCATATCAAGCGTAGTTAGTAGATGTAGATGTAGATGTAGATGTAGATGTAGATGTAGATTGTAAGACTTGCAAATGAGGACTAGTTTATGTATTTTTATTTATTATTTGTACAATAAAAAGTGCCATCCCTTCTATTTTGTTGTTGTTGTACGGACACACACCCGTTTGTATGTTTCTGCTTATAATAAGTCTATGTATACACATTTGGCAAGACAATCAAAAAATGATAGAAAAAGGCAAGACAAAGTTTATTCAGTAGTAATTATAACAATGACAACCAATACTAAACTATGAAGGTTAATCTAATAGTGGTCCCAAATTCTGGATCCAAAATGAAAGGGTTTCCCCTTGCATCTCGTAATACCTGAGCCGAAAACCCTTCTAAACTAGTCCTGACACTAATCCCAGTTGAACATCATCCCATTGAGATCAATGAAATGGCGGTGACTTGAGAAGAAAAAAAAAAAAAAAAAAAAAAAAAAGAAAGGAAGGAAAAAAAAAAAAAAGCTTTAATAAGGCATTTGTCAAACTGCGATCGAAGTCATAAAATTGAAATGAAAATTGAAAATTTAACATTATAAGTGAGCCACCATATCATATACTGTTTCACACAATTCTTTATTAAAAAGGAGGGAGAGAGAGAGAGGTAGGATAATAATGTACTAAGCTAAATCACTACACTATATGGATATAATAAATTAAATTAAAGGACCAATGTCGTACATCAAAATTCACGCCCCCTGCGACTTTATCCTTGATGACGCTTCAATCAGAGTCCAATCTTGATCTTGATCATCCAGTGCCGTAGTTGCTGTGTCTTGTATATCGTTATATTCATCATTATCATCGCCATATTCAAAGGCATCATTTCCATGTGTTTTGAGCGCCGATGACACTGTGCGTTCACGAGCAATATCCATGTCCCTATAAATACATTGAATTGCTGTTTCTACGCCGGTTTCCTTTATAAACACGCACAAGCACGAAAAGGTCAGAATGAGTCCCATTGTTATCCACCTTTGTTCTTGTCTCTTTTCCTTACCGTTCTTATTTTTTCGCCAACTATATTGGCCGTTTTGAGCATAGATTCGTCCGTTGTGACAACCCGCAGAGCTGCCGACAAGGATTCTACCGAGAGTTGCTTCACACAGAGACCAGCACCCATTTCTTCAACACGTTCACCCCAAAAGAATTGATCAGCAAAAAATGGTTTCACCACCGTTGGTCTACCTGCCCTGAGTCCAGCTGCAGTTGTACCTATAAATGGAGAAAGAAAGCATTAAACAGCTGTCGTTCCCCTCCCCCCCCTTTTTTTTTTTTTTTTTTTTTTTTTTTGGTAATACCACCATATCTTACCTGCACCACCATGATGAACAACGGCTCGTACTTTTGGGAAAAGCCAGTCATGAGGGACAGAGTCGATATTGAGAATAACATTGGGATGCCTTTCCAATAATGGGGTTGCTGCCGGACTTCGGTTTTGCTGTTGGTTATTATGATTGTCCTGAGCAAGACGAGAGGACCATCCTTCGGAAACAATGGCACGTACATTGGATAGGAGTACCGCTTCCACAATGATTCGGATGATTTCCTGAGGATCGGATACAATGATGGAACCAAAGCCAATATAGACAATTGGGCGTTTATCTGTTGAATTGAAAAATGATAGTAACCTATCATCAGGCTTCCAGCCAGTCTGTAAAAAGCAACACATATAATTAGAAAAAGGGTCAGTATATGTCAAATGATTCTCTTAGATTATATATATATATATATATCAGTTTTACCTGAGGATTATCCAAAAACCAATAACCAGTGCAGTGCACCCAGTCCATCCAATCCAAGGGGCTAGGGACAATGCTTGTACTAAAGGAATACAGATAAGGAATTTTCCAAACTTCAAGTTTTTCGTATGATGTCGGAGGAAGACCAAGCACCTTTTCACGGAAAGCATTGGTACGAGTTGCAATAGCCCTCCAAACAGCATGGTCAAATAATACATATGTCATATCATTGTAAAGTCTTCCTTTGGGATTGTTCGGCGTCGCAAATGGATGTGGGAATGATCTTGTACGTGTCATTGGCATAGGGAAGGACCTGAAGTAAGGTACGCCTAGTAAAGATAAAATAAGATGTCAATAATCGTGCCAAAAGCTAGATGCTAAAATTATCATTTACGTAGTTTTTCTGCCATGTGAATCCCAATCATCGCACTAGGGCTTTCAATCAATACATCTGTTCCTTGACATGCAACCCAGGAGAGTTCCAGAAGTTCATCGATCCACACCTTGAACTAAATAGATAATACATGTGGAATATAAGTACATATACACTCACGTTTTCTAGTTTTTGCTTACCAATCTTAGACCTTCTACAACAAAATTGACACTGAAGAAGTTGTTTTCCACACAAATCCGCTATAGATAATGCATATCGAATGAAATAAAACATGAGTACATAATCCAATCATCAATGCTCACGTGGTACATTTACCATTAGTTCTCCTGGATCACCGCCAATTGATCGGAATTCTATATGGTGTTCTTCAATCCAATCCTTGAACTCATCATGAGTAGCAATCCTGCAGGTGTGGCCATCCTTCATTAGAGACTTGCATAGCGCGATGTAAGGCTGGACATCACCACGGGTACCAATAGTAATGCATGTAAAATGCAATGGCTTGTCAGGCTTCTTGTATTGAGGTTCGGTACTGGCTGATTTTGATAAAATAGGTCGTCCTACACAATTGAATGCAAATATTTGGTCACTCTGTCAAGTTTTCTAATAAATATACCGCTTTTTTATTCTTAATTCTTACCTTGCTTTATTGGTGGAATAACATGTGATAGTCCTTCTTCGTGGCGATCAGTTCCCAAAAGCCGGTCTTCCCAATCCTTCAAGGTTCTAATATTAAAAATTATTCAAATACTGTAAGCATCCGTTTGTAGAAGTTGATTTATGTGATGTTAGATCTTACTGTTCAGATTCTTGCGTTGATTGCTGATTGTCAAAAGCTCGCTTGTGCTGTAAAAAGAGCTGAGCAAAGCAACTATTGCGTCTTGATAGCGAAGAGAATTCCAAGAAGATCTAGAGGGATAATTTATGCAAAAAAAAAAAAAAAAAAAAAAAAGAGCCACTGATGTTAGATCGACTTTCATCATATATCAAGGTTGTTTTCCTACTTACTTCCTTCTTTTTCTGAGTGAGGATGCTAAGCGAATGGAAGATATACCCTTTGCTTTGAATTTTCTGTATCCGAAGTATATCATCGAATGGAATAATCATCTACAATAAAATAACAAATATAAATATATGTATAATGGTTGTGTGAGCCATGATCATTTTAACATACTTTAGCTTTGGTTGCAAATCCTTTCGAATTGAATGAGACATGACTGGTAGAAATATAAAGCTTGCCATAGCATGGGAGGGTCTTCAGCAAGGAACAACGAAATACTAATATCCACAAAAAAAAAGCAAAAAAAAATAGTGAATTTCACCATTTCATTTTATTTATTTTTATTTTCATGGACTTTACCTGCCAAAAGCTTTTCAGATTCAGGCAACACAAAATACTTCCGGAAATTGGTCAAGGTGCGATCATCAATAGGTTCGCCATGGATAGAATAGTACCACTTGGATTCTGTCGAGACATTGTCTTCCAATACACCTTCACCGTCGAGTTCACCTTCCGCACCAGTTGGTAGGCGATATACCGTAGCTGAGCTTCCAGTGCTGCTACCTCCAGCCAACAAGTCGTATACCATTTTCATTCCTGATTTACGCTTTTCATCAAACCAGTCCACCATTGCCTTTTCTTCTTCATCAGAGCTCGATGAATCAGTATCGCCCGTCGACTGCACATCGCTTGGTGTCCCATGCCGTTCCACTAGCATTTGTTGTTGTTGCTGCTGCTGCTGGGATTGCGGAATTTCGGTTTCCTCTATTAATCCAGATGGTTTGCTGCTGCTAGTACTTTCTGAAGAGGACGGATAAATCAGTTCTTTTATTGCACCAGGAACCGCCAACGCATTCGCTACAACGGAGCCTACACTTGAAGTCCTTGGGAGTTTTTGTGGCTGATGCGGGTGTTGTTGAATTTGTGATTGGTAGGTTGAATCCGCTTTTTCAGTCAGGGACTGGATAACAATAGGTTGTGAGTTGGCGTCATATAAATCAGAAATAGATAAGGAGGGAGAGCCACCACCGCTTGTTGGTAATGACTTGGTTATTTGATCATCAATGCCGAGTAGTGTTGCATCCGTCCTATTACCGGTGTTGTCATTGTCGATTTTTTGCTGCTGTGACTGATTCCATGCATCCAAAAGCCTATCATAGGTTGACTTGATATCCGGGAAGTATGCAAAATAATACTATTCAACAAAAAAAGGTTGGTCAGCAGAGATACATCTCATCATCATCATCATGTAAATTCAATGCCCATGACAATATAACGTTTGGCTTACTTCATCCATCACAAAGCTGTCTTCAATACCGACCACCCGGATTTTGAGAAACTGTTGGAATTCAAATGCATCTGTGTATTCTATATCCAGTATATTCCCAAAAGGAAACGCCATTTTGAGACTTGACCCGGAATTCTTTGCTTTGAATACCGCCTTTTGCAAAACCGTCAGCCTGGAATCGTGACCACACGGTGAAGGGAAAAAAAAAATACATCTCGTCAGCCCACCAGAATTTCCCATCACATTATTATATTTTGATAAGGAAAACTTACCATTCCACCATAGCAGCATTGGTATCAGCTTGGAAGTGCCAAGTTTTGTTCATTGTCACAATATGAAAGCCATGATGTCGTTTCTTCGAAGGCCGGACAGATAAGGTATACTTGAGATCAATTTTTCCCAAAGGTGAGTAAGTATCAGTGGCGCTTTCATACCATGCAAGCACGTCATTCTTGAGATCAAAATAGCATCTTCGATAGTGTTGGCCAATTTTACTTGAGGTCTTTACCATCATGTAGCCTGTCTTGTGATATCCTTGCTGCTCATGTGATAACATCAGATAACAATCACCATGATTAAAGGGAAACATGATTAATAAATCTAGACTATTCAGTAATCCATCACCCCTCCCTCCCCCCCCCTAAAAAAACAAAAACATCATTTTACCTGATTGTTCGGTAAGGGTGCATAAAAACATATATGTTGCTCTGTCAAGTAAAGAAACCCAGGAACGATCGCTGACCTGACAATATAACATGGCCATTCTAATATGAATAAAGATGTTTGTTAGTGTACTGATATAATCTGATGTAGTTAGAACCGAGCTTCTTCTCCTATACATTACCTGCTTCCAGCTTTTCCATTTGTGGTAGATTGAATATCAGTTGGACAGTCTTGTCTATGCTGCGCTTCAAAACATTGTCGCTATCGTCCATATCGCTTAGGTCATTGTCATAATCATCTTCGCCATCATCGTCTTCTCCATCTACAGACGCCGCATTGTCTTCCGTATTAGGATGTTGATGGTTATTTTGTCTATTGTTGATTGCACCAGTAGCTTCAGCAAGCAGTTCTTGGATATGATGAGGTTTCCCAGTATCCTTGTCATTGTCAGTATTGATGTCCAGTATGAGGTCAGTTTCGTTCGCTGGTGAGGATGAGTCAACATCAGACCAAGTTTGTGCACTGTAAATAGCCTCTATAGATCGTCCTAAATCTATCCATCGCAAGTAAATGTAATTTTTAGTACGTGGCTATGTGTGCGAATTTCTAATGTGAGAGTCTACCATACCAGTATTGGAGGAACCTGTCATATAAAGAAAAAGTATAAGACAGGATACCAGTGAAATATGATTTGTCACTTTTTTATCTATGCATACCTAATCTTGTTCTTTCGCCATCTTGTGCTTCTAACTAATAAAGTGAAATGTGATGATAAAATAAACAGGGAAGTTAGTCAAATAGGAGAATGTATGTGCGTGCGAGTGAAACCTACTGCTAAAGCTGCGGCCGATACAAATTGCAATACGCTATGATTGGCGGAATCCATCTAATAGGGAGATATATGAAGATAAAAAATGAATTTCAAAAAAATAATAACAATATATACAAAAAAGATAAGAGGAAAAGGAACAAAAAAAAAAAATTTAAATTTTTTGATGAACTGCTGCATTTACAGTCAGCTCGCATTGCAAAAACGCTTGTCCCAGTACACACGTGATGAACAGCCTCGCATCCTCAATGAGCGAGCGGCCTTTTAATGGTTGACTGCACACGTCTTGATATCTCGGCTCAGCCCAGTTAAAGTTCTCTTTCTATTTTTTTATTTTTTTTATTTTTCTTCTTCCCCCCTCTTTTCCCGTGAAACATGTTTGAAAAGTCTTTGACTGATCTCATTCGTGGTATTCGTGCCAATAAAAAAAATGAACAAAAATATATATCAGTTTGTTTACAAGAAATTCGGAATGAAGTCAAGACAAACGATCCTGATATCAAAGCAATGGCTGTAGCGAAACTGACCTATGTAAGATGAAACACATTAAGAATAGGATAATATACTAACGCAATGACTCTTTTATATATATCTAGCTACAAATGTTGGGGTACGATATGTCTTGGGCCTCTTTCCATATTGTTGAAGTCATGTCCAGTCCACGATTCCTTTACAAACGAAGTGGCTACCTTGCGGCTACTCAGTCTTTCCAACAAGATACTGATGTACTCATGTTAACAACCAATCTTATCAAGAAGGTACGTATAAAGAAAGTGCTTGAGTATTGTTATCTGGTGTAATATGAAATATATTAACCTGAGCTTATTTTCTTTTATAGGACCTTGCTTCTCCCAACCCTTTAGATATCAGCATTTCCATCAATGGGCTCTCTCATATTGTTACTGCTGATCTGGCCCGTGATTTATGTCAAGATTTGGTGGCCATGTTGAATCATTCTCGGCCATATATTCGGAAAAAGGTGATTTTGATGCTATATAAGGTGTTTTTGAAGTACCCTGAAGCCCTTCGACTCAGTTTCCCTCGTATTAAAGAAAAGTTGGAAGATGCGGATCCTTGTAAGTAAAACAAAGAGAGAGAGAGGGAGAGATCATATACATTGCTTACTCACTAATATCACTAATCTTGTGAACGCGTATTGACGATAGCGGTTGTTTCGGCCGTTGTTGGTGTGATTTGTGAACTTGCTCGAAAGAATCCGAAAAGTTACTTGTCCTTGGCTCCTCAACTCTTCAAGCTTTTGACCACTTCGTCAAACAATTGGATGCTGATCAAGATTATAAAGCTGGTAAGTGAATACAGTTGATTACAAAAAAAAAAAAAAAAAAAAATTAACCAATTCATTATTTATGTAGTTTGCTTCATTGACCCCATTGGAACCTCGATTAATCAAAAAACTTCTTCCTCCATTGACTTCGTTAATTCAAACAACACCTGCCATGTCTCTTTTATATGAATGTATTTATACTGTCATCACTGGTGGGTTTTTGGAAGCGGCCGGCGAGTCAAGTCATGCCTTGGCGTCTACCTGTGCAAAGAAATTGCGAACCTTCTTGGAAGACCCTGATCAAAATTGTAAGACCCTTTGACATTCTGTCCTCTTCAAATTAGTAGTTATTGACATTGCTCCCCTTCATTTATTTTTCAGTGAAATATGTTGGCCTACTTGCTATGGGAAAGCTTCTTTTGACTCATCCTAAACTGGTAGCGGAACAAAAAGATATCATTTTAGAATGTATCGATGATGAAGATATTAGCATCCGTATACGAGCTTTGGATTTGGTGGTTGGCTTAGTAAGTATCTCAAGTAAATAACTTAGGGGTGATGGTTTATAGACACTGACTTATTTTCCTTTTAGGTCAATCGCAAAAACACTATGGATATTGTCAAACGCTTAGTCTCACATCTTCTGGCACCTTCTTCCGATGATTCACCTGCATCCATTCACGAACCTTCAACAATTTTGGATCCAGTGTACCGTATGGACATCATTAATCGTATCGTCTTTATTTGCTCCCAAAACCAATACCACAACATCACAAACTTTGAATGGTACGTTTCAATTTTGGTGGGCATCACACATACTGCTGGGGTGAACGTGGGTGAACTGTTGATGAATCAGTTGATGGATGTGGCTGTCCGGGTGAAAAGTGTTCGCGAATACTGTGTCAAGCAAATGGTATGTATAGTAGCTTTCTTTTCGAACAGGTCAATTTATTTACCATCTGTTTTTATATATCGTTAGTTCCGTCTCTTATCTGATCGACAGTTTTTGGAAACTTGCAAGAAGAGGGACTCCAATATTGAGGTATTGACTGCTGCAGCGTGGATTTGTGGTGAATATTGCAAGTAAGTGAAAATCATTTTTAGATTACTGATGGAGAGCTTACCAATGTTTATGTATTAGCTACTTGGACGATATTCCTACAACATTGGAATGCTTACTGACACCTACGGCATCGAAACTACCTGTCAAAGTGCAAGTGGTTTATGTGCAAAACATCATGAAGATTTACGCTTTCTGGGTAACGGAACTGACTCACCAATGGAATCCAGAACTTCAAGGTGAATTCCTCAAGGTGACTCAAGTGATGACGCAAAAGATGGACATGTTTACGAAAAGTACAGATATTGAAGTTCAAGAACGGGTAAGCATATGAGACATGTTAGATACTTAATTTTATCATTGATATATTGTTTTCGGTTTTATTATTATTAGGCTTGTAATGTTAAAGCTATATTCAAGATTATTATTGATACTGTGAATGGATTTATTAGCTCCGGTGGTGATGTTGGTCATGCGCCTCTGATCCTTGAAGGTCTCCCTGCTCTCTTCTTTATTTACGAATTGAATCCCGTGGCCCCCAAAGCACAGAAAAAGGTACCTGTACCTGAAGGTCTTGATTTAGATTCTTGGATCAATGCTCCTCTTCCCGATTTAATGGATTCCATGTATTCTGATGATTCCTCCGCTGACGACGATGTATACAAAATGGTGTCTGGCTCGAAATCAACCAAGTCCAAGAAAAGCAAATCCAAGCGACAGCAGTCCAAACGCCGTAGTAGCGAAAATGATGACGAAAAAGAAAGAGTAATATGAAAAAGAATTAGCAAAGATAAATGTTTGGTTTATTGACTCTTTTTATTTTCACATATATAGCGTCGGGCCGCCCGTGCTGAAGCTCATCGAAATGATCCTTATTACATCATGTCAGATAAATCGGAACAAAAGCGACGTGATCAGCTTCTAGAACTGGACGAAGAAGAAGTGGATGCGATACCCATTGTAGAATTATCATTGGATGATAAAGGTAATAAAATAGAAATAGTAAAAAAAAAAAAAAAGGGGGGTATACTTTGGCATAGAATTGAAATCATGATACGTGCTCTATTTTAATTTTTGATGAAATAGGTGACAAGTCAATGAAAACCAAGAAATCGAAATCTGGACACAAAAAACGCAATCATGTTAGGATACCAACACCACCTCCACCTGTGTATGCGGAAGAAGAAATGCCAGAAAATGCAGCCGAGTCGGGAAGTGAGAATGAAGAAAACGCCGACAGCAGCAAAAAGAAGGAAGGAAGCAGCAAAAAGAAAAAGACCCCCACGACGGCCACTTACACCAAGAAGGAGACACACGATATTTTTGCTTCCAAAGGTGACGATGAATCTGGACTTCACCAAGTGGATCTAGATACCCCTCTTGCTGAAGAAGAGCATTTCCCTCAATCTCAAACGTATCTCAGCCCTGAACAAGTTCGCGAAAACGAAATAACCAGGTTGAAGATGGAACGCAAGGAACAACTACGTGCCTCTCGATCAAAAGCAAAGAAAAAATCGTCTTCTGATGAAAAGGTAGGAGAAAGAAAACCGTGCTACAAAATGAGAACAGAAATTTAGTACTTACTCTCACATCTCTTCCATCCCATTCTATAGATGGACAAACCGAAAAAGAAAAAATCGTCATCAAAATCAAAATCGAAATCGAAGTCAGCGGAAAACGACCACACGGACACGACGGCAATGGTCGACAATGAAGACAGTAAAAAACCCAAAGACTCGAACTTGATATCTCTGTAGAATCCAATAGTATATATGAAGTATAGTATTAGTATTTTGTTTTAGTTTAGTCTTAGTATAGTATCTGAAAAATAAAATGTGATTATAAATTATCATTTTTTTATTATTCTATTTTTTTACTATCTATTAGTATATGTTATGGTGCTCTTTTGTCGTCTATGTGTCCTTTTCTATTTACTTGTATATGTGTGGATAAGTGGTCTGAGGGGGTTTTTTTTTTATTTTTGGTTGAATAAAGCGCTCTGACGCTCCGCTGGGCCTTTGAGAAATCTTTTGATCTACTCAGTAGGATGTTGTCAGTGGGTTTCCATTTCCACCAACCCCTCCTCCCCCAAACGTTTAGGAGGCCAAAAAGTCAAACCCCGACCACGTGAATTTTTTATTTACTCAGTTTTTATTTTTTTCACTCTTTCGCTCTTTCTCCCTTTTCATTTTCGTTTTCTCTTCACCATTTAAATTCTTTGAGGTGATGATGATCTTAGATTGGTGTCAGGACTAGTTTAGAAGGGTTTTCAGTTCAGGGATTACAAGATGCATGGGGAACCCTTTCAATTTGGATCCAGGTTTTAGAACTACCATTAGTTTACTTTTTGAAGTCCCCATTAGCTTAGTTTACTTTTAGTTTGTCATAGTTTGCACCTTTAACTAAATAAAATATGTCTCCTTTTACGTGCTCAATAATGAAAAATATTCCATTAGTATTTCTCATATTTTGTGCAGTAGACTTTTCTACTACCATCCCATCCCTCCCTTTGGCTTATTGTTGACCGCATTTGTGTTTCAATAATAGATGTCTCTTTAGTCTTTCTCGCTCCTTGAACAACATGCCAATACCCATTTTACAGTAGTCGTTTTAGATTAGTATTGGCCAGTCTGAAAATTCACATTAGTCTCCTCATGCTTCCTCCAATAGATCCTTCCATTAAATCCGTTGTTATAATGAACCCTTCGTCTTTAGTTTTCGTTTCTACCAATATCCTTCAATAAAATATTTCCTTTTTATTAAACACCTTCTGACCCCATTATACAGTAAAAAAAAAAAAAAAAAAAAGTCGCTGTTACAGTTGTTTTGTGGGTTTCCTACCAACATTTGCTATCCAATTTACCCACTATAGCTACTTTTCACTGGTGCCTCAGAAACTGGTTGACAGTCTGAGGTCATTTATTATCAGAGATAATCAATACTCTTGCCCAACTAACAATATAATAAATCTAGGTTGTGCTGCGAATGTAACAGTATCATACACGCACCAAATACATACACAAAAAAAAAAAAAAAGGATTGCTTAATATTCGTTAGTGACTAATAGTCGATATTGATGGGGGAAAACGAGGACATGTTTTATTCGAGCGTAATGACAACCTGATGAAATTAGCATCAGTCAAAAAAAGGAGGTGTAAAAAATGTTCTAAATATACAACAGACTAAACATACAGTAGAGTCACTAATGGTAAAAGGACGATGCATATTTTTATTCGATAAAAATGTAAACGAAGATAAAGGTTTGATAATACTATTCTAAGAAGTGGATCAGATAAGGGCGGTCCGCAATCTTAAATCCAAACTGAAAAGGTTTCCCCATGTATCTTGTAATCCCTGATCTGAAAACCCCTCTAATTCTATGCCTAATACTAATCTACCAGCATTGCCACCTCAATGAAGAGGTTATAAAGATGATGTTAAAAAAGAAAAGAAAGGAAGAAAAAAGAAAAATAGGAAAAGCGGAAAAAAAAAAGATATAAAAAGATCTAGGCGGGATTTGAATTTCAAGGTTTCCTTGAAACAATGTGTATTTATTATACAGCAATACATAATCATATCAATGACTTTTTTTTTAAAAAAACAAAAAAAAAAAAAAAGCAAAAGACCAGTATCATATATATAAGTATACAAATATAAAGAAACGACGCATCGAGATGATTCACAATGAGTTTGACAAAAAATTACCCATTTTGGGCACCAGGCTCTCCAGCTCAGTGGAATATGAATGGTGAGAAGGGGATGAATGAATATATTGCAATGTTTCTTGAATTAGGTTAACCAAGGAGGCATTGGTCAATTCGTCGTATTCTTCCAGTTCATCTTCATTGTTGTACAGCGATAAGGTCATTGTTGCATTTAAAAGCGGTGATCCCGGCGGTGAGAGATAATTGCATGAGGTCCATGAGGATGAAGTGGAACTAGAGGAAACGCTTGGAGATAGTATAAAAGAGTCAGCATCCGCATGGCATGGCGAATCGAAATCAGTAACACGGTGTTGATCGGGATGAAACGGGTCTTGATCAATAAAAATACCATAATCAGAATCATTAGCGTGCCATTTTCGCCATGAAACCGAATGGGGGATATCCATTTTTGATTTTTTCACTGTGGAGGAGGATACCCCAGGCAATGATAGCAAGTGACGATGAACGCCGACCCAGTCTGCTTTTACGTTGATGCTATCCAAGGTGAACCCATAATCGTCGGCACAAAACCCATCAAGAGTGACCGCCACAAAAAAAATTTGCGAATTCAAGCAATTCGTTCGAGAATCCCTCCTGCTCATGGTTAACGTTAAGCGGCCAGCACAAAATTTTAAACACAGCACATTCGCACCAAAAAGATAATCATCATTACCACCCAATAATGAAAATCCATCGTTAAGGCAGTTAAGAAAATCACTGTGGTAGTGATTAGAGGAAGATATCATCGTCAACATACCGGGTGACCAATTTGATGATGGAGAGGATGATTTTAAAAGAGGACGGTGACCATGTGATGAGATAGATGATCCAGATACTGATGATGATGATGATGATGATGATGGTGCCGTTAATGATAAATTTATCAATGTTGCTATGGATGCTGTCTTGTTTGTAATGAATGTAGAGGGAAAATTAGTCGTTTTTATCTGTAGGTGTCTTTGCTGAGCAATGAGTGTCCATTCGAAACGCCGCTTTATTTCGATGAAAGGGGAAGCAGGTGGAAGTGGTGGAAGAGGTGGTTGATGCTGTTGAAAAACGTCTTCAAGAATATGCTGAAATATCATCTTATTTCGGTTGTTGTCATTCTTGTTTATCAAACTGGTAGCACCAGTCAAAGGGAGAGGAGCCATTTAGTATGATTATTCAACAATGAAACAAAGAAAAGATGAAAAGAAGTACAAGAAAATACATGAGAACTAATAAAAAATAAAAAAGCAGTATGATGTAAACTCCGATGCGCACGTCCCTCTTCTTTAACCAATCAGCAACAATATAACCCAGTTTTTTCCACACGAAGTTCCATCAAAGCCAATAATAATAATAAAAAAATCATCCCACTCATTTTTCAAAACGATAATAATATCATAGAAAACACTTTTCATTTTTATTATGCAAAAGGAATCAAAAAATATGATACAAGTAAATTAAAAGAGGCAATAACGCTAAACTACGGGGAATGAGCACTAAAACTATATTAAATATCTACTGTGCCTGAAGGGGATTCCGAAGTGGCTGCTACCAAGACTTGGCCATAATGATTTAGAATGACAGGGCGGTGATCCATCTTGTTGTTTCCAGTAGAAGGCATGCTTGTTTCATTTCTTCCAGGGTAATGTTGACCAATGACATCAGAATGGTGACGATGGGCACTTGCATAGACCCCTAGACCTATACTTTTGTAAGGTGACCCTGATGCCATTCCCAGAGAAGTTGATGATGGTGACGGGGATGGGGATGATGCAGGCATACCTTCTGCGGTTGATGGTGATGTCGATGTCGGCGCTGATAACGCCTCTGCGGCGGATGATGCTCCATGTGATTTTTTTTCTGTAGGCGTTGTGGATGAAGATGTAGAGGATGACCATAAGGAATTGGAGTACATACTTGTAGGGCCATAGGATTGAGATGCTGATGCTGATGATGATGATGAAGTCGATGGCTGATGATGTTGCTGATGCTGCTGTTGTTGTCGTTGTTTTTGCTGACGCTGCTGTTGTAATTGATATTGTTCCTGCAATGCCCATACTTCATCATGTTTTCCAGAAGGGAGTGAATATCCAAAGTGAGGTTGAATTTGCTGATGATATAGAGGATTGCTCGTAGCTGAGGTATATAAGGCGGCCACATCCACTAGTGGTTGTTGCTGTTTTTCCGAATGTGAAGCAGTTTGAGTTGCACAAGACAATTGCGGTGTTAAAAGGTGAGAAGATTGGACAGGTGATGAAGTGACAGGTACCTTGGTGATGGCACTGTTGCTGTGGCTGTTGGTGTTGGTATTGCTAGCATAAGGACTAACATTGAAGGTGCTTGATAATATTTCAGCGGCACTTTGTTCAGCACCGCTTAAATAACCGCTTCGTTGTTGTGATTGATAATGGAAGGTTGATGTTGGTATACCAGGTCCCTGATGCCGTTGATTTTCGTTCATATTAAGCGATATGTTGTTGTCGCTGTTGTTGTGATTGGTTGAGGTGTAATCGCTCTTTTGATGTGATAATGTGAGGGTAGTCAATGCCTTTTCAATCAAAATGGTGAATGTATGGGCGCCAGGAATGACACGATGCTGCACCAATATCCGCAAAGATCGTATAGAGCGTTGAAACATAAGACGAGCATGTTTGGCGACACGATGTTGTTCATTTCCAGTAGGTTGCATCACACTATAGCATTGAATCAAATGGACACGGACTGACATCATTAATGCGTGAGCCACCATTCGATAACACAATATAAACCCAGATTGGTCTGTCAAGGCACATGTCAGTTGAGTCAGATTTGTAGCCACCGTTGCACATCGCTGTAAAACTAGAATCGCCTGTTCATTGTCCTTGAGGTGTCCATAATCCTGTCGCTGGTGTTGCTGTTGTTGATCTGATGATGTTGCTGCAGTCATTTCCAACAAGGTTCGCACAAGTAGGGTAAGATGAAGGAAGTTGAATATGAGATGGAATTGGCCGACGATAGCATTGTGAGGCGGATGAGATGGAATTGGTTGATACAGTGATGATGCTGGAGATGATAACGATTCGGGCGTGGGTAGTGGTGTCCAATGCAAAGATGCCGGTAACCTTTGCAGGAAGGGCAACAGTTGCTGATCCGCATAAAATCCTGATGAAGATGACGACGATTTTTGTAATAACCGTTCACTGAGTTGAGCCAAATGAATAGATGCCACCAATCCTTCCATGACGTTTTGCTCATCGTGATCCATTGATGTTCCTTCTAAACTGAGCACCATTTTTCCATCCATTTCCATGTTTTTTCCAATGTCCATGTTGCGTATCATGCAAGGACGATCCGTACATAGGCTTTGCCATTTGTCCAAACAATAACAACACCAAAATACTCGAAGCTGTAGTGCCTTGATGGTGGATTGGATATCGAGTATAGAGTCATTGTTGGTGTCGCAGCAGTTGTGGAGATTTAAATCCAGGCACATTCGAAAAGCCATGGCGCTGTAAGCAGATGCTTGGCAAGGTGAGCAGGAATAGCCATGGCGGTTGGATTCATATAAAGATAGCAAAACCAGGGCGATAACTGTGGAAATTTGGGGTGTGTCCATGTAATCATCCACCATAGACTTTGCTGTAGTTGCATAGTGATCAGCATCTAATGAAGAAGTAGGCGAAGATTGGGCCCCATGCGCATAAAGGATACTGAGTAACAGCGGGGATATAGAGGCTTTGGGCGATGGGTGATGTATGAGAGCAAGCAGAGTTGATTTGGGCAAAAGTGGCAAAAGTTGATAACGATGTCGATAATACAAGGCAATCAGATTGTGTTGGATGTTGGATTCTGTCGATACAATCCTCCTTCCTTCCGTAGTATTGCACTTGCCGATATCGTAGTCATTCTGAAGTTCATTGGATAAATCTACCAAGAAGAATGAGACTGGTGGCGGAGTCGGTGGCTGCTGTTGTTGGTATGTCCAAGAATTGAATGCATTCGAATTTCTTCCAGAATCTTCATATTCACAACCTGGCCAAGATTGTCCCAGTGTCTCTAAACGATGAGTTGTTGAATCCAGAAGATGTTTTTCATATGTGATGCTTGATGCCGGTGGCGTTGTATGATTCAGAACAGATAAAGGTTGGCGTGGTGATAATGATGGCGGTGAAGAGCTATTCCCCGGTGTGATCGTTTTTGGTGATTGTAAAGAAGGGCGCATCGGGTAACTGGGATCGCCCACTCCATCAGCTGAGAACGAGCAAGGTCGTTGACGAGCTATGGGAAGATGAGTACGACGTTAGCACGTATATACATATTTTTCAAGTTCCATAAGAGCCGAATTCTTTACCTTTGCACTGAAATAGACAGAATGAACAACATTAAAAAAAAAAAGTAAGAATGATGTTTTCCAAAGAGAGGAAGAAAAAAAAAAAAAAAAAAAAAAAAAAAAAAAAAAAAAAAAAAACTTTTTTCTGGGAATTGATCAATTACCTGCATGCATGGATTGAGGCCATCGCACTATAAAAATATAATAAAAGATGTCAGTATTCCGGTTCTTCCCAGTTTTCTTCAGCTTGGAAATAAATAAATAAAAGACATCTGATTGACTGACTGACCTTGATTTTCTTCACTCGACAAGTGTAACATGCTTTAGAGACCTTGATTCGTTTTTGTTTGGGTAAAGCATTTGGAGGTTCATGATGTTTTATATCCATCAAATAGTAATAGAAGAAGAGAGAAAGAAAGAGAAAGAAATATATATATATATATAATATATAAAATGTAAGAATGAAATACAGGGAAAAAGATGAAAAAAATGAAATTAAAAGAAAGGAAAAATAGAAAGAAAAAAATTCCCACTTTTTCTTTGAAGACCAGTCAAAAAGTTTCCAAAGAGCGAGTGTAAGGGTCCATTCTAAATTGACACTCCGTTGATTAGTTAAGCAACGGACTTAATAATTTTGTCGAGTCGCAAGCCTCGGAAGCCTTAATCAATCTAAGTCTTAGCAATAGTGCAGTGATACCACATAATTAATGATAATGATAATGATAAGATGATAAAAAAAAAAAAAAAAAGAATACTAAAAGGTCTGCACCTTACAATAAACTATGTACTTGTGACTATCTTTACCATTATTCAACCCAGAAAACTAGAAGGATCCTCCTAATCTATAGTTTTTTAACGGACCAACAATGTTAGTGATGAAATTATTCGGTAAAACTGATGATCATTTTGCAGTAGCGGCTATTTGGCTCATTTTTCTTTTCTGACCTTACATAAGCCATAGAACTCCCTTATATAGATCGTTCCTTCATTCGACATTCGAGTACAAGAAAACAACATGGTTGGTTCATAGCATGAAAGATAATATTGTTTTCTGTTCTATTATCTTTCTCCTCTTGAAACAGGATAATGACGCCCACTTTGTGATAAAATTAGAATCTGAATATTGCATTAAAATTACATAATCTTTGGTGAAAAAAAATCATCAAAACATCCTAATCTATACACACGCGAAAAAAAAGAGGCAGAGAGAATGGGTCAGAATACATAACATGTTATGTTTTTTTTTATTATTGATATCGAATATATAAAGAGTGGGTAATAATACTAATACTAATAGGAGGAGTTGAATGATAATGGTACAAATGATATAAAATGTGGGAGGGGTGTATATATAAAATCTAATCTAAAAAATTTTCAAGAATCCATCAATCCGTCTCGTCCTTCCTGCGTTTTTCTAAACTTGATCTTGGACTTGCTTTAGGACTTGGAGCTGCACTTGAGTTGGATGTTGTGGCACGTTTCATCATGTTGGTAGGTTGGGAAGGAGATGGTGTTCTGGAGATTGTCGTAGATGTTGTTGAAGTGCCAAATCGATGAGGGTCAAAGGTAGGAAGGCCGCTGCTACTGCCGCCACCGGCATTATCGCCCACTGTTAGATAATCATCTTCATCCGATGTCTCATGAATAGCAAACCCAATTCTTGATCTTGATCTTGACATAGTTGAGCTTGATGATAGAGGAGCCGCACCATCGCCAGAAAGCGAAGGAGAATTTGTTCTCGCCACTAAATTTGAAGAGCTGTTGGATCGATTGGCTAGACCGATGGCGGAAGTAGCGCCTCCACGGTCCAGATGATTGTTGTAGCCAGGTTGGATCATTTGAGCTATGTGATGACTATCTCCGCTGTACCGTTTTTTGTGCCAATATTTCATGGAGATCATACTGGAAGATTTGTTGGAGGGACCCAAATTACCGTTGGGCGCGGATGATTGTATTTGTGATTGTAGCGCTGATGGTGCGAGCACAGGTGGTTGATATTGGTGTTGTTGCTGCGGTTGTTGTTGAAGTCCTTGTTGATACATTGTAATGGATACTGAGTCTTGATTGAGATTCCCACTCGTGTCCAAATGATCCATTTCAGTATTTCCACTCGACATCCCGACGTGAAAAGCTGTTTCATCTGCTGCTGTTGGGACTGCTATACCCGATCCATTACTGCCCCAATAAGATACGAAACGAGACGTCCAATATCGTAATACAACCATCGGCCGTACCGTCACCTGTTTCATAACCATGATTGGACCCGCCAATAATGTTGACCAAGAAGAAGAGGAAGATGTAGTTGAAGGGGAGTTGGGGCCCACACCTAAAATACCACCATTTGTGTCCACTCGTCGATATTCACCATGGCTTCTTCTACGCTTTTTGGCATACCGATACCATTCCCAAAGTACTACACCAAAGAGCACGATCAACATCGCCGAAAGACCAATCACCGAGACTGTATTTCCCAAATCCCACCAGGAGGCAGCGGTACTGTCACTAGCATCATTAGGCGCAGAAGGAAAGTAGTCCGTTCCAGGAAGTGAATCATAATGATGTCCACCATCAGCCGAAGGAAGTTCCACACCATCTGCAATGGGATGTGCCTGTTCATCGTCACTACTATGTCCACGAATACCACCATCCCCATCTTCAGACAACGGAATTTGATTGGCCACATGAAGAAGCATTGCACCCAAGGTCCAAGACACCTGAATATCGTTGATAGTATCGATGCTACGGAAAGGAGGATTCCAATTCTTGTGTTCGACACTTTCGATTGATTGCTCCATCCACTGTGTTGTTGTCGTTGTTGATCCATCTGAGTGAGAGGTATCCACCATACGAGGCACTTCGATTCCACCATGCAAAACATTCACCATCCACGCCGACTTGAAACATTGAAGTTGATAACGTTGTATTTCAATAGCTTCCCATTCCGGATGTTCGTCTACTTCCAGACTCCAGTCCTTTTCACAAAATGCAGTGGCTTTTTGTTCGTATTCAGTAAAATCATAAACACCACCTAGTCCAAGGACATCATGCGACGAGTACCAATATTCGGATATGCCTACAAATTGATGCACCGACCAGTCAATCTTGGGAGTGTGGACACCATTGAATAAGCAGGGTTGTGTTGGACATTCAGCATCCTTGTTGAGTAATGGCAGCGTGGCTTCCAGACAAGCATCAAATTTACCAGTACCCTTGAGCTGTAGAGGCACACTTGTTGTATCCGCATCCGTTAGTTCCAGGTTGAGAGGTAGGCACGGGTCGTCTAAATGCAATCGGTGGCGGTCGTCCAATAATCCAGATGTTGTTGCATTGGTGTCATTTCCATCCTTTGTCTTGGATGAAGTTTGCTGTTGATTGTCGAATGCCATTTTCACCCGTTGTTCCAAGTACCGCCTCCGAGCTTCATTGCTTCCATATCCCAGAAACGTCGTGACAAATACATCGTAATCCACAGCAGAACCATCTAAAGTCCGTAGATGAACTTTTGTCAAATCCGAACTATGTTCTTCCTTTTGATGATGATCCGGTTCAAACGCAATTTGTGCACTAGCGCCACCCATATCTAAAAACCCAAATGTATGTTCTTGTTGGCCTTGTTGGTCCAAAGACGATTGAATGCTAGCGTCGAATCCACCCATCAAGTAATTGATCGCTACCCAACCATAGACACCTTCCAGTTCACCGGGAATTGCTCGAATGTGTGTACCGCAATGGCTAACAAAAAACCCAGAGTTCTCTTTGATAAAGTGACAAGTTTTTTCCATCAATTCGCTTTGTTCGTCCAACGGTAAGAGTCGCACGCCAGCAGTCGCCATTAGAAATATAGGGGTGGACGGTTGAAGATGCATAGGAACCACCTCTTGTGCGAAGTCCAATAACCCTTGTAAATGTTCACCTACTTCATTAGGTCTGGAACCAAATGTCGAGATACCTAGAGAAATAAGATCAGTCAGTAAGTCAGTCAATCAATATATTCGTCTTTTTATCGTAATTTTGTATTTACCAGGTTCTTGTCTATGAGTCCATTTTAACCCATTTTTATCAGCACGTTCAACAATGGGTATACTGCCTCGTAAATCGTCAGGGGAGACATTGCTTTTCAAGAAATCATGATCTTTCCAAGAATACACATATACCCTTGAACCTGATGATCCAGCATCAATAATCACACCATAACGTCGGTTGTTTTCCCAATCTTGATCTTCCAAAGGTGTTAAAGGGCGCCGTTTCAACAATTCAACATGAGATGCCATAATTTGGTATATAAACGATGTAAAAATGTGCACTAGAAAAAAGAAGTCTGTCAGTCCCTTATTTCCATTTTTATTTTAGTCTTTAGTTTTTTTTAGTGATATCTATTTTTGGAACACAGTTTTTTCTTTACCTTGTAACCACGATAATAAGTTAATATAGAGGTTTGGACAAGTGGATGAAAGCAAGCAAACGAGTGTAACAAGATGATGAAAGGAGATTGACGACGGAAAGAGAGAAAGAAAGAAGAAAAGCCAAAAAAAAAAAAAAAAAGCAATAAAAAGCGAGCAACCAGAGAATTTTTAATTCCCGCCACCGCAATTTTTTTTTTTAGCCAAATCAAAGAAGTAAAGTGGGACACTGTCGTACAATAAATCGAGTCCAATACTGTTGTGCAATCAAGTAAACCTTTTCATGAAGCTCGTTATATTTTACGACATCTCCCCAAGTCGTCGTGATAGTATGAGTAACGAAATCCGGATGGATTTATAACAAGACTCTGTTGTGATCAAGCATATAAACGCCAGATTTGACAAAAAAAAATCTGTAGGCCTAAGAAAAAAAGCTGGAATAAATAAATCGTAACAGCTCAACCATACACGCACTAATGAGAATTAGTAAATAAATACTCTAATAAAACTAATGAAACCTCTAAGATCAAATATTCAATTCAAAAACTGGGTGCATTTCTTCTCATTCAGTGTATTGGGCTACCATAACCATTCGATTTTGGCTTCAACATGAAATCCGATTTTCCTTCCAAATATGGTTGTTGCCTACATTTTCGTCTGGAAAAAAATATTGCGTCCAAAATATTCATAACCATGGTACTCCTATTTTCAAGCAGAGATGTCTATCCCAACAGTAAACATTATGGTGTTCAAATTTCCACATACATATACTTATACACCTACACACACAAAGAGGACTAGAGATAGGCATATTGAGAAATTTTGATAATTTTTTATTGAATACAACATAACCACAAAAAAAAAGAAAAAAAAAAAAAAGAAAAAGGGATAATAGTAGTAAGAATATAAACTTGATAAAACTAAACTATTCTTCGTCCATGGCAGGCTGATCATCCACTTTTTCATCATAGTATTGATCCACGATCTGATTTGCAAAAGCATAAAGCTGTGGGTCGGGAGCCGGGTTGACAGAAGCCAAAGCGTCCATGCAACTAGGAGTATCATCCAGAATTTCCCTTCCTTTAGTGACTCGAGTCAAGAGCATTTCCATATAACTTAGTCCGAGTCGAATCAATTCAGCATCCTGGGATTTAATAAAATCCAAGAAGGCTATAATAGTAAACACCATAAATAGCAAAGCAACAGTTGAGTCGATGATAAATACAGTAATCACACGTCCTTTTTTTTTCATACCTTTCACTAAACTTCGATGATTCAAAGAGTCCATGTACTTTTGGCCATGATGGGCAATGTTGAGTATGCAAATAGCAGCCTACAATAGAATCAATAATAATAAAAAGAGAGGGGAGTTAACATTAACAGAAGTAATGCACTAGTATCATTTCTTTAACTTACACCTTTACGAGTATCAAAATGACCAATTTGCACCAGTTCTGATAATTGCTGAATTGTTTCGGGTGAGTTTACTTGCTCAATGATGTAGGTTCGTTTGCTGATATATATATATGTAAAATGAGATAAAGTCAGCTCCAATAAATTGACTCCTTCCATATTTTTCTTGTACTTACGCTGCTGTGATATTCGACATGACCCATAAAGCTTCCTTCTTAATCACCCTATATTACAATTAGAGGAATTATCAAATAAACCGTATTAGAGACATGGTATCTGTTCAAAGCTTTTTTTTCATGTCGCATTACCTAATATCGGATTTCGCCAATTTGAGTACCGTGGGGAGGAACCGTTCTTGCTGCACTAACAATTCGATATTTTCGTCAGGTCCACCAGCCAGATTTCCAAATGTCCGTAAGATAGGAATGACCATAACACCCTGGTCAGCAAGCTTGTTCAAATTCTTGATCAACGGCTGGATAAATCCTTCTTGCATCACACATTCTCTAAATTCCTTGCTTCCCGCTGTCAGATAGCTCATTACCCAGGCTATTTCTGTAATTGTATCTGCCTGAAAAAAAATAAAAAGGTGGTGGCGAAAGGTTGATGACATGGTTGATTATTTTCGTCTATTCCCCAAACTCGATCTTGCCCCGCTCCAGTACTTTTTATTTTGTTGGTCTTACAGTTTCCCTTTCCAAATGATGGAGCAAGCGCTTAACAATACCGGAGGCCAAAAATGGGTGAAGTGCAGCCTCGTCTCCCCTTGCAAGGTTGGCCAAAGCAAAGCACGCATATTGAATAGTGCGAGGTTCCTATGATAGTAAACGCATGTATCAGTAAGATTTTTGTGAGTGAGAAAGGCGTAATAATAATAATAACTTGCCTCGGAATCCAGCATGCGGACCAGTGGTAGAATGGCTCCATTATCTCTAATTCTTGCACGCACTTCGTCGTCCTCAGTGGTCATGTCGCCTAAATCTTCAGCAGCCATATTACCCAATGCACCCGCCGCCATTTCACGTAGAATTGCATTGTCGGAATCAAGCAAATTAATCAAATAAGGTACCATGCTAATCGATTTGATCCATAAATCATAGGGACCTGCAGCTATATCTGTAATCATCATCACCATCATCATCATTAACGGAAGAGATAGATGAGTAGCAAAAGGAGTCAGTGAAGGGTGAGATACACAACTGCTTTTCTACTTACTGGAGATTGTCTGGACTATTTCAATTTGTTCATCCACAGCGGTCCTTGAAAGTAAATGCTACAATCAAGTAAAACAAGAGTGTATATGAATGATCGGTAAATAGCACACATGATCACCCATAATCAGCGTGAGATTTACCATAAGTGTGTCGATGCAGTTTCCTTCCACGATGTAAGTGATAAGCGCTTCAGCAGGTTCAACCACAAATTTCCCCAAGTACCGTATAGCATCCATTCGAATTTTCTTGTCTGGGCTTTTGAGATCCTGGGCCAGTGACTGTATTTGAGCGGTATTCAGTCGATAATATGGATCAATATCTTCTGTATACCAAATAAAAAAGTGCATATGTGTGTTAGTATCATATCAAATTTAGTATGGTTTTTTCGTTTCTTACCATCATGTTCATTGTCGGGTGCAAGGACGGTATCGTCGTCAGTTTCTGATTCACCTGCACTTTGTTCTTCGCGTCGTGTCAAGTGTTGATATCGTTTGGCAGTAATCAATTGTTCACGGTGCTTTTTTCTTAAAGTCTCGTTGATAGCTATGCGACGCCTGCGACGATCATCAGAGGATCCGGATATGCTGGTGCGTTTGTACAAGTGACGATGGTTCGGTTTTTCAGACATAATAATGGTTAATTAATACAAATGAAAATAAAAAAAAAATCAGTGAAGACAGAAGGAAAAAAAGTGGGATGGGAAAAAAAAATTTTGATATGCTAGTTTCACTTCGAATTTTATTGGCGGGGATGTAAAAAGTAAAAATAAAATGCAGACAATCACTAAAAAGACCAATAAGAAAAAAGATATTAAAAAAAAAAAAAGGATAAAAAACTATGTACTATGTTTGTATGAATGTATGGGTGTAAAAATAGTCTAATGATAATAAAAAAGAGAAAAGATAATTGTGCCAGTGTGTATGTATGGACAGGTGATGTCAATTAAAAATCCCTAAGAATCATCACCATAGCATCTAATCTGTTTTTCGAAGTTTCCAACCTTTGCAACACCTTGTTCATATTCGCCATGTTTGCCTTGTCCCCATCACTAAGCAAATCCATGTTTTCTTTGACGTCTTGACGGTTCAATTTTTCCAAAAGTCTTGCCCGAAGTGACAATTCTTCTTTCTTCCGTTGTTGTAAGTTGCCAATGACCCGATAGACATCCACCAACAGTTCCTTGTAGCATTTCTCCAACGGGACATACCAAAGATGGAAGGATCGACCAGGAGCACGATCTGCAGACTTAGGGACTTCTTGAATTTCAACAAAGCCATGTAGATTGAGTTGAGCCAACTTTTCCCGGGTGTCCTTGGGCGGCAACATGGCCAGTTTTTGTACTTGAGATTCGTCCAATTTCCCCTTTTCAATCAAAATCCTAGCAATGCGACAAGTGGCCACACCGAGTCGTTCTCGTAATAAGCTTTCCAACAATTTGCGTTTCATGGATTCACGTAACTTGGACAGGTTGATGGTATATTGATTTGCACCACGTTCATCTTTGTTCTTGATAAATCCAGCT
Organism: Absidia repens; assembly: GCA_002105175.1. Lineage (NCBI taxonomy): Eukaryota > Fungi > Mucoromycota > Mucoromycetes > Mucorales > Cunninghamellaceae > Absidia > Absidia repens. The sequence continues at coordinate 118,032 of MCGE01000024.1, read as the reverse complement.
TGATCCATCTTGAGAAGGGTAATATAGCCACGAACAGTTTCCTGAGCACTTGGTTTCTTGTTCTTATCGATCAGATCTTGCTGTAAAATGATATCGCCTCGTGTCAACAATTCAGTGGAGAGCAAGTTGGCAATATGTAGAGGTGTTGCAGCCGCTATCAACGATATAAAAAGCAGAGTCAGTATCGATTGATGATTGCTCATGGTTATTTTTAATTTCCTTTGTCACTTACGAGTGTCATTTTCCTTCACACTCTTCATGTCATCCTTGCCAAACTCAAAAAAGGCTCGGACCACTTGTCCAGCAGTCCGGTTCACCCGTTCAGTAGCGAAGTCCACAATTGTCTGCATGAAAAATACAAGATGAAAGGTCAAAAACACAATACATTATAATATATACAATACTTACATCATTTCGGAAAATCATGTTGTACTTGTCATAATTGACACTAAAGAATACCGTTTCGTCTACCTCAGCCAATTCCTCTTTTTTATCTTGATTTCCAAAGTTGCCAAGTTCGTCATCCAAAGCAAATCTCTGTATCATCTCGACAATGTGTGTTAGTGACAAATGAAGCGCATCCCCTTTTTCTTTGCTAGCACTGCTAACCATTTTACCTTTGAGGGCAAATCCATTGGATCAGTTACTTTGCGTTTCTATAAACAATAAAGTGGCCAGATTAAAACAAACTTGATTATCATGTTATATTCTCCACACCAAACCCTTACCATGCCTGCCATTTCATCTTCACCAAATTCAGCCTGAATTCGATCAAAGGCGGCCCGTTTGATAGCCTGTAATTCTTTAGCAGTTGTGATGGTGTAATTTTCAGCTTCTTTTTCTTCAGCTGCTAAAAGTCGATCCAAAGCTGATCTGCTGTGTTCCGGTAATACCGCAGTAATGTAACGTTTGTTAGCCATTTCAGTGAATGTCCTAGCATAGGGTTTCCAATCTACAATCACATTCAGATCTAATGATCAGTTCAACTATTTCTTTTCATATAATGGTATAATTACCATCTGTCTCCAAGGCTAAACAATCCTTAAGTCCATTCAATGTCAAACGGCCATGAAGGAAAAGCTGTGTGCAGATTTCCACGCCCTAAAAGCAGCCAATGTCCAGAATAAAATGTTCAATACAATCTTCCTTGTGTTGTCCTCGTTCCACTCCAGTTGCTCTTATCTTATAATACATACCACAGTACCAAAGTGTTCACTAGTCAAGCGTAAAATGGAGCCCATACGCAGTCTAAACATGACCTTGTTAGCATCAATTTGATAAAAAGTAGGTTCACGCGTTGTCAAGTTTTGAATAGGTTCCGTAAAGTGACATAAGCCATGTTGAATCAATATCGTCAAGGATTCCCGTACTTGTCGCTGCGTAAGTTTGGTGAATCGAATAATGTCAGAAAGAGATAGTCGTCCTTTTAAAAGTACTTGATAGGCTACAGCCTATTAAAATAGAATGGGACAGAGAGAAATATAGATTTAAAACGTGGTATTTGGGTATAAATGAATGCCGAGGATAGTTTGATCATATTTTATACCTACCGAAGGAAAAAGACCAAATTCTTCTTCGACAATTTCCCTGCATAGTCTAGCTTCAAAAGACATCGTTGGTATATGGGGATAGTATGCTGATCAAAAAAAAAAAAAAAAAAAAAAAAAAGAAAAGAAAAAAAAAAATTCAAAACGACAACAAAAAAAAAAAACAATTTTTTTAAGATTTTGTAATTCCGACTCAACCAAGTGAAGTGCATCAAAAGGGCACAACATTAAATGATTTATTGAATAAAATAAAATGAATACAACTATATAATCTACATTAAAACTGAACTATGCTAAACCAAATCATCTAAGGTGTCTTTTTGATCTAATAACGAACAGACTTGCTGAAAGAATCTACAATAAATATAACGACAAAACAAGATGAGTCAAGTAGAGAGTCCTAATAGTATCATTGATCCAAATTACTTGAGTTTGTCAGGTTTTTGGTAAGCAGATACAATACCGCTTGTGCTTGGCATCACAAATAGTTTAGTAAACCCAGCACCGTTCGACCAAGGAATAGTATCTGGCTGTAATCCCATCATCACCCTCTTATTTTTCCCTACAAAAATTTCATAAATTCCTTTCCCCACAAAACAGGCCACCTGTGGTCGATACTTTGCAATTTTTTCCCTGAGCACCGGTGCGTTATCCCGTTGTTCCATCAGTGTCAGTTCTGTCGCTTTTCTTGTTGTACGTGCTGATAAATTGGTGATGCCCAAGCTATATTGAGATGGCAAAATAACATCGTCCTTGTACGTCAGTCGTCTGTCCACTAGACCTAAAATGGTTAAAATTATTGTTAACATTTTTATCTTCAAACACAAGCAGTTCTTTTATTTTCTTACCACTTTCAGAAAGACATGGCCAAAAGTGATTCGTGGGTCCTGCAAAGTGATGACCTCGACTAGCACTTGTGATACCTGGATTGATGCCAACAAATAAAACACGCAGATCGTAGTCGATATAGTCAGGAAGTGTTTTATTCAAAGGATTATTGCTGTTAAGTACTTTGATCGAAGTCGTTGATTGTTTAAAGTAAGGTGATTTCGGCATAATACAGTTCGTCAGAAACGAGTGAAGGAAAAGTAAAAAAAAAAAAAGAGCTGCGAGCGGTGTTTTAATCAATCAATTTTTGAAGAAACTCAGTCTGGAGCTCTTCTTTTTTGTTTTTTCACCTTGACACACAGCTCATCTAGTTTTTCTTTTTACTATTACACGATGGATGAAGAATCAGTTTTATTCGGTATTCGCAACATGTTTGCTTTAGGAAACTACCAAGCACTCATCAATGAAGTCAGCTCATCTCGCACTCTCCATTCACCTGACAGCAAATTAGAAGCGCAGACTTATTTATATCGCTCCTACGTGGCGCAAGGAAAATACAACTTGGTTCTTTCTGATATCCATGACTCTCCCGATGTAGATGCTGGCTTGAACTCTATCCGCTTATTAGCTCTCTATTTGCAACAAAAGTCAAAGTCTCAACCTACTGATGATCTCGTCCAGCAAGCTCACCAATTATTTGAGCAAGGTACCAACCGTGTTCATCCTGTAGTCCAGGTCGTCATTGCTACTCTCTTTGTCAATGCAGGGAAATTAGATGATGCTCTTCAAGTCCTTCATGTGCGTACAAAGAAATTAGAATGGTAAGTTGCTGTAGATAACGATATGTTTAGGAGAGGGGAGGGGGGAGATGGCAGGAGGACATGATAATACTTACTCTCTATATATCCTGTTTTGTTGATAGTGTCGCCTTGGCTGTACAGATTTACTTACAAATGGATCGACTCGATTTGGCCCGCAACGAAGTGAATCATGCCAAATCATGGGCTGAAGATGCGTTGTTATTACAAATAATGGAAGCATGGGTTGGACTTCGTGTGGTAAGATAAAATTGCCCAAGTTCTATACAAATATTGATACTGATACCTGGTTTGTTTGTCCTTTTTTTGTTCTCAGGGTGGTGAAAAATATCAGGAAGCATTCTATATCTTTGAAGAGTTTGGACAATCTAATTCTGCTCAAACAATCAAGGTGCTCAATGGTCAAGCAGCATCCAATTTGGCTATGGGAAGATATCCTGAAGCTGAAAGCTTATTATTGGAAGCTTTGAACAAGGTAAGAAGTAGAGAAGAAAAAAGCAGAGCAGATCAATATATTACGATTGGATCCTCACCGGTATGATACTCCGTTTATATATATATGTATATATCTTATAGAATAGTGATGATCCTGAAACTTTGGTGAACATGATCGTATGCTCAAACTTATTGGCAAAGGCACCGGATGCAACCAACAGATATATCAAGTAAGCAAGAAAATTACAGCCAAAGGATGATAATATTAATGTTGATGATGCCTAATAATATTTCTTTTTTTTTCACTTTTTATCTTTCTAGTCAATTACGTGAAGTCGCCCCACAACATCCATTCATAGTTGATCTTGATCTTAAATCAAGCTTATTTGACCGCTCAGCTGCTCGATTTAACTTGGTGGACGCTTCTTAGGCATATGAATTAGTTAGTTGTATACAGTTTTTAATAAACTCCGATTTTGCCATTGGCTGCTTTTTTTTTCCCTTCCCTTTTTTTTTCTTTTTTCTCCTCTACATTCATTTGTATTCTTTAAGCTATGGGTGCTGGTGCTTCCAAGAACAAAATCACGTCTCAAGATCAAGCTGTCCTGGATTTGAAAATACAAAGAGATAAACTCAAGCAATATCAAAAAAAGGTATGTCTGTTGGGTCTTTGTATACTAATTATCTCACACACCATCTTGTCTCTCCCTCATTTATAGGTGAATGTAGTGATTGACAAGGAAGTCCAAGCTGCCAAGTTGGCCTTGACCCAAGGCAACAAGAAGAAGGCTCTGTTAGCTTTGAAGAAAAAAAAGTATCAAGAACAATTACTGGAGAAAACGGAACAACAACTCTTGAACTTGGAAGATTTGGTAAGTGAAAAAGAATATAGTGCAAACGAGTGGATAATGATGTCCTTTATTCATATACTTGTATTAGACACAATCCATTGAATATGCCGTGGTGGAAAAACAAGTCTTGGAAGGTCTCAAGAATGGGAATACTGTACTCAAGGAAATACACAAAGAAATGTCGTTAGAAGATGTTGAACGATTGATGGACGATACCGCTGACGCCATTGCCTACCAGAACGTAAGTTGAAACTGCACTAGAAAAAGAATATCCTGCAAAGAGAATATGTATATGTGTTATTATGGATCTAGTATCTTATCTTTTTCTCGTTCACCTATATGAACATATTTAGCAAATCGATACTATTCTTAGTGAACAAATGTCACCAGAAGATGAACAAGAAATCATGGATGAATTACATGAATTGCAAATGGCCGAGGTAAGTGGTTGGATAATGTATCTATCGAATAAACTCTGACCTTTCATTTCTTTTTTTTCTAAAAAAAATAGCTGGATGCCAACTTGCCTGCTGTGCCTGAAAATGATCTTCCTGTGACAGAACCTTCGTTACCCGACGTACCCACTCATGTGCCAACGGTTGCTGGAAAACAAACAGGTATACATGATAAACCAAGAAATAGAAGTTTTCTAGTGGTAAAGACTCATTTTATTCTTTCAATTTCATAATAGAACCTATCAAGAAGAAAGAGCAACTACAACCAATGTTGGCCTCCTGAAGACGATGTATCAGCCCGTACCCTCTGCTTTTTTTTTTTTTTTTTTGGAGGGGGTATTTTAGTTGTAGTTATAGTTTGACGCAATTGTATTTACACCTTTATTCGGTCATTTATATTTTTAAGAATAAAATATGTCTATTCCCTTTACTACTATTATAATGTTGCTATTGTGTATGTTATTACCCCCAAAAAGAAAAAGAAAATACTGTGCTCAATATTATAAGGTTTAAATGGAACATGCTGAAGCGGAAAAAGACGTTTGGATAGAAAGGGGATGGTTTGTTGTTGTTGCTACAGTAGAGATTAAGGATGGCTGTTGGGGTAGTAGAATAGGATGGGATGATGAAGTTTAGGATGAGATTGAGATGGGACAGAGCCAAAAACTTCCGTTCCACGGGATAATGGGATGACGATATTGGTGATGAAACTTGGGCGGGACATGTAAAAAAGTCATAGCGATAGGATGGGACCCAATAAAACATATCTCTTTTTGTGTGCTTCAGTGAAAAATGTCCCATTAGTCTCTAATTCCCCACCTGAAAGCACAATGCGCCATCTCTCACCTATATAGAGGGAGGATCTGCCCGAAGTTGCTTCCATCCTCACCCACTCACACCCAAACGAAATGATGCCTAGGAAGCCACCCCACCCAAAAAAAAAATTATCATTCGACTCAAGGTATTTGGCTGCACGCACTGCGTGGCCTGAATTCATTTATAAGATTGGCCGAGCTGCTTTTGATAGTTAGTGATCTAAGGCTGCCAATAAGTATTTGGTTGTTTAGGAGTATGGAGTAGTCATGATAGGTGAATTAAATAGTAAGTGTTGGTAGGACACTCATAAAGCAGTTACAAATATCAACATTGTTTACTATATATTGGGTCAGAGTAGGGATAGTAAAAGGATATATTTTATTGAAGCAAATAGGTAAATAATAAAACTAAAGACGAGGGGTTCATTGTAACAGGGGAGCTAATAGAAGAATCTATTGGAGAATGCATGAGGGAAAATAATGTGTGATCTGAAGAATGATGAACATTAGTCTAGGGGTACGACTGTAAAATGTGGGCTAATATACTGTAAAAGTCGTGAGAAAGAAAAAGGGATATATTTGACTGAAACATAAAAGTGGATGGTAGGAAAAAAGGGATCTATTGCACAAGACGTGAGAAAGACAAATGGGGTATTTTTCATTGAAGCAATAAAAAGAGACATATTTATTCAGATGTAGATAAACTATGGACAAACTAACACTAAACTAAGCTAATGAAGGCTCCGAAAAGTTCAGCTAATGGTGGTTCTAAATCTTGAATCCAAAATGAAAGGATTTCCCCATGCATCTTGTAGTCCCTGAGCTGAAACCCCTTCTAAACTAGTTCTGACACTAATCTAAGTCCAACTTTATCCCATACAAGTTGAATGGTGAAGAAAAAATGAAGGGTAAAAAAAAAAAAAAAAAAAAAAAAAAAGGGAAGAAAGAGGGCGGGCGAAAAAAAAATTGGGAGTAAAAAAAATACACGTGGTCGGAATGTGAAATGATTTTCTCTCTGATGTGAGGGCAGTCAAGGTGGAGCAATTCAGCCTGGTGTAGTTTGCCGCTTCCACTGTAGAATAGTTTACCGCTCTCTGTAGGATAGCTTACCCTTTTTGATTGTACTATTTATCTTATATTACATTTTTTATACAATAATATCCACCTCCACTCACACACAGTCTACACCCGCACACATACGCACACACCAACGCACAAACCCCTAAGCACCTTGCCGTTAGACATGTGTCATGGATCAATCATTAGACTACATAGTTCGGTTTAGTTGTCATAGCTTTATATCTACATATGAATAAAATATGTATTATTATATATTTTTATTTTACATCGTCTCTCATACCTTTGGTTTATTTTGTCGAATTGGTATACCCACACTGTGCAGTGCATCTGTATGTACAGAAAAAAAAAGGGGGACTAGGTGTGAATGACTTCGTCCATTCGTAGTGCTTCCAATGAGTATATTGCTTTAAACCATACTGAAGATGCAGTACTGTACATTTCATGAAATATATTGTATCATCACCCCTCTACTATTTTGCATCATGAAACTTTCTCCATCCTTCCAATCATACAACACATCAAAGTGATCAAAACAGTATACCATACCATACGCTAATCTCAACCCAATCAAAACATATATAGAAACATACATAATCCCAACATTTTAATATCATATTCACATAAAAAAGGCAATAAATATATTAAAGAATTGTACAAAGAATCTACAAATAAAGTCTAAACTAGAAGGGGAACATGTATGAGTAACATATACATACACACACACATATATATATAATAAATAATAAATAGAAGAGAGAGGGGGCACTAACACTAAAGCTTGGCGTCCTTATCCCAAGGAGTATCCATAGTCATTGGGTCTAATTCCAAAGCAGTAGTAGGTTGGTGTTGTTGGTCAGTCAATTTCTTGACACGATATTCTTCATCAATATCATCGTAATGCTTGAAGAGCCAGTAATAGAGGATACCACAGGCAAATGCACCACAGGCAACACCAGTATACACCCACACCATGTTAGGATCTTGGGCAGCGGGAGAAATGGCCAAGGAGATCAAGGCAGCTACACAGTTAGGCCACAAAGAAAGCGCAGAGACCAATGATTTCATAGATTTGGGTGCATGGGTATAAGCATATTCGATTGAAGTAATAGAGGCAAAAATCTAAATTTGAAAAAAAAGAAGAGGATAAGTATTGTGGTTCATACTTCATTGTATCATTCCTTTTCCATTATGAAAAATATAAAAAATAATAGATATACTTACTTCACTGAAAGCAATCAAGACATAACAAGGGATTTGGATAAATACGGATACATTTGAGCTATCACCGGTTTCAATGAATAAAGGATCCATGTAAATATAATGTTGAACCACGGCAGCGTAGACCATGGAAAGAGCACCGATGAAGAAACCAGCAGTGATACGTTGTTGAGGGAAAAAGTTGATTTTGTGCTTACGCAAAGCAGGATAGATAATAATATCGACGATGGGAATAAAGATCAACAAGGCAATGGGATCAAAGTTGTTCATGATGTTGTTGGGCAAACCGGCAGGACGAGCCATCACAGCAGCTTGGGAAATCAAGTTGTTACTGAGATTGTTGTAGCACACCCAATAGATGGACAAAGGAACGAAGATTTTGCACGCCATGATGGCTTGTTTGAGTTCGTCGACAAATTGATCATCCCAGTGAGCAGCCTTGGCAGTCATTTCAGGTGTCCAGGGAGCGGTGTTGGTCATGCCCGAATCCCGTTTGGCAAAATCCATAAAGTCCTTACATTGCTTGCGAGCTTCCTTGTTTTCAGGGAGAGCCTTTTGCTTCCAAGCTTGACCAATCACACTAAAAGCCTTGAGAATAATAGATCCAGTTGGTTTTGGTCGGTAATAGAGTTTGGTACCAGCAACAAACACCATAATGGAAACCAACAATGCAATGGTTGGTAAAAGATAAGCCGCCCAAAAGTCAACATTCAGTTCCAGTAAAGGACAGACAACCCCTCCAACCAATGAACCAATGTTAATAGCCCAGTAGAACCTAAAATGGTAAAAGAAAGTAGATTAAAAAAAAAAAAAAAAGTCAGACGATTTCTAGATGCGAAACAAAGTTCATCACCCGATTCGAAAAAAAAAACTTTCCCAGGTTCGGTCCATTTTTTTCGCACGATTATAATAATAATGAAAAGGGTCCACTTACCAATTGTAGAGACGTTGAATTGTAAGAGAATAATCCACAAGTACTTTTTCACCAGAAGGTAATTCCTTGACATAATCATGATCATATTTAAATTGATCAGCACAGAGAGGAGATACGATACCCTTGATTCCGCCAGTACCCACTATTATTATCGTCAAAAATATACAAGTCAGCTTGAGTGCGCGGACTTTGGTGCAAGATGTTCTTTTTTTTCAACTTACATCCAATCACAACAAGAGACACTACGTATCCCGGAAAACCAGCACCGGCTTCTAACGCACTAGGAATGGAAGTACAAGTAAGAATGATCCATCCGATCAAATACACCGTCGAGAACACCAAGATTGTCTTGTATCGTCCAATATATTGGTCAGCAACAATAGCCCCTAACATTGGAGTGACATAAGCAAAAAAGGTAAAGAAGTTTTGTAAGGCAGTGGCCACCGACTGTCCTTTATTCAATTTCCCAGCAGGGTTATCGTTAGGACCAAACTATATATAAAAGAAAGTGAGTAAAAAAGTAAGATCACACTCCATGGTTTGAAATTATATACGTACCTGGACATAATTTTGAAAAGGAGCTGATCCACCGTAATAAGAAAGTCTAAAATATGTATCAAATGAAGATAAAGTAAGTTTTGATGTTTTTTTCAGAAGCAATGTTGAGGATGAAGATGAATTACCGTTCACTATTGAAATTGAAAAGAAAAAGAAATGAGTCAAAATAAGAAAAAGCGGTGTTTTAATGTTTATAAGGTAATTAATGGGTGTAGAGCTTACCAAAGTTCATTCATCAAAATAAACCCTGCAGCCACTGGGATTGTCTCCGTGACCCGACGCAATTGAGTAGCATTTACAGAGACATTGTCAGTATCATGTTCATATACAGTGGTGATTTCTACACTAGCAGGATCAAAACCTGATTTTTCGTCCTTTTCGCTCATTTGTTGGAAACAGAAGGAAGAAGAAGAAGAAGCATGGTAAAAAAAAAATTAGTCCCTGTTTAAATACTCACCGTTTTTTTAATTGTTTTAATTGGTTTGACTTGCGGAGAATTCTTTTTCCATATGTATCATGTTACAGAAAAAAAAAATTGTCGGTGTTTTGTCCTGTCGCTATATTTATTATGTGCTCCGTGGTACTATTGATAAAAGAAAAAAATCAGAAAAGAAAAAGTCATGTTATATCCTTCATTTCCATTATCACCCTATTTTATTAATATTTTCGAAATGAGGAGCATAATACCACCTCATTATTTGACCAACGATCAATTCCAAATGGTAAAATCACTGTTAGTCGTACATATCGAAGGTGAGGCAGAAAAAATTAAAGCAGTAGTAGCAACAAATCATGGCAAGACAGGGTGCTCCAAACAAACCCAAAACTCAAAATTCAAAATCCTATCACATCTCGTTATCTATATTTCTGTCCCGCTATCTAAATACATATAAAACCAAAAACATTAATTTTAAAAAGAGAAGTTTTTTATTTCATCCAAAAAAAGAAACAACAAAACTTCTGGCTGCTAATTTGTTTATTTATTGCGTGGGGAAGATTCTATTGTCAGTCGTCGCAAAGTCATCGCCGCCTGTACGGCGTCTAACTACAAAACAAAAATAAAATGTAAAAGTATAGTTGATGAAGAGAGTCTACATTTTCCGTCGATTTTGGTGTAGGAGTTGTGGCTTGATGCAGTATCATGTCGGCTGTAATCCCATATAAACCTATTGTTCACGTAATCAAATCAATATACTGTATCATGCTGGTAATGAAAAGCTGTGCGGATATTTGCGATTGATGCTGGTGTCGTTACTTATGTATTATGTGATTCGGATGATGAACTGTGATGATGCTGTAGTTTGTTAGTGTCGGTGGAAGAGTGTTTAGTAGTATCGAGCGCTTGAAAGGATGGAGGATCAGATAAATGAGTAACACTAGTCAAAGGGGACGAAGGTTAAAAACCATCTATTGTACAGGACATGGTAGAAACGCATAATCGATTTTTTTAAGTACAGAAAAAAAAAAACTGGCAACCAACCCCAGTACTCGGGATGTGTATTTTTCTTCTCCACATTCTATTTGTTTTTTACAGTCCCGATGACCACTCGGCTACACTTCGGTATCAAATCCCTAGCGAACAATACAACCCATTAAAAGTACAGGTCGGCTTTCTTATTTCAAATGAATTGATACACTGAAGATTTCAAGATCAAATACGGGGCAGTGCTACAAATCATATGACTAAAAACCCTTTTTTCGGTTTTTGTGTTCCGGAAAAAAAGCCCCAGATTTTTTTTTTTACCAGTGTAAAGTTAAAAATCCGCTAATTGACTCTTGGACCATTTGCAAGTGGTTCTATTTTTTTTTCATGCCTTTCCTTTTTTTCTCATTTTTGCCTATTTCTGATCCTCACCCCAAAAATGGTGGAAGCTCGGCAAAACATTTTCTAGACGAAGTATGTATCACTCTTCTTCTCTATACAAGCCTCAAAGGTAAAAATGAATTTTAACAAAAAAAAAAAAAGTGGCTATGGACTTGATTCATTGAACGCATTTACTTCTTACTATTTATTCGTGTAGTACATCTTACGCAAGTCACTTGGTGCAAACATCAATGGTCTCCCACGATGAATCTCTATTACTGAATTGCCTATTCTCGACAAATAGGAGGTTTGTAGCCCCCAAGTGAATGAAGGACCGTATCACGAGTGCTCATTCAATTATCTACTTATCTTGTAGAACTGCCAGTGAAAATAGTAGTACGTCCAACCAAAGAAGTCGATCTATTGTTCCTATCCATTTTACAATTCTTATTGGCTAATGGGACTTGTGGATCCAACCTTTTCAAGTCAGCTCTGATACTTGTAGCATTGCTATTTCTTTTTATATGGGTCCAGATCCATCTGTAGTCAAGGTAACGTATACAGGAAAAGGAGCCATGTGGCTAAATGTAATAAAAGAAACTGTAAATATGCTGACCAATGTATTATAGAGTTTGCATACCTCATTTGCGGCTGATTCACTTGGATATCCTTGTTCTCTTATTAACTAGAGATCCTGGTCTATGGATTGAAGAGGCACCAATGGATATATCAAGGTAAACAATCAAACGTGTCACAAATTACGTATAAATTACACATCACTCATATATTAATGCATTTAATTTTTCGTTTTTATCTTCTTCCTTATCATTTTCTTCTTTACCTGACAGACAAAACAAATCAAAAATGATATCAACAGCGTTTATGTACATGGTGATATGTCTTCTTGTGGTGTTGAACTCGGCCAAAGTGCAAGCAACAAAGGGTGTGGATGTGTCCAGTCTGACATCGGAGTCGTCTTTTACGTGTTTGAAAAACCAGGGCTACACACACGCCGTTGTGCGTGCTTATATGGAAGCATGGGGCAACCAACCCGGTGGCAAAGTGGATCCCAATTTCATTCAGAATTACAAGAACGCAAAAGCTGCAGGATTACAAGTGGATATGTATGTCTTCCCTTGCACGGGCCGTTCCAGTTGCAAATCGGCTGCCACTCAAGTCTCGGAAACAATCAAGGTGATGAATGACAACAAGATGCAAATCGGCACTATCTGGTTCGACGTGGAAGTGGACCCTCAAGCCAATAATTGGCCAAGCGTCGCTAGCAACAAGGAAACGCTGACGGCATTCAAGGATGCATGGAATGGAAGCAAACTCAACTGGGGTGTTTATTCATCTCTCTCCCAATGGTCAACTATCACAGGCTCAGGTTCATGGGTGATGGACTCTTCCAAGCCTCTTTGGTATGCGCATTATGACAACACTGCCAACTTTAACGATTTTGGTGCTTTTGGTGGCTGGTCCGCTCCGAAAATGAAGCAATATGCCGGTGGCACCTCGATCTGTAGCGCCAGTGTCGACTTGAATTACTTTGCGTAAGTTTGTTGTCTCCCACCCTCGTCTTCTTTTTTTGTCAATTATTTCTTTTTTTTATTATTATTATTATCGTGCGCCCTTTCGTTTCCCACCCCTCTTTTATAGTTTATCTTTTATCACCATTCTTCTCTTTATTAACTTAAACTATTCAAATAAAATTCGTTTTTTATTCATCAATTATAACTTCATAAACTATGTCGTTTTTTTTTCTTTGCGGTGTCTTCAATAACCTTATTTACAGCCTCGAATTGAATTTGGGATCCTTTGAATTTTTTTTAGAGTTTGTGATGTCAATATTAGGTAAATAAAAGGTCATTCGAGTGCATTTTGTCAAGATTCTACACCTTTATTTGAAATATATTTCTCTGTCTCAGTTTGTGAACTGGAAACGGAGGAATGTTGGACGGGATGTCCGTCAAAAAAAATCATTGAAATCCCGCTCTCGTGATTTTTTATTTTCCCCTCTTTCTTTTCACTAATTTTTTTTTTCTTCTTTTTTTCCCTTCACCATTCAACTTCGACGGAGTTACTTTGGACCTAGAATTGTATCAGAACTCGTTTAGAAGGGGTTTCAGCTCAGGGATTACAACATGCATGGGGAAGCCCTTTCATTTTGGATTCAGGATTCAGGACCACCATTAGTTGACTCTTTGAAGTCGTCATGAGCTTAGTTTAGTGTTAGCTTGTCTCTCTATCTGAATAAAATATATCTCTTTTTAGATGCTTCTGTGAAAATGTGTGCCTTTATTGTCTCTCATGTCTTGTGCAATAGATTCCGTTTTTACTGCAATCTCCTCTTTTTGATTTAGTGCTGGCTATTGTTGTGTTTAAAAAACAGATATCTGACCCATTTGTTTTTCTCATTCCTTGCACTCTAGATTATATTAGATCCCATTTTACAATTGTCGTTTAAGTTTAGTGTGGACAATTCCGTTAACCCCTCCCCCTCTCATACTACATCCATCCTTGCTACAATGAGTCCCACCTCTGTAGTTTAGTTATTAGCCAAATGTTTGAATAAAATATACTTTTTTTTTATGAAACATCCTCTGACCCTCTAGATAGTAAACAAAACGATATTGTGGCTGTTTTATACATGTATTAGTAAGCATTTGCTTTGCAGTTCCCTTTCTCCATGACTATTTTCTCCCGGAGTCTTAACAACTGGCTAACAGAGTCAAGTCATTTGATATGAAATGAAGATTGCAACCAATCAGACGAATGAAAATTATGCTATACTGTGAGTGCAGCCACCACTAAGAGATATTTTCCTTTTTGTTTGTGGTTATTATTATAGTGGTCTTGGATGGGGTTGTTGATTTTTAGAGTTCACAGTAGTAGTCAGCCTATATTTTCTGGAAATATACACAATAGGCTTGTTGAAGCGCCGTTTGTGATGATTCTGGTTTTTTTTTTTTTATTTCTTTGTCCAATAAATGTCGTGCTTAGGTTCCATTATCCCTGGGAAAAAAAATCTGAATATCAAGACAGAGCAATGCGGAAGCGGTGTTCATCGATCGCTGACTGTTATACATATTTAAACACATCAAACTTTAAAGAGCATGATGCTCGTTACTGCGAAAAAAAAAGTTGTGGTTGTACAGTAATTTACAACACAATCATTCCCATCCTTCAAAAAAAAAAAAAAAAAAAAAAAAAAAAACGTCAGGATAAAAATGTGACACTTCGCGGAGGACAAAGAGTAACCCATTAGGTAACGTTGAATGCAAAAAAAAAAAAAAGTCAAATCAGATACAAAGATGGAAGTTCAAATTTTTTTTATTGTATATTATCATAAATCATATATTATTTAAAAAGGGCTATATAAAAGGGGGACAAGTAAACTAAACCAAACAGAGATATAAACAATAAATAAACTATACAATGTGAGGGGTTTCTAATCTAAGGAGGGGAATGCTTAATGTTCCAGGCGCCGGTGAGATGCGGTGATCCATTACTATCCAGATGAGTTTCGTTAATTCCTTGATGTTCACCGTTAATGTCGTTGCTGCTGCTGTTGTTGTTGCTGTTGTTGAGGATAGATTGTTGCTGGTATAAGAATACAAGTTGTTGTAGTTGATCAGGTGTCATTTGGGATAGCGTGTTATCCAACGGAGAAGAGAGTGGAGGTTGTAGCTGCTGCTGAGCGCCATTTTCTATCCATGACATGGCGGGCGCACTACCGATGGTCATGCTACTTTCATTGTTGTACTGCTGATATTGATGGGCAGGCTCATGTTGGAAGTAGTTGTGCTGGTATTCATTGTAGGACGAGGGTGTCATAGGAAGGTGTGGGGTTGTGCCATGTGCGTTTGGCATGGAAAACCCATGTGCGTGATGATAATTAGGAAAAGACCCAATCACCATCCCAGATGCCGTCGTCGAGTCGATCATACTATGAGGCGAGAGTGGTGAGGAGGGTGATCCAACGCTGCTATTATCCATTCCATCCTGTGAAAGTCGCCGTTGTCGTTTATTGAGGGAGGAGGCTCGGATAGGTCGACATGATTTGGTAGCCATGGTAATGGGTTTGATGACAGGATTGTTGTTCGTGCCTGTTGTGTTGGGGATATTTGGTGCAATTTGAATAACGCCACTTCCGTTATTTCGTTTCCCGATAACACTGGTGAGTCCAAAGTTGTTGATGCCGCCGTTGTTGCTATTGCCGCTGCCATTATTATTGATCGAATTCACACCACTGTTGTTAGGGTTTGCAGATGCCATTGTATTTGGATTGTTTCGGTTGCGTTTTTTGATCACGTTCGTTTTCAGGCTAAGGGGTCGCACCACACCATGCAATTTCAAAAATAATCCACATGCGTTGCACAATGGTTGCCCTTCAGGATTGCGGCGCCATAGCGGTGTAGTCATGGTTTTGCAATTGCTACATTTTGTTCCACCAGCTTTTTTATCATCCTCTTTCTTTATTGATGACATTGAATTTGTTCTTGTTGGAGGTGAAGATGGGGATAATGAGGATGACGATGGTGGTGGCGATAGAGTTGCTGATACTGATGGGACATGTGATAGTGATCTCGGCGTAGCGGGACTTGGATCTGGTAAAGAAGATAATAAAGATAAAGTTTGATTATTACAAAAGAAAATCGGGTAAAAAATTCAAGTAACGTGAAAAATCACAATAAAATGAATCATCTTTTTTTTTATGTTTTTAAATGCCGAGACTTACCTGAGGACGAATGAGAGGCGTTGATTGAAGGAAGACCATTGGTGCTGACTGTTGTTGGTATTTTCGCAGAAGAGCTGAATGAACCTGCATTCGCTGTTCCAGATTGTTGTATCCCTTGATGGTGGCCCATGGCATTGTCACGGTCTTCATTCGCATAATATACTGCTAATATATCTTCAAAACTCATAGCTCCTGCATGCAAAGTGGATGATGTATCGGTAGTAGTTGTTGTTTGTTGAGTGATTTTGGTTTTCAAAGATGGTTGGTAATCATACGGGGTAGAGTTGCTATTGTTATTTGCATCAGCAGGAATCGTGATACTATTGCCAGACAGAGCAGTAGATGACTATATTTGACAAATAAACAAATAAAACGTGAGATAAAACATACATACATATGCACACACACACACACACATGAATATATCAATATTTTAACGTTACTTACATTGTATTTACATTTGTTTGACGAGGAGGAGGAGAATGAAGAGGCTGAGGACGACAAGTAGGGCGAAACGGCAGGTTCAGTTGGCTGCTGGTGTGTTGGCTCCAAATAGGTATGGTCCACAATAGAAGCAGAAGAATTCAAAAACATGTCTGTAGGATCAGATTCCTCCATTGCTGACGTTGTTGGTGAAGATGTCCGTGAATTTTTGTTGAGTGTCATGGCCATCATTCTCCATGTCAGGTTTTCTAGTCGTGCACCATTAGGCAGAGTATCTTTGGCTTTGCTATATAGTCTCCATATCTGAGCTGATAAAGGATCTTCTTTTTGCATAGCCGCTTCTTCGCTTTCCATATCCATAGCATCCTTTGCTGTAGCCACCGACTTCCTTTCAGGAAATAAGGCGTCAGTCAATATCGATTGAGCTACAGTGTCTGGTGGAGGGGTAATAAGGTTGGGAGTCTTTTTCAATAGAAGATCATTGCTGTTTGTGTTGTCCATATGATAAAGGTAGAAAAAAAGACAGTTAAATAGTAAGTGTCAATAATTGTGGTAAATAGACAGAAAAAAAAGGAGCGGAAGAAAGATAAAAGAAGTTTACAAAAGGAATTCATGGTCATATGGTATAGTTATATGACTTTGTAACCCCGATAGCTATACCTAAAAACAGCTAAACATAAGACTTTTCTGCTTTTATCTTAGATCGGTTTTGCATTTCCTTTAAACTATAGCGGTTTACCTCGTTTCTCCCATTTATGACATTGTACCGTACCACCAGTGCATTCTATCTATACGCTATTTACATTGTCTTTCAACTGCTTCCTTGTCTACAAAGATAGAAAATTAACTAGTAGCGGTCTCTGATGAGTCAATCGTTTGTCTCGATTCATTGGTGGATGGGATGCCGGAGTACCTAATCACCTAATTTCCTCTTTCGGATTTTCCTGTCACACAAACGAAATGTCAGGGTGTGGATTGGGATTACCGCCGATCTCATTCATTCCAGAAATCAATGCCAAAATAGTGTTTACATGAGCAATTCGTCACTGAGAAGGAAAAACTGCTTAAACTCCCATATATTCAGCATAATGAAATCATTGGATCAAATTATTGTTCATTTCCTAAGTAAACTTGTATCAAGCCAGATAAACAATTACTGTGGTTTCAGAGTTTCCTGATTGACGAACATTCAACGTCCGACATTAGGTGGGGTAGCAATCAAGGCTTTAATTTTTTTTTCTATGAAACCTTTGTATTTTCTGGATATTCACACGACGTGCTTTCAATCACCACAGAAATTACTTGAATCCGATGTGGAGCCTTTTTAAGTCTAAAGAGCTTGTACTAACTAGACGAATATCCATTCATACCCAAAAGTCCCTGAAAGGTTCATGTTTTTCATCTTTAAAAGTTTGAGCATGTTACAGGTACCTACCTATATAGGGTATTTTTTTTATTGTATATGATGCAGTTCGGTGAGAATGTAAAAACATTGGGTCTCACGGAAAAATCCTAAATATATTTGTTTTACTTGATGATAAATACCGCATAATATGATAAAAAAGATGAAAAGAAATAAAAGTATGTATTCACAGCTTCAAACTTCCAAGGGATCATATATATATATATGAAACCGAAGGACACCTGAGGGCTCAACGAATTGCACACCAAGACGTTCACTGGAAAAAGAGGAATACTCTGCCAGTAAACTGAATACTTTCCAGAGGTCTTCAATCCTCGCTGCTTGTTTTATTTCATGCTGCCTCCAGAGCCATTTTCTAAAATCATCGAGAGACCCCTCTTACTCATATATTTAGAAACCTCTTACAGTAGAAAGAGCACTGAGCATGGCAGTTAACCTATGTACCCTACACACAAACCCCTTTTGTTTTGCACAAACACATCAGCTTTTTTTCTACACCTACAAGCACAGTATTATACAGTGTGGATACACCCATTCTACATATTTAAATAAATGCATGCAATACGATTCAAACACAAGAAGACTAGACGTCTTTTATTGAACAGTAAAATATAGCCAAGTAAAAAATCGCTGACGAAAGACTCCCTAAAAGCATTTCAAATCCCGCCCACGTGGATTTATTTACTGCCTTTTCTTTGCCGCTCTTTATTTTTCTTTTCTTTTTTCTCTCTTCACCATTTTAGCTTTTTTGGGGTTACAATGATCTTAGAATAGTATCAGGACTAGTTTAGAAGGGTTTGCAGCTCAGAGATTACAAGATGCATGGGGAAACCCTTTTATTTTGGATTTGGGATTTGAGACCACCATGAGTGGGCACTTTGAAACGTTCATTAGGTTAGTTTTATATCTAAATCTGAATAAAATATGTCTCTTTTTACATGAATATATGGAAAATGTCGCACTAGCCTCTCTCATGTTTTGTTCAATGGATCCCTTTTTTATACCATCGCCCTTTATGATTAGTGTTGAACATTGCTATGGTTCAATAAAGATATTCCTTCAGTTTTCTCACGCCATATATATTATGTTAGTTCCCATTTCACAACAAAACTTTTACAAAACCATTCTTTAGATCTCATTTAAATCCCATCATGTCACTTCCAATAGATCCCTCCACTAAATCTCTTACTACAATGAACCCTGTCTCCTTAGCATTAGTATCTATCAATGTGTTTTAATAAAATATGTCCTTTTTATCACATTAAAATCCTCATGAATGTTTTGTGAGTGTATTATCAAACTCTTGCTCCTTAATTTACCCATCCTGACTAGTTTTCTGCCGTGCCCCAGAAACAAGTTGGCAGGCTTTGATCACTTATTATCAAAAGTAGACATAAATGATATAAGACATACTGTGCGCAGCCGCTTCCACAGAGGCTATTGCATTACCTTCTATCCTGTCTACGACAAATAAAACATACCAACTGAAATTTTATTTATTTATGTGCCATCATAGTCAGACCGTGAGCATGAAGTTTGAGCAATCAATTTCCTTTTTTAGAAACGTTCTTGCTAAGATAACAGTTAAAGTAATAGCTGTACACATAAACCCAGCCCACAGTAATTTCATAAACAAAATGGAGTTATACAATAATGTGCAGAGTGGTCATTTCTGTCATTGATAATAGTGCGTGCCGGCCTTCTTCTCCAAGTTCTATATCATATTGTGCTATATCACCTGTTTCTGTCAGTCTTTTCCTCTTTGATATCATATGTATCATACTGTATCATAATATGATAACAATTCCACTCTTTTTTAAATTACAGCTCAGGCAAAGTTGCTACGATATGGTACGTATGATATGATGATTACTGAACTCGCCCCTAGGAAATGGTATACATATGATAGTCATGCAATGGGCTGTGAATAAGTTACGTGTGGCTTATCACACATCAATACGCGAATCTGCGCAGCAATCGGTACGGTATAAATGCACACAAAACCATACTTAAGACAACGACATAATTCAATGACAAAACACAAGTTCATAAAGTAGCATAATGCACAAAAAGACAAACACAAGACCGTAGATCATGGATGATGGGATAAATGATTTTATTTGATAAAAAAAGGGAGGATCAAGATAAACAGTAAGGATAAACGGGGATAAAGGGAAAGATAAAAAAAAAACTAAAAAGATAACGAGGATAGAGTAGCGTAAAGACATAAGAGAAAATAAAGTGGGATATCAAAAAAAGGGAATCCATGACCAGATTCATTTTGATGTAAGATTAGAATAACTATGTATAAAGGGGCACTTAAGCAAAAGCGGGAACCGATCTAGAGAAGAAAGAGATTCAAAATAAAAAGTGGTGTGAGTACATGATACATCTGTCTCCTTTTTTCCTCCTTTTCCCATTCTTTTTTTTTCGTTATTTACCTAGCAGAGGATGGAGTAGGGCTTGCAGCAGTGGAAGGAGATGCAGGGTTCCCAGTAGCAGCAGGAGAAGCCATAGGTGTAGAAGGCTGAGCCGACCCCTTGATAGCCAACAATTGCTTTGCACGGAAAGCTTCATAATGGATCATGGCAGTTGTTTCAATCAAATCTTGCAAATGGGTTCGAGTCAAAAAGTTGCGAAGATGAACAAATTCACAATGGTTTTCGTTTTCAACTATAAAAAGATCATTCAAAGATCAATAGCATTCCAGAAAGAGACAAAGAGAGCATTGTAAACATTAAAATAAAAACATGTAGAGTGAGTACATACAGTTCCACATCTCCTATTTTTTCAATTTTCTAAAAAAAAAAAAGGTCCAACCAACCCAATACTCCTATTCCCGTGTCCCCCTTTTTTTTTCTTCTTCTCCAGTACTTACCACTAATCACACCCCAACGAGTTTTACGTCCACGGACAGCCTTCCCATCGATGACAACATTTCGTTCAGATCCAACGACAGCGAAAGGAATGAGTTCCTATAATAATAACAAGTAACAATAAGTGTGAGCTCACAAATTGCAAATGGGAGCCTATTTCATATTCATTTTCTTACACGGATGCTTTCGTTGAGGGATTGTTCTTGTTCATCATCTTCTTCGCTAGCGTAGGGGTACAAGTTGATGTTGTGGAAATCCAATTCCGCCTTGATCTGTTGAATATACGAAAAAAAAAGTTAAATATGATCAGCATCACCCAACAAGAATAAATACTTACACGTTGTCTGAAGGCTTCACGTTCTTCCAAGGTAAGGGAGTCAGATTTGGCAATCACAGGAACAACATTCACCACTTCAGAGAGTTTTTGGAGGACGACGATATCGATGGGTTTGAGACTAGAGAGAGAGACGAATTTGGGTTAATGATGAAGACACAAAAAGTGGTCAGAATGACTTACGAGTGACCAGAGGGAGTAACAAAGAAGAGACAACAATGGATTCTTGTATCTTGGATGTAACGTTCACGTTGAGCGGTCAATTCTTTACGAAGATAAGCAGAGTGTTGATCCTTGATATATTTGATAATGGGTTCCCAACTAAAGAAAGACAACACGAGAGTTCATGTCAAGATAGTGATTCTAGCAGTGTCTTTTTTCTTCTAGTATTACCAATTTTCATTGTTGACTTGATCACCATAGCCAGGAGTATCTACAATGTTTAAACGAAGACGCACACCATTTTCTTCAATCACTATGATATATATACAACAATGGAAAAAAAGGAAGCTTAATATACACAAGAAAATTAAGGCACATACACAAAAAATCGAAGTAATACTTACAGTGAGATACAGCTTCAATTTCAGTCGTTTGACGAGATGGTTCATCGGCGTTCAAACGACCTTTGCTTTCAATGAGGTGAGAGGCAAAGAGGGTATTCACCAATGTAGACTTCCCCAAACCCGATTGTCCTGTAATAAAAGAGAATAATTAAACAAGATTAGTACATGTCAGTTTGTGAGTGAATGGTGTTTATCATTGTTACCAACAACCATAACGTTGAATTGGAAACCTCTTTTAAGAGATTTCTTTTCGATTTGTTGAGTGATGGTGTCAAAACCAACATAGGAGTTCAAACCAGTCTATTCAATCAGAACAACAAACAAGCAATAAGTCAAGTGACGTTCACAAAAGTAAATATATTAAAAAGATATAAAAGACAACTTACTTGTTGAGTTTCATTGAATTCAGCCATGTTGTTGTTGTTATTGTTAATGATGACGAAGGGAGCGAAAATAAAGTAAGGAGTGGAAGAGATGAGAAACAAGAAGAAGAGAAAAAAATTAGGAATTTTTCAAAAACTTCATCAAAGAGCCGCCCAATCAGGGGGGAATCAATTTGGTGTGACATGAGTTGATTTTCTCTGTTTCTCAACCTTTTTCTCCATATGGTATTACTTTATTTTTATTTTTTTGTGAAATAAAACCATCCATAATACTACTTTCCTGCCTGTATTAATACATAGCGATGAATTTAAAGAAGTACCTACCATCGTCACTATTCGCAAAAGGCGAGCGGTGTTTGAAAACGTGTTTAGTGTTATGTGATGAATATCTAGCCCCAACTGTCTTTGCTTTCCAGGAAACTACTAAGTGGCACGTACAATACCAATGTTCATATTGTATTTGGGATTTGCTGTTATCCATTGGGTAATTTTTTGTGCTTTATAATTCGGTAAAACTATACAGTTCTAATTGTAAGTATATGACACCCACTCGTTTTTGGAAATTTCACGGTATTGCTGTATGAATGAACCTTCCCCCACAGCAAACATGATGTATTAAAAATTATCTCACTTGAAAAAAAGCAGACTACATTTATCAGTATACCGAGAAATTTACAAACACCTTTACACATGCATGATACATCATCATTTTTAAAGCCAGCCGACTTTCTTACAGTAGACAATTACACATAACGCAGGTGACTCTTGTCTGAAGACAATGGACACATAATGCATATGCAGATTATAGGCACATAAAACCATAACAAACAATAACAATAAAAAACATATAAAATAAAACAACGATCTTTATTGATGATAAAATAAATAAACCAATTGACTAAACTATGAATAAGCTACCAATAGGTGTAGGAGGACAATACAGTGTGGCATGGATGAATATGGCAACCCTAGTACTTGTGATCAATATCGCCGCTTTGATGCCACTATACAATGTGCTTGATGTGATATTCCAATCTGCCGAATCTCAACTACAAAGCGTTTGCACACATGTCAATGCTGCTGCCGACCAGATCCACCAATTTCCACAGATGATGCACCACTATCTTCAGACCATCCAAAACTCCATTCTTGACCATCTTCGAAGAGCAATGATTGAGCTGGTCACTGTTCTTCAGGCTGTTGTCTTGTGGTTTGTCGACGTCTATAAATCTACCTATCGTTGTCTTATTGCTTTTGCCATCAATACGGCTTTAGCGATATTCACAAAGATAGCTGCACCCCTGCAAAAAGCCACAGAAGCCATCATGAATGGAATCGATCACGCTACTGATGCCATTGGGCGTTTGTTTCATCTACCGGATATTTCACCACTTCCCACCCATTTGTCCAACTGGACCTCCTCCATGGAAGATACGCAGAGAAAAGTCAACCAATGGACCAATGGCACCGATCAACTGCACCAATGGCTATCTATACCATTTGACGTTCTTAAGCAGCAAATCAATGGTTCATTTGTAAATCAAAACAATAGTATTAGTAATGTCACCAGCACAACCACATCCTTATCTTCACCAAATACTTACTGCGATGCCACCCGGTTGATCGAGGATTTACAAGATGCCCACGCAAAAGTCAAAACCTCATTGAATGTCATCATTGGTGTCCTTGTTGCTGCCATTGTTCTGTGTGCTGTGTGTCGTGTGTTTTTCATTCGCTATCGTCACCAGTATTTACATCGTCTTCGGGTCCGCGTCTTGGATCAGCTAGCTGCCACACCACCTCCTTCCAACAGTACAAATACAGGTGAGCGAGCCAATATTGATCGCCATGATGATGATGGCAACGGTACTATTACTCAATCGACCATTCTAGCACGCTACGGCCACGCACACCATAACCAGCTTGTTGCATCTGTCATCTATCGGTCACCCCCCCATGCCATTGTCCAACCGCTCAATTCCAGGAAACGCTGGTTGATGTTTATAACCCAATCCACCGCATTGTCATATTGCCTTTGTGTTTCGATAGTTGGATTGCTGACCATGTATAGCTTTCTGGCGTTAGTTCGTTCGTCGTCGTCGCCATTATCTTCGTCCGTGATTCTACGACAACTAGACGCCAATTCTGACCAGTGGGTTCAAGATACCATCCAGCACACCACCCAACAAATCCAGCAAAACATTGATAAGCAATGGCAAACTATCAACCAGTGGATAACCCATTCGGAAACCATGATCAACGAGCAATTGTTTGGCGCCATCCGCAGCTTTGCCATCCCAGTCAATACCACTTTGGACAATGTGATTCAACATTTATCAGGCTTGATAACCAGAACCGTAGGAGGAACCTTGATGGAAGAGCCAGCAAAAGAAGTCATTAACTGCTTAGTATTGAATAAATTGGATTCAGTACAACAAGGAGTAGAATGGATTGTAAGTCGAAGAATAATTTTTTGGAAACACTCGCCCTCCCCCCCCACACACAGAGAACATTTACCCCTTCTTCTTTTTAAGATCCGCCACAGTGGAGGCATAGATTTTCCTCGCGTACAAAATATACAACTGCCATCGAGCCTTTTACCCCAGTTTGAAATCATCCCATCTCAAACCATTCTTTCTGCTTTAGAAAATCATTTACAGTTTCAAATATATACCTGCTGGATTTTATTTGGATTGTGGATGATTTGTGCCTTAATAGGCCTCATTTATGTAAAATACACAGATCATTCCCCGTCCTGTCACACCAATACTAGTTCACAAAACAACGTCAAATAATAGACAGTAGATATATTCAAATTTCTTTATTAATTGTTGATAAAAAAAAATGTATACACATAAATAATAATTGTGTTCTAAAAGAGTATCATAATATAATAGAAAAGCTAAACAAATCGGTATATCTATGTATATATAAATAGTTGTATATGCTAAGCTACACCAGTCCTATTTCTTCAGTTGTTGTTCACGTAAAAAGATCCATTCCAATTCAATCAGTTCACGCCATTGTTCACCCTTCTTACCGACCACAGGCGCCAGTGTTTCTTTCGAGAGCATGATCCATCGACGTACCCCACGTTGATAAGATGTTTCCAATGCCTTACCATCGCCCACGAGTTCGGATTTGATGATCGAGTTCCAACAGCACTTGGCCAAGAGTAAGAGATGTTGAGCCAGGATCGGATGATAAGGCGGATAGATCCAACAATATTGTATCAACACATACATCCCCAGCTTGACTGCATTCCGCCAGTGTCCCAAGTCCATTTCGTCGTATAGCAGTTGTGTCGATGCCGCAAGTGTAGTCAATCTATAAGGGATGCACCCATCTGCAGCAAGAGGATAGGACTGGACGGACTCCATCATGTGAGTAAAAATACCTTTATAGGAAGTAGACACCTTGGGCCGAGCATTTTGTGGTAAAGGATCGTCAAAATAGGAGAGACCGCGGGAGGGAGGAGATGGCAAAGGCGGTACGGTGCCTGAAAGAGAAGACCCATTGACAGTGTTTCCGGTGGTGTTGCTGGTAGTGGAGGCTGCGGTAGAAGACAAGACACTAGATGCCGATTGCTCGTTCCCAAAAGACAAGCCAAGATTACACGAAGACCATAAATACGGAGCAAAGAATTGAATTGCATAGTGTGTATAACTTGCCAGCGTTAATGGTTTGGAAGGGTCGGGGACGCTATCATGCTTTCGGTCATATAGTCGTGTCATTTCTAATAAATCCCATTCATTCACTTGCTGTAAGATCTTGTCACGTAATGTTGCTATTGTGATTGTTGAATCGCTATCTTCCAGTCGGTGTTCTTGTAACAACGCCTCTGCACGATCCCAATCTGAAGCCTCATTTCCTAAGAGTGTATCGATTTGACTATAAATATTCCCATCATTGTTGTCGTCGTCGTTGTCGTCGGCGTCATCCGCACATCGTACACATCGGCAGTCGAAAAAGTATTTTGATAAAAGACTTGATTGGCGGTGAGACCGGTCATGAGCAGCATCCACATAGGCAATGGTGACTTCTTGATCTGGTGTAATAGGTTCAATGGCCACTACTGAGAGTAAGGCGCCATCATACATGACAACAGCATTGGGACGGCACGAATGGTTGAATAACGATGCCACAGGGTATGTTCCTTCGCCAATAGTGAATAAATGGTCATCATGGACGCCAAAGTTGTTGCATTGAAATCGGCATAGGTATTGCACCAATTGTTCTTTTGTCAATCCGCAGCCTGCCAAGTAGGTTCGAGCAAGAGCTTTTTCCGCAAGTCGGGTGTACCGTTGGAGCACATGTTTCGGCTGTTTCGTTTCATGACCCATTAAACTATAAAACGCTTCCATTGTCACATCCACGCCTTCCTCGTCCACATTATAGTCGTTTGCATCGATTGAAGTGTCGGTACCCACTGTAACGCCTTTGTCCGCTTGTTCCAAACGCTGCTGCTGCTGTTGTTGTTCGTAGTTTTGCGTTCGTTTATTGTAGCGCCAACAGTTCAAAGCAACCCGTTCTAACATCTCCAGGTCCAAAGCATCCTGATCGTGGTTGTCCCCCAAGTGTTGATTGTTGATGGAAGCTGACTGACAAACATATTGATGATAACTTGCCCAAGCATTTTTGAAGCAGGCCATATCACAAAAATAAGCGCTTTTACATTGCGAGCACCTTTGCAGAGAAGTTGGCGTTTGAGGTTTCCGGAAGCAGTAGTTGCAAATTTCATGACGAGAAGACGGTAAGGCGACGGTTCCAAGGGGCTGGGAAGTGACAAGGACAGTACCCCGTTTGTGGTAATCAGTCGAGATGATGGCTCGTCCCTTGGTAGAGTTCAGAGTCGCTTGAAGGTCCAAACCGTACACAGATAAATAGTCTTGAAGTGCTGTTGATGTCATGGCTAAAAGAACGACTACTGACTTGAGAAGTAAAAAGGAAAAAAGAAAAGAAAAATATTATGAGAAGGAAAAAACAAAAGATCGATGTGAAATTTGGCCCCTTTTCTGCCATCTTTTTTTTTTTCCCAGCTGCCTTTCAAAAATTTACGGGCTAGGACTTTTGAGCCCGCTGTATATTTTTTTATCTTTTATTTTTCTGCTTTTATTTTTTCTCTTTTTTCTTTTTACTCTACATCGCCTTTTCTATATTATTAATATATCTTCAAGTTTTTTATATATATATTCTTATATAACGTCTTCTACTACCTCCTACTACTATTTATATGGCAAAAGAAGACGCCAAACAGCCTAGTCGTCGTCTTGACAAGGACGTTTCCAAGCACGTTTCATCTTCAAGGCCACGATCGACCTCTTTGGATTCCAATCCAACCTCTCACTTTGGCTCCTCGCATACGCTTGTGGTAGCGGCGCGTGACAAGGCGGTTGACTTGGCCAATAGTGCTCGTGATTGGCTCAAACCTGACTGGACGGGACCCATTGCGCACTTTGATTCTTTGACAACGGTCATGTTTAGTCCCTTGGCTGGGCATCCTGTGTATCGTAGTGAGTCCATGGTGAAAGCTCTTCAGTTGGCACAACAACAACAGCGTCATCGGCAGCAAACGACATCGGGAACAGCAGCAGCAACCTCACCTACTTCACCCAATAATAACAAATCCCGCTCTGATCGAAATTCAACTGCCTCTGAATTAGTATTGCACCGCGACTCTTCGTCGTCAACATACCCTTGGCCATCCAGCTCAGTGTTACTCAAAGCGGACATTCCTGAACCCACTTCTTCATTGTCTCTTTTCCAAGGTTTTGCTACAACATATCCCTCTCTCACCTCCAAATCAACTTCATCCCACAAAAAATCAAGACACCGACGGAAAAAACAACAACCTTCCCCAATAGATGCAAAAGAATTGGCCGGTAAGCAGTAATCCTACAACCCCAATTAATCCGTATGCCCAAAATGGTAATCGAATTTACTAACTTTTTTTTTTTATGATATTTCTATGACAGATAAACCTGGAACTTTGAAACGGATTTATGTGGAACGGGAAAGAAGACTTCGAGAAAGTGATAATTTGGAAATGCAAATGGTAAAATATATATATATATGTTAAAAGAGTAGAGTGATCATGTTGTTGACATATCTAATATATATTCGGTGGCGATTTTTATAGACGTCCATTGGAAACGAAATTCAACAGATCGATATGCAAATTGACGAATTGATCAACAAACGAAAAGCTCTTGAAACCAAATGGACCAAATTGGAAGGAAAGGAGCAACAAGTGCAGTTAAAAAGTAAGTGATTATTGTGAAGAATAAAATTTAGCATGGATTGTATGTGATACTTACCGTTGTGATTTAGTTGAAGATTTGACAGAAAAAATTCTAGATGAAGCTGAAGATCATGATTCTGTTGGTGGCACACGTAGATCAAGACATTATCAATCAGACAATGAATCGGACGAAGAACATGAGTTCGGAGAATGTTTCAAAGTAACGGAACTAAAAGAAAAACGGGAGGGAAAGAGGAGAACCTTGTATGCAAGCGCACTCATTATTTTTTTTTTGTTTTTTTTTTGTTTTTTATCAGTCACTCCGTGGACATGAGGGTGGAATTCTCTGTGTGGACTTTGATCACTCAAAAGGAACTTTAGTATCATCATCATTGGATGACACTATTCGGGTTTGGGATTTGCGTCACGGACTGTGTTCTGGACAACTGGAAGGACATGCGAATTTGGTTCGGTGCTTACAACTGGATGATATGCGATTATTGACGGGTTCAGATGACGGAACTATCAAACAGTGGGATCTATCATGTTTTTCTTCTGCTCCAACCCCGGCGACGACGGACTCTTTCTCGGATATATCAAGCCCTCAACGCTCACCTTCTACGTCTCCTGACCTCAATGATGATACAGTCTCTTCTCGAACTGTCTCCTATGTGTCTTCTTTTGATGATCACCAACGAGAAGTAACCACTATCGATGCTGATTCAACAAATATGGTAAAGAATGAAAAAAAAAAGAAAGAAAGAAAACTACTTGGATATTCATTCATGTTTGCTTTTTATATACAGGTATCTGGATCAAACGACAAGACCATGAAGTTATGGGATTTAGAAACTCAAAAGTGTGTACTGACTATGGATGTGATGTGGGCAAGTCAAAACTCAAATAGCAACTCTTCTTCCACTTGGTCCTTTGATAATTTCAAGATGAACTTTTTTGAATCATCGATTGATTACGTTGGGGCTCTTCAATTTTGGAATTTTGCACTTGCAAGTGGAACTGTGGATGGAAAATTAAGGATGTGGGATCGTAAGTTGAAATCCAATGAGCAGCATATGCTGTGGAAGAGGTGTGTATTTAACTAGGCTGACAACTCAATCTATGATGACATACCTCACTAGTACGGACTGGACAAGTTCATAGAACCTTACCTGGACATAATGGTAAACAAAATACATACAAAGGACGACTTCTTACATTACTGACGCTTTTTGTTTCTTTTTATTCGATGAATGCTTTATAGGTGCCATCACAGCCTTGCAATTTGACGATATCCACCTTGTCAGTGGAAGCGCCGACAAAACGGTCCGGGTAAGACTATTAGATATACAAATCGGTGCTTGGTATACGTTATTTTACTGATCCTGGAGGGTGTGTGTGTGTGTGTGTGTGTGTGTTTTTTTTTTTTTTTTTTTTTTTTTCCTAAATTGGGTTGTTTTTAGGTCTGGGACCTACGAACGGGCTCAGTATCTGATACATTATCATTTTCCGGTCCTGTATCTAGCTTACAATTTAATGCCGGCAAAATCATCAGCAGCTCCAATACCACCGATATTGACGTAAGGAAACTCACCCTCTTGATATCAAGCTAAAGGTGCCTCATTTTTACTGACACCTTTTATTTTCTTATTCTCTATTTCTAGGTATATAATCGAACATCATTCCAACACACCAAGCTTTCGGGACACACTGAACCAGTGAATACTTTGCAATACAAAAACAACACTTTGGCGAGTGGAGGCAAAGACAAGATAGTCAAGATATGGGCGGTGTAGAACTAGTGCGTAGTTTTTTTTTTGTTTGTTTTGTTTTTTTCACCCCTTCTGTTTTTTATTCTCTTATATATTTGTCATTTTATTATATATTTATATTACACACACGCTCAATTGTACCATCATCTTTCATCATCATATATTATTCATCCATTCCCTTGCTTCTCCTTTTGATTAGACAAATCGTTTAAAGTTGCTGGCTCACATACATCACTCTATTTTATTTTATTTGTATAGACAATTTTTTTTTTAATAAACATTGACTCTATTTGAATCAAAATCAGTTCACTCGACTTTATTATCTATAATTTATCTGCTCCCAATACCTGTCATCACATTGACGACTGTCAATTGGCCCATTTTCCATTGTCCAGGCATCTTCCCCATCATTCTTAATCATCCCATAGCCTAGTCATCACTATCCATATTAGCAATAGCCCTTTGCTATCATTATTCATTCATCATATATCATTGAAAATAAACAACACAATGCAACAGGATAAAAATAAAAAAATAGACGGTTTATTTACAATATTTCAACTAGTATGCATGTATAGAAAATCATAGAAGATAAAAGAAGGGTGTGTGTGGGTGGGACGGGGTGAGGAGGAATACAAAAATATGTCATTCTAATTGTTGGGAAGGTATGGAAGAGAGGGATTATAAGTCTAATTCATCAAACAAATCAGCAGTCGTCGATTTTTGAATGGATGCCTGAGTATCATACATAAGCTGTCGTTGTTGTTGGGTTACTGCGGTATTGTCAAAATGCTGCTGCTCATACTTTTCCTTATTGACCGATGTTTGTGGTGATTTATTCATAAGCTGCAAAGATAACGGCCAGTCATCATCCTCGTCCTGGGTATCCGAGTCATCAATCACGCCAGATTTGCTATTGAGAAGTTCCAAATCTGTCATGGGCTAAAATGAAAAAAAAAGGAAAGGTCGTTCAGTTCGTATGCCCTGCCTATCTCCGTCCGTTTTTTTTTTTTTTTTCAATTGTTACCAAACTGAGATTCGATTTTTGCATGGGGCGTAATGGTGAAAGTTGACTTGATGCTGTCAGTGTATCTGTCGTCGATACAGGATCATCGTTGTCTATCGTCATACTCATGTTGAAATTTGGTGTTGATGTTGGTGTGATTTTTGGTGATGATACGTGCTGCAGAAGTTGTGATGGCTGTTTTGATATAAATTCAGTATCGTCTTCCCACATGACAGATTCTTCGATGGTGTATGTTGTGGGCTGTTGCTGTTTGGACTTTCTTGATCTACGAGATGGTATCTTCGCTGTATCACTTTGTCGCCTACTGTTTTCCCAGTCGGTGTCACTTTTCGAATCTGAGTCGGTGCCGCAATCACTAGTCCTTCTTGCCTTTGTTTTCCTTTTGGTGTTTGTACGACGGGGTTTGCTGTTGGCATTTTCCGCAGCTGGTTGGTGTATTGACAATAAATGTGTTGGTGTAGTTTGTGTGTCAGGAAGCACTTCTGCTTTTTGTGCTTTAGTGGTGGTTTTTGTTGACTTCTCGTTCACGCGTTGTTTTTTTCTACTTCGTCCTTGCTTTTGTTGCTCCATGTTCCACGGCAATACACGTCGTCGTTGAGAAGGAATGTCTGTTTCAATGTTGGCATTGGTGTCAGCTGATGATAGTGGTGTGGAGGTTTTGGGAAAGTCGTCAATGGTTGGGATGACATCCAGATTTTGCTCGGTAGGTTTTATCAGCGGCAATGAAGGGTCCGACTGTATGGCTTCAGATGATGTTTCGTGAATATCAGCTGACGTATTAGTGTGCGGCGATGTTTGCGGTTGCGGTTGCGGTTGTGATTGTGATTGTGATTGTGAGGAGGGTGACTCTGATGGCGAAGCTGCTGCTGATGCTGCAGATATTGATACTGCTGCTGACGTTTTATCAGAATGTGAAGCCTTTTCGCCGTTCGAGGATGACTGTGGGGTTCGCTTAGTCCTTGAATCTTGTTTCACCGTTGGCATGACTATCTGTTCTTCAGCTTGTTGAAAATCATCCACATTAATCGTAAATCGTAGCAATACAGCGACACAATGTTTGCATTTCCCAGTTCCACCAACAGGACATGTGCAGTATCCATTTCTGACCACTAGAGAACGATAAAACAATATTAATGACTGAGCGATAAAGCAAACAGACGAGCTCTACGTGCTTACGTTCAATATCATCCTTTCTATTGAGTGCCATGTATACTTGATATGGTTCGTTACTTGTCCCTTTAGCCTTTGCAAAAATCATGACTAATGCGTTTTCGTCATCCCAGGAGTAAGTTGTTTGGCTGAGGGTGTGTAATAATCCTTCCCACGAGAATATGCACCGGTGTTGGCAATATAAATCCGTATTTTATCATGTTCAATTTTGTCCGCCAAATTTTCCAATTCTTCGGCTCGTGCTTCGTCAGTCATGCTAGATCTCGGCCAGGATACATCGTCTTGTTTGTCTACATTCACTACAGTATTGTTGCTATCATTGCCATCTGTGTTGTCCCTGGTTGTGATTGTATCATATCGTAACTGTTGCTGTTTCACCGCAATGATCCAAGAATTTGCCACATGTTCATTCTATGTAGTTGTAAAGATATACGTCAATCATTTGGAATTCTTGACGTTGATAAACTAACTATTTTACTTACTGATGAAGATACACTGTGATCAAAGTATTCTCCAGATTCGTGCCTAATTTTAGCAAAAGGCTGTTCATCACAATTGATCAATGGGGTTGCATAATGCTTTGATAATCCCGGTACCGAAAAATCATTATTGCTAAAAGGAAGAATGTTAATATACAGTGATAATATTATATTCTTTTTTGTTTTTTGTTTTCGCTTTTATTTACAGTTTTTCCGGAGAGATGTAACGTTGATCTGTATATGAGATACTGTTGAGTTTCTGTAGTAATTCAATACTATAAAGAGCATTAGTAATTTTCCTTACCGATTTTATCTTTTTGCTGACTTACAATTCTGTTTTCCATTTGGGTCTATCATATCTTGCAATGGACGTGAGTTCCACCTGTTTAAGTTGTGTAAATACCGAGGTTGAGGGAGTATCACTATCATCAGAACCAAAGCAATACGGTTTCCATGTTAATAGAATGGAGCGGGAACGCAGAGGTGATGGCGTTGCTGAAGCCAAGCTAATGTTCCAGATAAGATCGCTGTAGGTGCAATACTGAAATAATTCAGGTAAAGATAGATGGGAAGTTCAGTGGCCAATGATCCTATTTTCTTCCATAATTGCTGCCGCCCATGGGTCAACATCTGCTTCCGTTCTTCTTGACTAGATCGCTGCAGTTTTGATTCTGTATATAACGATGCTTCATCCAAGATAAAATCAATGAGTTGCCGTTTTCACTAAAGAGTTAGAAGATGCATTAGTCAAAATCAGTATATAATATTATGCGGTATTTCCTTTCTCTAATTACCTTGGCAAAGTTGATATAGCATCAATCCAGCCCTGGATGGCTAGAAGAGCACCGTCCTTCAATTGAAATAGATTCATATCGTCATTTGTGTCAGCAATGTTGTCTTGAGGTATGATCATATCTTGAGTGATATAAACAAAGAGGGCCTGCGAAGGAGAGTAAGTATATTATAGATAAACCCATACTATTTTGTTACCTTTTTTATGAATTCATGCGAAGATAACATAAATGGCTGCTTAAATTCCATGTCAGCATATGTGTTTTCAGCTGGTATGCAAGGCGAAGGAGAACCAGGTTCTTGTGTTGGGCTAGCTCGGCATAAACGAGACCAAATGGAGTTGAATCCATCAGAAAATGAATAGGACCAGCCAGACAAATAGCAGTGTTGTATTGTTGGACAAGGTAGAGTTAAATGAGATAACCTCAAGCGGGGACGTCGTTTCAGAAGGAAGCGGATAAGATCATCACGTCGAGTAGTCGTCATAGGTTCCATAAAATGAAGGGCGAGTTTTTTGTAATTGTTCTAGAAAAAAAAAAAAAAAAAAGGAAAGAGGCGTCAGAAGGACAAGAAGGACTAAATCAGGTGGGCTACGTACTGAATCGATGACGTGAAGAATGTTACGAGCCAAGTCGCGTACATGTTGTTTGACAGGCGCAATCGAGTTTGAATCAGGCGTTGGCGATATATCATCAGGACAGTAGAGCGTATGTGTGTTTTGAAGGTGAAGGTAATAATAAATGGATGCTATACCTGGTATACGAGTTGCTATCCATAAAATATCACTCCCATCATTTATGACTGAAAGTGACATGTTCAAATAAATAAAGAAAAAAAAAAAAGAGAAAAGCTGGATTTCAAAAGTCAAAAAAAAAAAAAAAGCACACAAAATCTTGGACTGAGGGTGAGTGAAACGATCATCAATGAAGGATAAATAAAATATGGTTTCCACTCACATTAAGACTTGATGCTGCTTATATAAGTTTTAAGGAAAATCAAATCTCGTTTCAAATGGTTGCTGGACTTCCTTGATATGTTCTTAAATTCACAAATAGCCACTTAACCAAACAGGTAAAGGTGGTAAATGGTTCTTCGTTACACTTGTTACACCAAGCGGCGTTTTAACAATGTGCAACAAAATCTTTAATTGAGGAATAATTGGATGGCCATAGTTTTTTTTTTTTTCTTTCTCTTTCACTTACTTCTTTGTTTTACACATTTTGATATTCGGTAATCATCCTTTCATGAATGAATAAATAAACAAGTAGATAACTAACACTTTATTTCTTTATAGCTTTTTATCGACTTCCATACTTTCTCCAACTACATAATGGCGTCAGCTACAGGCAAAGCTTCAGGTACAGAAATATATCACATACACTTACTATTTATATATACTGATTCACTTTTATTATTATTATTACTATTATTAATTCCATTTCTATATAGATAACACGAAATCTGCTTCAGGATCTGTTATGGTTTTATCTACTGGCGGAACAGCCATTCTGACAGGTGATTATTCAAAGCTTTTTGGGGAAACACCAACAGCTGCAGCAACTTCACCTTTACCCACTTCCAACAATTTACCAACTACAACAGAATCAATAATATCTCCATCACCATCGGACTCAGCAAACAATATTTTACCATCATCGTCACAACCAATATCACAACCATCATCCCCAACAACAACCGGCAAAGCAGACGACGGATTGACCAACACACAATTAGGCGCGATAATTGGTGGTGCAGCAGGTGGGGTATTGGTGTTACTCTGTTTAGTTGGGTGTATTGTGTATCACCGCAAGAAGAAACAAAAAACATTCAAACGTGGACGAGGCATCACACCTAGTATGGTACTCGACAACACAGGTTTCCAACAGCATCACAATCTCCACCATCAACAAACACAAATGACAGCCATCGATCGCTCCTTTGACCAACAAAGCACCTACTCTTTCAATTCACCCCAGAATGCCTTTGGCTCTACCTCCTCGCCATCTGATGCTCTCTCTCCTACACACCTCCACGTGAATCCGTATCAAAACCATTTTACACCAACAGCGCCATCCGAAAATATCACAGCAACCGTTGATAAACTCTATAGCATCAAGCAATATAACGCTCCTGAACATGCACCAACCGAACGAACAAACAACAATCGGGTCGTCAGTCAAGCTTCCGCCAATGGTGCTCGGTTATCGAAATACAACTATTTGACTCAGGCCTTCTCACAAATGCGAGCAAGTTATGCTACCCAAGATAATCACCAGCAGCAGCAAGATGGAATTATGTATGACAACTCCCATCAAGGTCTAGCAAAACCTCCATTTATTCAATATCCTGATCCAATCGCTACCTCTGAAGCAACAGTATCATCACCAACGACATCCTCACCGTACTCTACAAATAATCCAACCCAGTTAGCATCTGACACACAATCACCCACACAAACCGAAATGCGCGACTCCTCGACCACCGTTTTACATGCACCACTTTTCAAACACAATCATCATTCACCGTCACCATCACCATCGTCATCGTCAATGGATGCACCCAGCATTACGCTATACAATGAAAACAACGAAAGTAAAATCCTTCACCAGGGCCATGTAGTGACCAACACTGTCATCTCTTCCTCTCCGGCCATATCAACTGCAACGGTGTCCAACAAAAAACTATATTTCCCAGGCAGTGGAAGTAACAACAATCATCATCGTGACAGCACACTCTCCGAAGTCAGCCAGTATAGCACGTTCTCTTCATCATCCAACCCATTCCGCTACAGTGATGACAACAACAGGTCGACTTCATCACCAACACCAACTGAAGATTATTTGGTTGACTCGCCTGGTGCAACTTCCATCTCAAAATCTCCTTTGGCTGCATCAAGTAGTACTTATCAATCGTCCCCGCTATCAGAAAAACCTTATGCGTACATATAGTTTTATTACCCTTTGTCTCTATTTATATCCCTTAGTATTATTATTAGTACCATGTTATTATTTTATTGTCTTGTCTAGTTTACTTGTATTTCGTCTCCAATTGTATTGATTATCGTTTTTATATTATTTTTTTGAATAAAGTTTTTTATTGTATTCGTATCATTAGCATGTCTTCAAATTTTTATTTATATGCATAATGCAGTCTATTCAAAAGTAATCTGCTAGATGTCAGGAAGAAGGTTATTGAAGTGTGTTTGATGACATTTCATCCCGTTGCCATTTTGTAATTGATAGGTGGGGCCTTGCACTCAATCAGTTTTAGTTGTTGGGCTTCCTTTCATTTATGGAACCCAAATACAAAAAAAAAAAAAAAAAAAAAAAAAAAAGAAGGAAAAATAAAATCATAAATAATGAGCTGGACACATACAGTATCTTCAGTCTAGTGAAGGTTATGATAGAGGTATGGTTAGATTGATTGATATGGATAGTAGCGTAGGAATGCGACGACGTTTTCTATCTAAGCCGGTCACTAGGCCTCAACTAGGATGTAATAAATATAGCAAGTAGACATATAGCCTATAAAGCAATACAAAATGTTCGATTATCGTGGTTACACGCGCTGCATGATATATATTCAATCATATGTTTGATCGAGAGGCTATATTTAATAGTAAAATGATCTAAGG
The DNA here is from genome assembly GCA_002105175.1 of Absidia repens. Taxonomy (NCBI): domain Eukaryota; kingdom Fungi; phylum Mucoromycota; class Mucoromycetes; order Mucorales; family Cunninghamellaceae; genus Absidia; species Absidia repens. Next base: position 80,810 of record MCGE01000024.1, on the reverse strand, counting down.
TAGTTTTGGGGGTGAAATAGTCATAGTGAGTGAATTATAAAGCAAGTGTTTAGTAGGACATCCATAGAACAGCTACAACACCAGCATTGCTTATTATCTGGATCAGAGTATGTTTAATAAAAGGCAGATTTTATTCAGGCACACAGAGTACTAAAACTACAAACGAAACGTTCTGTGTGACACGGGATCTAATAGAATGATCTATTATAAAATGCATGAGGAAGAATATGTGAGGTTTGAACAATGGTTAACAGCACTCTAAAAAACGGCTGTACAATGAAAACTAATATATATTACAAGGCTTGAGAAGGTTAGAGTCATATCTTTTATGGAAGTATAACATTGATGAATATTAATCAAAAGGGGTGATGGTAGTAATAAAGGGATTTGTTCCACAAAACATGAGAAAGATACATGGGACATATTTCAATGAAACAAATAAAGAGAGACATATTTTTATTCAGGTATAGATAAAAGCTAACACTATATTAATGAAGGCTTCAAAAGGCCAACTAATGGTGGTCCAAAATTCTGAATACAAAATGAAAGGGTTTCCCCATGCATCTTGTAATCCCTGAGCTGAAACCCCCTCTAAACTAGTCCTGACACTAATATAAGTCCAATAGAGCCCTAAAGAAGCTGAATGGCGAAGAAAAAAAAAGTTGAAAGAAAGAGAGAGAGTGGGGTGGAAAAAAAAGGAGTAAATAATAATTCATGTTAGCGGAATTTCAAATATGCCTTTGGTCTTTTCGTCAGGCGATATTTTTATTTGACATCAACGAACACCTTTTAGCATCATCAGCATGGCGGTTCCCCTCATGAAACAGTGATAATCACCATTCAACATTGGCAGCATGGTTACTCTATTATCTTTGAGATGCCTTTGGATCCATCATAGAGTAATTCGGTTTACGTAGTTTAGTTTACCACATCCTTCACTGTACAGTAGAATAGCTCACCCTCTTGGATTGGACAGGCTTATCTGACAATATGATTAATCTACAAGATACGCCCCCCACACATCTTTAATTATCTCATATTTAGATATTTGTCATATTATTAACATTAGACAATTTTTGTTTATATCTGCATCTAAATAAAACATGTCTCGTCTTTTTTTTTCATATGATATTGCCTTTCGTATGATTAGTTTGTCTTGTCGAATAGGCAGAGTTTTATCAAAATCGGTTAAGTAGGTCCTCACATTAAGAACAGTTTCAATTTTCCCAAAATGTATGTATTCTCAAGTCAAAAAATTATTCTTCGCGGGGTGTGATACAAGGATATTCTTATGCTATTGTATGGCAGACTAGTGTAGGATGAAAACTGCACTAAATCCGTTGACAATCATTATTTCTTCGACATAGCACAATATGACTCACTCCCAAGTACGTGATGAAATGGTCATTGAAGAACAAAAAGAAAATGATGATGAAGAGTCTATCAAAGTTGACATGACCACGGTTCAACATTGTTAAGCATTCCATAAAATGCTCACCTCTATACAGTAGATTTTCCAAACCAATAAAAGAATAATAATAATAAAACCCATCAGGCACACACGATCAGACTGTAGTATATATTGTAAGTAATCAGTTTTTGTTTATTCAATTGAGGTATAGTGAAATATATTGGTATACAGATAAGGAAAACTATAACTAATACTAAGCTGCTACGATATGTAATAGGAAGTGAAATAAGCTGCATCAAGTCTGTAGAATAGTCTACTGCAATAGAATTGTCTTTAGAATAGTCTACCGCAATAGAATAGTATGTAAAATAATCTACTCCAATAGAACAGTCTGTCGAATAGCCTATCACAGTATAATAGCTTTGTTATCCATTGTTCATTGCAAAGTGAAAAACTTTTTATTGAATCATGATAGTCAGTATTATAGGGGCCGCTAATAGTTGTTGAGAGATGTGCTAGTCTAGATGAATGGTGTAGAAGAAGGAACGATGTACAATCAAAAAGGGATCTCTAAAAGGGATCTCCAAACTTATAATGAAGTCTAAACGCACATCATTGAAGCAAATACACATTTTTTTTTTTTCAAACAAAGACAAGTTTTATTGAAGCAGAGATATGCTTTATTGAAGAAAAGAGATATATACATGTACTAAGCTAATCAAGACATTTCCCCAAGATCCTAGAACCAAAATGAAAGGGTTTCCCCATGTTTCTTGCATTCCCTTTTCTAAAATCCTTCTAAACTAGTTCTAACAGAAAGCCAAGGCCACCAGGTCCGCAACGAGCCCAAAACAGTGAACAGATGTTGGCTCATTCCCGCTGATTTCTATTTTTTTTTTCTCGGTGCCCTCCCCTTTTTTTTCCCGACAAACAATGCAGGCTGGCGGCGGCGGTTGAATTCACACACTGCCAATAAAATCTAGAGGTACGTCAACCCATCTGGCTCTACAGCCTGCAAAATCGAGTTAACGTGCAATATTTTCTTCTTCGCTTTATACAAAACGAACTACAAAACCGTTCAACTTCAAATTTTCCATGCATCTTTAGAAATATTATACAATCATTTTTTGTCACCATACCAACCACCCATGTCTCATACAATTAATTGCACAATGATCTAAAGTTTACGCCTGTAAGCTCACAGCTAAAAGCCTACAGTCATAATGACTGCCTCTACGCTATAGCCATGACCCGCCATTCAAACACACATTTTTACTTGGACATCAAAATTCCCTTGGCCTCCTCACCATCTTACCTTTGTTTCTTCCAATATCCCCCTTAAACTGCCCGCCACCCCCCCTAGAAATCCAATAAATCAAGAATATCTCGACCATGGAGCCTGCCAAAAGTAGTAATATCGCTTTAGGCTTTTTAAACCAATAAAAGAATAATATGTAGAATAGCCTACCGCAATAGAATAGTATGTAAAATAGCCTACCACAATAGAATAGCTTTGCCATCCCATTTGTAATATTTGATAAAATAATAAGAAGACGTTATAAGAAATAAGTAATATAACAGATATGGCTTTTATTGAATAAAATGAGGAAGGGTTTTTATAATAAAATGGGAAAAAGAAGGCTGTGCTAGTTGTGGCTGTGGATATGGTCGAAGAATGGTAATTTGAGGCTATGGGAAGTTGGTTATCTGTAGATATAAGTATATATGCCCAAGTAGTGGATACTCGAGGCTGTGTCTTATACCTGTATAGGAATGACAAGTGTGAAAGTGTGGGAAATGATTAGTGACAGATGACAAATACGACACCATTGTTCATTGCAAAATAAAAAAGCTTTTATTGAATCATGATACTGTAGTCAATACTATACTAAAAGGAAAGAAGATGTAAAAATAGGGGCCGCTAATAGTAGTTGAGAGAGGTGCTAGTCTTGATGAATGGAGTAGAAGGAAAGATGTCAAATAAAAAAAAAGGGATCTCTAAAGGGGATCTCCAAATCCTAATGAAGTTTTACACACACATCAGTGAAGCAAACACACATCTTTTAAAGCAAGACAGGTTTTATTGAAGCAGAGACAAGGTTTATTGAAGCAAAGTCAAGTTTTATTGAAGCAGACATGTTTTATTGAAGAAAAGAGACATACCAAGCTAATCAAGCCATTCTTCAACATCCTAGAATCAAATTAAAAGGGTTTCCCCATGCACCTTGTAATCCCTTTTCTAAAACCCTTCTAAACTAGTCCTAACAGAAAATGATTGTTTGTAAAAAAAAAAAAAAAAAAAAAAAAAAAAAAAAAAAAAAAAAAAAAAAAAGGAAAGAAAGAGAAAGAGAAAGAAAGAAAGAGAGAGAGAGAGAGAGAAAATGGGGGATGCCGCATGAAAAATAAATTCAGGCGGGGCGGTCTTTGATTTTCCATCCCGTCACAGAAAAATCTGGGAGGGCCGTTAACAAAGCCAAAACAAAGTCGGGAAAGCCTACAGCCATAATAACAAGCCGCTATGCTTCAGTATTTCTTACAACATTATAGCATGTAGAAGCATTCACCGTACAAAATTGGTTTGGAAAATAGATCACCATAGTATAGGGATAGACTACCAAACAAGAATAGTATGTAGAACAGATTTCCACAGTATAATAGTATGTACATTAGTATGCAGATTAGTCTATGTCGTATTTGTCATCTGTCACTAATCATTTCCCACACTATCACACTTGTCATTCCTATACAGGTATAAAACACAGCCTCGAGTATCCACTACTTAGGCATATATACTTATATCTACAGATAACCAACTTTCCATAGCCTCAAATTACCATTCTTCGACCATATCCACAGCCACAACTAGCACAGCCTTCTTTTTCCCCATTTTATTATAAAAACCCTTCCTCATTTTATTCAATAAAAACCATATCTGTTATATCACTTATTTTTATAACGTCTTCTTATTATTTCTATCAAATATTACAGTCTACCACAGTAGAATAGCTTTGTCACCCAATGTTCCTTGCAAAATAAAAAAAATTTTATTGAATCATGATAGTAAAGACTATACTAAATAAAAGAAAATCTAAAAGTAGAGTGAGGTGCTACTCTACAAGAAAAATGGATCTCCAAAAGGGATCTGCAAACTTCTAATGACCTTGAAACACACATCATTGAAGCAAACTTAGGGATCTGCAAACTGCTAATAAAGTTTAAACACACAGCATTGAAGCAAACACACATTTTTCAAAACAAAGACATGTTATTTGGAACCAAAGGCACTGTACTCTATGTTTTATTGATGAAAAGAAAAAGCCCCAAGATTCTGGAATCAAGTGAAAGCCGTCAACGCTTTTCTGAAACCCTTCTAGACTAATCCTAAAACCAGCTCCACAACGAATCAAAAGCAGTGAGAAAAAGGGATGCCAGAAAGAGTGCTAGACAGAAATAGAATATCCTACTCCATCAGCACATGTCTGGTTTCCGGAACAGGGAAGGACTATTTTGTGCACAGAAGCACAAGAGGATCTCCACTTAGAATAGTCTGTTCCCACACTTCCACTTGAGTATGAGATCCTATGATTGACAAAAAAAAAAGTCGACTCTGCTGTATACTAACACATTCACCTTTCATTCCATCTACCATATACGTACTGTATCTTTTCATATATACTGTACACTTATATCTACAGACAACCAACTTCCCATAGCCTCAAATTACCCATTCTTCGACCACATCCACAGCCACAACTAGCACAGCCTTCCTTTTCCTCATTTTATTATAGAAACCTTTCCTCATTTTGTTCAATAAAGACCATATCTGTTATATCACTTACTTTTTATAACGTCTTCTCATTTTATCAAATATTACATAAAGAATTATTCAAAAGTTTCACAATATTGATAACGACATCATTTGCTCACAAAGGAAAATATCATCGACAGAGCATGAAAGCTGGGAGTGAATTTTGTTTGCATGAATCGACACGTTTTTAATAATATTTAGCTGGATCACGAACGATCTGTTTATAGTATTCCGAACTTTTATTTTCACAGGTGCACATAAGTCATTTGTTTATGTCGCATCATGAAAAATGATGGCATAAAAATAAAAGCTGTTCCTGAAGAAATTGAAATTCCGATTAGGAACACTGCATGATAAAAATAAATAATCACGCAACATTGTGATAGAAGAAAAGAAAATAATGATTCACTTCATGAAATCATTAGGTCCCATAAAATAGAATAAAAGAAAATAAAATACCCTTGCAATAACATCAATCATATCATCATACACCTAATATCAGAACATCATACGATCATAATAAAAATAATGATCATGATAAAAAATAATAATAACAATAAACCCATGTAATATCTATTTCTAATGAAACATAAGATATAGTATATAAAGAGTGACATTTTTATTAATAAAAACCATATACAAGAATCTCACTTAATTCTAACCGTCCCACTTTTTATTTTCTACTTTTTATTTTTTTTATTTTTTTCTTTATATACGTTATTTCACAGTTTATTCCTTCCGTTTTCTTTGCTTGCTGCACCAATATCACGAATGATCTGTTTATAGTACTTCGTCAGTACCACTAATATCATGAATGCATCATTGGTTTATTGAAGACTAACTATATCTCAGTTAATTTACATATTGTAACTGTGCCCTCATCTTTAAGTGCCGATAAATACAAACTCCTGCTATTCGGGTGACTTGAAATGTAAGAATGCAACCCAGTTTTCCTCACCATCTCGGTACTGTACCTCTCACGCAAAAAGATGTCTTTTTTTTTTTTTTTTACCAACCTTTTAATGCATGGTGCTTTTTTTATTAAGTCTCCTTATTGGTCTTGTGAAATGGTTGTTATAAAATAAGGACAAAAGTAAATAAGTGATACAATTGATATGGTTTTTTAATTAAGTGATAAAATGTCAAATCTTTTTATAAGAAAATGAAGATAATTGAGGCTGTGTGTAATCTGATGAGTAAACTTTTTTTTTTTTGAAAGGTAGCAGAAACCCCCTTTCTTTGGATCTCCCTCTTCTTTTTTTTCACGGGATGGCTTCATCAGATCTCCAACAGATCAGGCGATGGGTTTTTAGTTTAGAGATGCAGAAGTGTAGTGATGTTTCAATAAAAGAAAAGTTTATTCATGATTGAAGAATGAGGATACCCCTTTTTTTGGATCAAGGTTAAAATAGACACTCCATAGTAATTTGAATTCCAAATTAGTACACGGAGAATGGGTTTATCCGGCCGAGAGTGGTACCGATCGACGTGCAATTGTTTAGAGTATGTTACACATAAGTTTAAGATTCATCGGCCGACATTTTTCGTAAATTGAAGTGGCTTTAAATGTCTAACTTTGTACGTAGTTTAGATACAGAGACGTAAGTTACACCAATCGAAAGTGCTTGTAAAACTATATATTCTGATATAGTTTTAAAGTTATTCGAGTTGAATTAACAAATTTATGACATTATTTCTGGAAAATGAGAACATGACAATTCAGGTTTCATTATTTTTTTTTACTGATTTCAGATTTATTGAAAAATTAAAGATGTCGGAACGGGTTCCAAATTTCAGGAACAAACGTCCGTGCGCAGATCGACACAGGGAACACAAATAGATCGTCATCAGGCTCTGCAATCGTCATTTAAGCCATTTTTCGATTTACGAAAAATGTCGGCCGATGAATCTTAAACTTATGTGTAACATACTCTAAACAATTGCGCGTCGATCGGTACCACTCTTGGCCGGATAAACCCATTCTCCGTGTACTAATTTGGAATTCAAATTACTATGGAGTGTCTATTTTGACTTTCAATCCTTTTTTTTTTTAAGACAGCAGGAACCCCCTTTTTTTTGAGAGCTGGAACTCTTTTTTTTTTTTTTTTTTTTTTGATAGACAGCTGGAACCTTTTTTTTTTTTTTTTTTTTGACAGCAGGAACTCCTTTTTTTTTTTGATAGACAGCTGGAACTCTTTTTTTTTTTTTTTGACAGCAGGAACTCTTTTTTTTTTTTTGATAGACAGCTGGAACCCCCCCCCTTTTCTTCGATCTCCCTCTTCTTTTTTTTTCACGGAATGCCTTCATCAGAACTCCAAGGGATAAGGCAATGGTTTTAGTTTAGAGATGCAGAAGTGTAGTGATGTTTCAATAAAAAGAAAAGTTTACTCATTAATGAAGGATGAGGATGGGTTGAGGATGGAGATGATGTGGAGTAAATAAAGAAGGAGGGGTATTGTAGAGTGTGTAAAAGAGTGGTTGATAGGCAGTGATAGTGTGGGAAGAGAGTATAGTGCGGAAAATGGCAACTTTGTGTGTTGTGTGAGGGTCGAAAATAGGAATTATTTGTGTGTCCAAATTTCCAGTATTGTTTGAATGGCGAAAATAGCAAGTTTGCAGTGCGGAAAACAGGCAATTAGCAGCGGTTCCGGAAAGCAGACATGTGTTTGGTTTGAAAAATGAGAGTTTGGTTCAAAAATAAGATGTATTTAAAGTTGATTAGCAATTTTAGATGGGTGTGTTTCAAGGTCATTAGAAGTTTGCAGATCCCTTTTGGAGATCCGTTTTGCTTGTAGACTAGCTATTAGGTTTTCTTTCCTTTTACTATAGTATTGACTATCATGATTCAATAAAAACTTTTTTATTTTGCAATGAACAGTGGATGGCAAAGCCATTCTACTGTGGTAGACTAATCTGCATGCTAATGAAAAACTATTATACTGTGGTAATACTATTCTTGTTTGGTAGTGTATCCCTATAGTGTGTTGATCTATTTTCCAAACCAATTTTGTACGGTAAATGCTTCTACATGCTATAATGTTGTAAGGAATACTGAAGCATAGAGGCCTGTTATTATGGCTGTAGGCTTTCCGGCCTTTGTTTTTGTTTGTTGACGGACCTCCCAACAACCCCCAAAAATAATGCCTCCCCCACAACCCCCAAAAAAGACCTCCCCCCATACACCCCCCAAAAAAGACCTCCCCCCATACACCCCCAAAAGACCTCCCCCATACACCCCCCAAAAAAGACCTCCCCCATACACCCCCAAAAGACCTCCCCCCATACACCCCCAAAAAAGACCTCCCCCCATACACCCCCCAAAAAAGACCTCCCCCATACACCCCCAAAAAAGATCTCCCCCCATACACCCCCAAAAGACATCCCCCCATACACCCCCCAAAAAGACCTCCCCCATACACCCCCAAAAAAGACCTCCCCCCACAGCCCCCCAAAAAAGTACCTCCCCCACTACCCCCATAACCCCCAAAAACATACCGCCCGAAAAAGTCTGGTTTATTTGAGCCAAAACCAAAATCAGTAGGTTTAACAAACCAAAAGGCCTGAAGAAGGAATGATGTATAAAAAAGGGATCTCTACGAAGGATCTGTAAGAGGGATTTCTAAGAGGGATCTGTAAGAGGGATCTGTAAGAGGGATTTCTAAGAGGGATCTGTAAGAGGGATCTCTAAGCGGGATTTCTAAGAGGGATTTCTAAGAGGGATTGGCAAACTTTTAACGACGTTTAAACACACATCATTAAAGTAAAGACAAGGTTTATTGAAGCAAAGACTGAAATGTTTGTAAATAAAGACAAGAGTAAATAAGTGATACAATTGATATGGTTTTTTATTGAATAAAATGACAGTGGGTTTTTATAGTAAAAGCTAGAGAAGCGGATGTTGTAATAATAAATTTCTATGATGATAAATGATTGTAGATGATAATGGATTATTGGTAGAGTTCGAGATGAGGGAATAAAATAGTGTATTATGGAATAGATAGATGAGTAACCTTTGATCTTGATTGTAGACCAAGTGAAACATAGCCAGTGTAAGGATATGCTGGGTAGTGACAAGGTACAATTGTTGGGACGCGATGAGTAGCCGCGTACCTGATATGTGTGGATGATGACAAATAATGATGGTATAGATATTTTGACATAAATATTACTAATCAGGAACCAGGAATACGACAAAGACAAATTTTATTGAAGCAGAGACATGTTTTATTGAAGGAAAAAGACAAACTAAGCTAATCACGACACCTCCGCAATCCTAGAATCAAAATGATAGGATTTCCCCATGCATCTTATGATCCCTTTTGTGAACCCCTCTAAACTAGTCCTAGCAGAAAGCCAAGGTCACCAGCTCCACAACGAGCCAAAAACAGTGGAAGAAAAAATGATTTTTTTTAAAAAAAAGTGAAAGAAACAGAAAGAAAGAGAGAAAATGAGGGATGCCGCTTGAAAAATAATTCAGGCTAAGCGGGCTTTGATTTTCAATCCCGTCACGAAAAATCTGGAGGCCCGTCAACAAACAAAAACGAAGTCGGGAAGCCCTACAGCCATAATAACAACCCCTACTGTATGCTTCAGTATTGCTTACAACATTATAGCATGTAAAAGCATTTACCGTACGAAACTGGTTTGGAAAATAGATCACCACACTATAGGGATACACTATTAAACAAGAATAGTATGTAGAGTAGTCTACCGCAATAGAATAGTATGTACAATAGCCTGTCACAGTAGAATAGCTTTGCCATTCCATTGTTCATTGCAAAATAAAAAAGCTTTTATTGAATAATGATACGTAGTCAATACTATACTAATAGGAAAGAAGATGTAAAAATAGGGGGCCGCTAATAGTAGCTGAGAGAGATGCTAAACTTGATGAATGGTGTAGAAGAAGGAACGATGTACGATAAAAAAGGGATTTCTAAAAGGGATCTCTATAAAAAGGGATCTCCAAACTTCTAATGAAGCTTAAACAATCATTTATTTCAAACAAAGACAAGGTTTAATGTAGCAGAGATATGTTTTATTGAAGAAAAGAGACATCTACATGTACTAAGCTAATCAAGACATTTCCCCAAGATTCTAGAATCAAAATGAAAGGGTTCCCCCATGTCTCTTGCAATCCCTTTTCTAAAACGCTTCTAAACTATTTCTAACGGAAAGCCGAGGCCACCAGGTCCACAATGAGCCAAAAACAGTGAACAGATGTTGGCTCATTCCCGTTGACTTGTCTATTTTTTTTTTTGGATTTGCGCTCCCATTTTTTTTCTCGATCAACAATCCAGGCTGCCGGCGGCGGCGGTTGAATTCACACCCATCTGGCTTTACAGCCTGCAAAATCCAATTAACCTGCAATATACTCTTTTTCGCTTTATATAAAACGAACTACGAAACCGTTCAACTTCAAATTTTCCATGCATCTTAAGAAATATTATACAATCATTTTTTGTCACCAAACAAACCATCCATCTCTGATACAATTGATTGCACAATGCTCTAAAGTTTACGCCTATAAGCTCACAGCTAAAGCCTACAGCCATAATAACCGCCTCTACATTATTGCCCAGTAGAAATATTGTACTTTTTATATGCTACCTGAAGTGGAAATATTGTACTTTTTATATGCTACCTGAAGTGGAAATATTGTACTTTTTATATGCTACCTGAAGCGGAAATATTGTACTTTTTATATGCTCAACCACACACATACTTGGACATCTACGTTGCTTGGATCCGCTTTCTAGTCACATACTCCTTCTACTCATACCATTTTTTTCCCCCATCCAATATCCCCATACACACACAGAAATACCCCTTCATACCGCTAAAAAAAAACATATAAATCCGCTAAAAAAATGCTGGGAGAGCCTTCCAAATGTAGTAATACCTGCTATAGACTTTCCAAATCAATAATAAAAAAACCCCCATCAAACACAGACAGTGTACCCCAATAGAATAGCCTATCACAGTAGAATAGTATGTACAATAGCCTGTCACATTAGAATAGCTTTGCCATTCCATTGTTCATTGCAAAATAAAAAACCTTTTTTTGAATAATGATACGTAGTCAATACTATACTAAAAGGAAAGATGTAAAAATAGGGGGCCGCTAATAGTAGTTGAGAGAGGTGATAGTCTAGCTGAATGGTGTAGAAGAAGGAACGATGCAAAATAAAAAAGGGATCTCCAAACTTCTAATAAAGTTTAAACACACCTCATTGAAGCAAACACACATTTTTCCAAAGCAAAGTCTAGTTTCATTGAAGTAAAGACAAATTTTATTGAAGCAATCATATGTTTTATTGAAGAAATGAGACATACTAAGCTAATCAAGACATCCCCAAAGATCCTAGATTTAAAATGAGAGGGTTTTCCCATACGCCCTGTAAACGCTTTTCTAAAACCCGTCTAAACTAGTTCTAACAGAAAGCCACGGCCACCAGGTCAATAAACAATTCAGACGAGCGGTGGGAGGTAAATTCAAACCCGTCAAAAAAATCTGGAAAAGACCACCTGAAAAATTCAAATTCCGGCTTTTTCGTTTTGAAGAATACGTGCGGAAATTGTATGTGGCCCAAGCATTCCCCTTTTTTCATCCACTTTTATTTTTTCGGCTCCTCTCCATTCTGTTTTTCTTTCTTCACTATTCAACTTCTTGAGGTTACGTTGGACTTAGATTAGTGTGACGACTAGCTTGGGTTTTCTGCTAAGGGATTACAAGATGCATGGGGAAACCTTTCCATTTTGGATCTAAAATCTGAGGGCACCATTAGTTGGCTCTTTGGAGACTTCATTAGTTAGTTTAGTGTAGTTTATATCATCATCTCAATAAAATGAATTTTTTTTTTTTTACATACTTCAACTAAAAATAGCACAGAAGTCTTTCTCATGCCTTGTATTATATCCTAATTTTTTCTAGCCTTTTTGATTACTGTAGACTGTTGTTGTCTTTCAATAACATATATCCCTCCAGTCTTTATTACGCCTTATGCATTACTGTACAACAGATACATTTTTGCGAACGCAACTTTAAATTAGAGCTGACCAATACTTTAAATACCCTTTAGTTTTCTGTTAATCTCCCACATACTACCATTCCAGTGGATCTTCTATGACATAAAACTTCTCGTCTTTAGTTTAGTACCTATCAATATACTTTATTATTTAACCATCCTATGATACATATAATAGAGAGAAACGTCGTTGTTGTTGAGCTTGACTACCTTATCGAGCACCTGCTTTCTGGTTCACCCACCTTGTTCACTTTTGCTCTGCCCCCTTCAAAGCACAAACGACTGCTTAGCTGTCCTAGATCATTAATATAACTGTTGGCATATTGTTGTCCTACCAGCAATTAACGAACCAGGCCATGTCACCAGTGTTACTATAAAATATTAGTCTTCGTTTGGCTGAATATATTTTATACATCAGTTCATTGTTTTCATTGTATATGGCATTATAATGATAATAAAAACCTTTATAAAAACTACTGAAGCTCTGAAATGGAGTGGTATCGATACTCATATTGAATTTCTCGTCCTCTCCCTTCCCCCACCCCAACATACGCACGCAAAAAGTGGACCCTAGAGTTTTATTATTATTATATTTTCTTCTTTGTAAATGGTGGAATATTTAAATCCTGCATGATCCTTTATTTTTTGAATTTGGGAAAGTAAAATGACAGTGTCCTGGATCTTGTCCATTACATAATATTCAACCTTTTCTAGGTTTTTATTCTTTACCCGAAGTTTTTTTTTAAAAAAAAAAAACGTAATGGGGGGCACTATAGAGATTTTTGAAACGGATTTTTTTTTTCTCAAAACCAGATATCAAACCTAAATGGCAAAACTAACCAAAACCAAAATGTTATCTAAACGGTTCCAGAATTCAAAATACCTGCTGTTTTTAGGATAAATTACCACTATTCAAAAGAAAAAAAAAAAAAAAAAAAAAACCAACTAAAGCCTAGTAAAATATATATGTACAATAATACGAAGAATATATGTTCTTGAAAATAAAGTGATTTTGAACGGTTTTTATTTCGTACCGAAAAAAAGAGGGGCGGGAGACAATGGAAGAATTCTATTTCTAAAACTGTATGCATTAGCCCACCTCATATTGCAACCTCAGTCACCCATCCATGATCCACCTATATACATACACAACCATGATTCCCATATATCATATTTTAATGACCCAAAATATAAAGACGATTGGTTTTTATTGAATATAAAAGACAAACTAACTAAGATAACAAGGTAACAATAATGACAAAAGGGATACTATATGTAATTGTTGACTTAGGCAGAGGCGGATTTTTGCATGGAAGAAGTGCGACGACGTTCCATCTTCTTGTCCTTGGTTTCCTTGACACGCTTGGCAAGCAATTGCTTGTATTCGGCTTCGGCTTCCTTGGAAGCTTCGGCGCGTCTGCGCTTGATGGCAACACGGTGACGCTTGCGTTGGAGAGTGGCAGGGGTAACCAAACGTTGGATCTTGGGGGCCTTGGTGTAAGGCTTCTTTTCAGCGTTCTTGGGTTGGATTTCACGACGGATGACATACTTGCGGACATCATCAGCATGAGACAAGTTGAAGAACTTGCGGATCTTGGAGGCACGCTTGGGACCGAGACGCTTGGGGACGGCAGTGTCAGTCAAACCGGGAATATCTTGTTCACCTTGCTTGACAACAACCAAAGAGAGGACGGACAAGTCGGAGGACACGATACAACCGCGGACAGACTTTCTCTTGCGTTCACCAGTACGGCGAGGGCGGTAACAGCTGTGACCCTTGGACAACAACAAACGCACACGGTGAGGCAACAAAACACCTTGCTTCATGGGGAAACCTTGTTTGTCATTACCACCAGAGATACGGAAAACGTAGCCCTTGAATTCATCTCCGAGAGCATCACCAGAGACTTCTTGAGACATGCGCTTATCGTAAAAACCGCGACTACAATAAAAACGGCGCAAATGTCATATTAGTAAACTATATATCTCAACACAAACCAACATTAAACGGTGATATATCAGCAATGGAATTAAATTGTTGAAGGTGCCGGAGGAAGCGTATGTTGTCGAGGTGGTAGCCAAAACGGTTCTTCCGCCAATGTCAAGTTGTAGGTTGCAGCACTTGGTCACAAAGTACAAAATGGGATGTAGCTACCTCTACAGTGATTGTCCAAAGTCGTATTGGTGTAATTCCGCAGAGCTGATATATCACCACTAATGTAAAATAAAATAAAAATCACTTACAGGCGACGTTCATCGTCGATTTCGATCAACTTTTGGCAGCCGGTAGCCGGGTTGGCGATGTTAAGCTATGTAGTAAATGGTAACAACATAAAATAAAAATGAGTATGAGAGCACAAAATACTAGCTAGATAGGCATAATAATATAAGGAGCAACTACTTTACAACTCAAAAGTGGGTATCCTTTTTTTTTACAGCACAGTAAGGACACGACCACACACATTCACCTTTTTTAACCCATAATCATTTTTCCATCCATCCATCCAAGTGATCCATCCATCCATCTATCTCCCCTCTTTTTGTATCATATTTATATTCGAGCCCTATTATCAATGCCTATCTTCCTAGTTTTCTATTTTCTTTTTGATCACTGGTCCTATCTCCTTACCTTCATATTGCTACTGTGGAAAAAGAGGTAGAAGAATGATTTTGTCGCTGTCTTGATATTTTTGGCCAGTTGATTTCAACCAGCGCTCAAGCGGTGTTATAAACTCGTAGCATTTTGTGTGTTTGGTTTTTTTTGACGGGGATTCTTTCTTTTTTTTTTCTCTTCTACTTTCAAACTTTTTTACCTTCCCTTTTTTTTTTTTTTTTTTTTTTTTGTACCCTTGATGGAAAAAAGTGAGTGCAAAGGAATCCATGTTTAAATTTATAAACTAAATATCACATCTATTCTAGACGCTGACCTTTATACCCCTCTGGTGGGCAGTGATAAACAGGCCTCAAAAAACACCGTAAGTTAATCGAGACTGATCATGATCAATACAAATATATCTAACAACTTGGACCTGATATACCTTTATAGGAGCCTGTCAAGTCTTTTGTGGGGGAATTTATCACCGACAGTGCTGCAGCAGAATCAACCATGAAGCAAATGCGACCTATATTTTTACACGGAATCAGTATGACTGCTAAGACGGAAAAACCAAAGCGACACCCTAGAAATCGACCCCTCAATGCACGCGAACGACGGGAATTAAAGGTATATGATCTCGATCCGGCAGCCATCAAATACAATAACTTTGTCCCTCTTCATCAACTTTGGGAAGGATATATGAAGGATCTCCTGGAACATGCTGCGCAGGACCCACAACAATTTGCGCAAAGACTGTTGAAGGCGGATTTCCATGGATCAATTCTTACAGGTAGGACCATATAGGTATAGTCGATTGTACAGTGTACTAATATGCAGAATGACGCTTTTTTTTTTTTTTGTGATCAAATAGTTACAAAAAGCAAAAACCCCTTATATGTTGGCAGCACAGGCATTATGATTCAAGAAACAATGAACGTGTTTTCAATCGTGACAAAGGATAATAAAATGAAAAGTAAATGGTCATATTTATATTTCAATGAAAAATAATATATGCATAGTTGTACTAATCATCGTTATTTGTATTTATATGTAGAAATACCAAAGACTGGCAGTATTTTTTTACTCTCGACTGATGCATGCAAGGAATCCTTTACATTATATGGCAACCAATTGCAGTTTCGGGCAGCTGAACGGGCGGTCAGAAAATTCAAGGTCAAACCTACTATTGATTTATAGTGTATAGCAGTTAGTGATATATTTAGTTTAGTTTTATTTATCAATCATATTATTATCAGATTCTACTCATACATCCACTGTCATTCCAACCCTTTATTTGCACACATGTACTTGTATTATATCCAATAAATTCCTTTTTTTAAAACAACTTTATATAATTGATTGTTGTCCATTTGATGAAATGATGTTTGGAAATTAGGTTGCCCGCCGCGACTCCGCAATTTATTCGTGTTGTCGAGGATACGCGTGTAAGCTATGTATGAAAAGAGGAGCGTGCATTAACATATCTAAGAGGAAGTGCTGATAGACATCAGGAACAATCATTCGTATTGCCAAACAGTTTTTTGTTTGTTTGTCAAATACTGCTCCTACTTGTTTGAGAGAATTGACACAGAACGATGCACAATTGTGGTTCAAAACCCAAATGTTTTCTTTTTGTTTTTTGCTTGTGTGCATGTGCGTGTGTTTGTGTATGTGTGCATAGAAAAAAGACATTCGGTACAGATAAGTCTTCAAATTCGTACTTTAATGACATCCACTCTGGGCCCAACGGACTTTCGGTTTCAGTTTTTATATATATTGGTATTATGCAGTACACAATGAAAATAATGAACTAGATGTATACAATATGTCCAGTCTAGAATATTTTTTGGGAGAGGGTTCCCCGGCAACATGACCAAGCTTGAGTAATATTAATGGTAGAGGTACTAAAGCCATAATACGTATTAATTAACCTAGAACCGCAAATCAGTCGTTAGGTCGATAGGGTGAGGAAGTAGTCATAAAGCAGAGGGAAATGCTGTATAAAGCCGGCTATATTCACAAAAAGCCTATGTTTAATAGTATGAATGGTTGGGTTGAATTAAGACTACATGTCATATAAAGTGGCCCAGAACAGCTAAAAATTCGCTGGAACTTTGGAGGAATATTAACCACAGCGATTAATCCAGAAAACTGTAGTTTAATACGGAAACTCACAAGACAACTAAAATAGCAACATTGATCATTGTATGCTTTGTCAGAAGACGGTAATTAAATCATATTTTATTTGAAGTAATATGATAGGTACGAAACTAAGAGTGTGGGATTCATTGTAACAAAAATTACAAGGAGAAAGCGTGACAGACACAATCGGGAGATCTGAAGACTAGTCAGTGTTAATCTAAAAAGACAACTCTCAAATGGGAAATAATGTACTTTACAACACATTAGAAAGACTAAAGTAATATCTTTTATTGAAGTACATGGTCAACAGTAATCTAATGAGGAGTAAAAAAAAAAAACCAGGAATCCATTACACAAGACATGAAAGAGACTAATGGGACAAATTCCAGTGAAGTAAGTAAAAAATATACATTATTTTATTAATATAGAGAAGCGAACTATGGACACACTAATACTAAACTAAGCTAATAAAGTCTCCAAAAAGCAAACTAATGGTGAGTCCAAAATCCTGAATCCAAAATAAAAGGGTTTCCCCATGCATCTTGTAATCCCTGCGCTAAAAACCCTTCTAAACTAGTCCTGAAGCTAATCTAAGATCACCAAACCTCAAATATGTTATAACTGTGAAGAAAGAAAAGAAATTGAGGAGAAAAGAGCAAATAAATAAACATAAACATTCACGTGGGCGGGATTTGAAAAGATTTTTTTTATTTTACCTCATTAGCATAGGTGCTGAGGCTGAGAGTTGAGTCCCAAGGAGGCTCCCTCCAAAGTTCCCAACAGCGAAGTTTGTATAATCATATCTAACCAGAATCCAAAATTAAAAAAAAGGGCTGACACTAGTAAATCAGATTTCCAAAGGGTTTAGTGAAGCGCTAGAGCGTTTATTCAATAATAATAGTAATGATAATAATAACAATAAAAGACAAATAACTAACTAAAAGTAAAGATATCAAAGTATATACAACTAGAAAAACTCTATAAAACTAAAATTCTAAACAGATCGTTCAATATAGCTTTGGATCATACCAATAGGGGATGCTTCATATTCCTTCAACACAACTTGACCATTGGCATCGAGCGATGTATTTCCTTGTACAAAGACTTTTCGAGGTTGCTTGTTTCGAATGACAGTATCTCGCATACTAACCCAATCGTCCGGTACTGAGGTAGTACTTACATACAAATCGGTTCCTTGTTCTACATCCGCCGTCGCCTTGTATACTTGAAGTTTTTCTAAAAATGTTGCCACAGCAGGACGGCCTACGGATCGAATTTTGGTACGATCCAATCGGATTTCCAGAGTCTCCATGCCAGCATTATCTTCAGCTTTATCAATAGAGAGAAATCCTTGTCCAGCTTGAATCATGATCCTGGTAATTGCATACCTTGCTTGCATATGTGCCTGGCCCCACTATAACAATAACCGGATAGAAAGATTGATGAGTTTGTAAGACACTACCATTCAATGATAATAATAATAATAATGAAAAAAAGTGGTATATGCATTTCTTACCTTTTTGGCGACAGGATCATAATATTCGAGGGCTGCAAGACCAGCACGAGCCATGTTGAGGTACATCACATAGAGAATATCTTCAGCCTCTTGTCCTTGATAGCCAAAAATCTTCAAGATATCATCATCAGGAGACAAGACCAAAGCAATACATTCAGCGCGGCATTCTTCATAACTAGAAGCGATACCACCAAACACCGAGTTAAACGTTTGTCCAGGCTTGTACCAAGATGTGAGAGGTTGATTGGTGAAGGGATGATTGACCTTTTTGGGATCAAAATCGAGTTTTCCATCAGCATCTTCGTTGAATACCTTGCCAGTCCCATGACCAAGTTCGTGGGTTCCGACTTGAACTTCAAACGCCGGATTGCGGAGTCGTTGATACAAATCGAGGTCCTCTGCGACAATAAATGGGAATTTTTCTCCAGGTGAGGTAGCGGAAATCACATTACCGAGGGAGACGTTCTTGGAACCAAGTTTCTGTGTCACCTGGGTGTAATTGGGGATGTTGATGCCAGCAGGGATACCACAGGTAGCAAAGGAAAGCACTTCAAGTGAGGTAAAGTCAGGTTTGTTGATGGTATCACGTTCAAAAGTAGGCAACCAAGGTAAACGAGATACAAAAAGTGGTGCCTGTTCTACCAAGTTGTTAAACTTTTCGGTCTGCTCCTTGTTCACCATTGCGACAAAGCCTTCCCATTCAGCACGTACACCTTGTGGATCACGATAGCTTTCAATAAAACCTAATCAAATTTATAATGGAGATTGATTATATAATTAGAAACGGATATGTCATAACCAAATTTGACATGTCATTTTGTTCATACCAATATTGGTTTCCACGAGAGGATTGATATCACGGAGCCAATGGCGTTGAGATTCCATATGTTCTTCAATAGATCCAGACTTGAAGGAGTCATAGTAAGATTTCAACATGTTTTCTTGATTACTGTTGGCAGCCACAGGAATAGAGCATCGTATGTTTTCAGCCACCTTCGCCATTTGCTTGTAAAAATCACCATATACAAATGTCAATTGAGTTCCATCGTACAAGGTGTGAGACTCGGTCTTTTGTTCAGAAGAAGCGATCCACAGTTCAAAACCTTTGTCCACTTTAAACAGTCTACATTTAAAAACGAACCACAGTGAATAACATAAAAATAAATCCCCAAAGGTACTACCTTCATTATATATTGTCATATCACGTTACCTAGTATTCAAAGGATCAATGCTGACTGTTTCCAGATACGATTGCACTCGTATGATATCGTCCTTTGTCACATTATCCGAATAGTAGCCAGAAAGATGACCATCATCAGGATAGCCAAGCAGGTTGTGCGAAACAGGTTCCACATTGTAGATTTCATTCTTGGTTTCTTGAAAGAGTGCGAGAGCTTCATCCTTGAACTCGCTTGCGGCCACCACCTTTTCAAAATCTTCGCAAGAGATTCGAGGAATAAACTTTTCGTCACCAAAAGATTTGTAGTTGCTGAGGTTGCCCAAAAATTGACCAACGTACTGAAGTAAATCCTCAAAGGCTGCAGGAGAAACACCACTAATTTTTGAAAAAAAAAAAAAAAAAAGGTAGTAAATAGAATCAGTCAGTATATCGCTAGGAGTGTCGGAATGGGGTTTATTGAGTGTTATTCACCTTTTCTTTTCAAGTTCTATCACGTCAGCTAGTTCGCCTTGTTTCTTTGAGAAGACCTTGAGTACCAAATCATAAATAGCCTCGGCAGCTGGATTGGTCTGAGCAATGATGATACGGGTTCCTTCAAAAGCAGCACGGGACATGTAATGAGCGTAGGTTTTTTCCTTATTATTCAACGAGTTGAAGAAGGGTTTGGCTTCCAAAAGGGAGAAGGGGGCATTTTGATCGGCCAAGTATTTGGAGATGGTCATACTATTTTATAAAGGTTCAAGGTATTAATTGGGTTATCGATTTATTGACAAGTGACAGTAAAAAAAAAAATAAAAAAATAAAAAAAAAGTGTGGGGTTGGGAAGAAAGATACTGACACCCAGAAAAAGCAAGAATTTTCTTTTTAGGATAGTGGCGTGAAAAGCGGGCGTCCAAATATGCGGCGATTAAACATACGGTATCAATGGTAAGTGAAGAGATAGATGAGATCGGGTTGGTATATTATACAGAAATAGGAGATGATAAAATAAACAACTAGTACATATAATAAAGAAATAACAACAATAGAATAGAGATCATAGCAGAAGGGACCACATGGAAGTAGAGCGCACGTTAAAAAGATATCTTATTGTACAGTGTGGGTAAAGTACTGTACAGCAGATTATTTATGTTTTTATGCCACCAAATTGGTTCAAACCCAGAATTCATTTTGATTGCATCGTAATTGGCCAAAAGTTAGCGATTAAAATGAATTGGCACCGGATACTGGAAACTTCAATGGGGGAGATGTACGGGGTTGAGGTTCATTCTGTGAATACAGTTTTAACGTCAAACCAATATGACCTATTGCTTCTTTATCTAAACTCCTGCAAAGAAAAGAAAAAAAATACTCAGTATGTTATACTATTTCATCTTTACGTTTCAGTCAACTCAACCACCTAATTTTTACGTACAATGGGATCAGCCTGTTTTCGCAGTAGAGCAGTGGTTCATACTGTGTAGAAACGGTTCTTATGGCTGGACTGGCTTTTGGATAAAAATGGCTGTTTCTGAGAAGGGTTTGAGTCATTGACCAAAATGATTAGTCTCTTTTCCTGCTGATGCATATCATATTTCAACGAACCCTCCCCCCCCCCGCACACACGCACACGCACACACACGCACCACACTACAAAAATGCGCTCACAAAGACACTACCGATTTTCAAATTCCGCCATATGCTTACTTTTTTGTTTTACCATTTTTTTATTTTCTAATCACCTTCCATTTTCTTTTTCATCTTCTCTTTTTTTCTTCACCGTTCAACTTCTCTGTGGTTATGGTGATCTTAGATAAGTGTAAGGGCTAGCTTAGAAGGTGTTTCAGCTCAGGGATTACAAGGTGCATGGGGAAACCTTGTCATTTTGGATTCAGGATTTTGGACTACCACTAGTTGGCCCTTTGATGCCTTCATTAGCTTAGTATAGTGTTAGTTTGTTCCAAAAGTTTGTTTCTATATTTGAATAAAATATTTTTTATTTTATTTGTTTTAACGAAAAATATTCCATTAGTTTTTTTCATGTCGTATGCAATAAATCCTTCTTACTACAATTATCCTGTTTGATAACCGTTGACGGTTGTTATGGTTCAATATCCTTTGCCTCATTAGACTCCCCATGCATAATATATTAAATTCATTTTTGTAGTCGTCTCTCAGATTCTTGTTAGTTATTCTTCAAATCTCACTGTAGTCTCTTTCATGTTTCCTCCAATGTCTTCCAATGAATCCCTTATTACAAACAATTCCCCTGTCTTTAGTTTTAGTATCTACCAATATGTTTCAATAAAACTTCCTTTTTAATAACAATACTCTGTCCCAATTAATAATAACCAATGTAATTATTGTAGCTGTTTTCTTAATGTCCTACGAAATAGTTTCTTTCTCTATTTCGCACACTACGACTGCTTACTTCCCCTCCTGTCTCACAACAGGCTAGCGATAAGGTGACATTTCTAGGTTACTTGGTATGGAACGTAGCCATATTCCCGCTCTACTATCCTTGTCAATCAGCCTAGAATATTCTGTTAGCGTAACACCCACTAGACTTTATATACTACAAGTATCCAGCCCGTTATTTTTATGTTTATTTTTTTGCGTGTGGTATAATAAACCAAACTGGAGGCACTTGCGCCCAAGATGCTATACTAATGCATCATCTAATGTCCCCAAATATACCTGCCAATGTTTCAAAATAAATGTGTCAACGGTTGTACATTTAAAAATAAAAAGTTTATTTGTCAAAAGGCTTCTAAAAACAAATGTGATGAAGATATACATGTACAAGAGGTAAAGGAAATATAAACTAAAAAAGATACTATTTTGTACATAAACTAATAAAAGTATAAAGAGCAGGAAGATCAACAAATAGTTCTCAGGTTTGATGTCACTATGAATTTAAAAAAAAAAAAAAGTGAGTGAATTAGTTGACGGAGAAAGATATTTAAAATATTGTTGCTCACCGTTTTGATTGACCCCAGCAGGAAGTATAATTGCTGCCAACAGTTGTTGCCGCTCGGTTCATTATTGAAAACCAATGAAATCCAATTTGAACTGAGACTAGCTTGATCTTGTCGTTCTGTGAGCCACCATGGCCAAAATCGCCGCACCAAACCCCGAGCCATCTTTCATCAGTCCAAACTTGACACGGTCCTCGATAGTATCACCAAACAATTCCTTCAAAGTATCTAGCATCTGGGCTTCAAACCCCGGCAAAAATTCGTAGATAGAACCATCAATAGCCACGACGGACGGCCGATCGATATCACCAGTATGAGACAAGATTGCGGCAATCCCGGCAGCAGACAACCGAGCGGCTCGACGAGCTACGAGTTCACATATGTGTTTGACGACTTGACGATCTTGCAATGTAGTTGAAGGCACCATTAGGATATCTTGTAAAACATGTTGTGTAGATGCCAATGTAAAGGCATCGTTGTCAGCAAGGATGGTGGTCATGTACGCTGTTTCGAGTCCCCATTGTTTGTTCAGATCTCGAGAAGATTGGCCATCAAAAAGAATCCGTTGATCAACTAGGTAAATAATAGCATTGCGCACAATCTCGCCAAGGTATACACCAGAGATCATTTTTTCAAACACCTGCTGTCGAGGATTGATGGATTCGCGATCTAATTTGTTGTCGTACATTGTCAATGGAAGCACTCGACGTTCATTATCAAACGCGCCCCATTCCGTATTGATCACCATGTCGTCAAAGTCACTTCCATATTTCCATTTCTTTATTCCAGTCATCTTTTCATAATAACCTTAAAAAAAAGTCACTAAACATCACTGTCATCTGGTACTTTTTATTTTTGGTATGCAACTTACAGGCATTTGTTCCTGAGCCCAGAATCACACCAATTGTAGTTTCTGGATAAAGATAAGTATGAGCCATCAAAGTTCCTACAGTATCATTGACAAGCTAGTAAAATAATAACAAACCAAATGAGAACAAAAATAAATATAAAAAAGATATTCTTACTTACAGCAGCCACATGGATATTGAGATTTTTCCGTAAAAAGGCATCTTGCAGCATAACCACGACATCTCTGTTGACAGCACCAGTACAGTTGTATCCCTTTGTCCAATGCATCAGTGTTCCACGATTGATACCGGTTTGGAAAACGGGGAAAGAAAAAGTAAACCCCAATTGCAGCGCCTCAACCAGGTGATCAGCACCACGTTCCGAGATGAAATTGTCCACACAGTCAGCCATGAAATCACACAAGTATCGCATTTCACCAGATTTGAGCTGTTCAGATACAATATATTTTTGTTGACGGACAGAATACTTTCCACCTTGACCCTGTAAGTCAAATTCACACACACGAAGGTTGGTGCCACCGAGATCTAAAGCCAAGTACCGACCTGTTTCCATGCCAGTGGGGCGACCAGTAACAAAACTAGGAATCATGGATACTATTTCATATCCCATACGCACGCACAAAAAACAAAAAGAAAGAAAAAAAATCAAGAAATAAATGGAAAGTCAATAAAGATAAAAGAAGTTACAGTATGATATGGTAGAAAAGTACTTACGAGTGGCACCTTCATGATCTAAACCTTTCTCCATCTCGATGTTGAATTGTTTGATAATAGTGCGAATACGGTCGGTGGAGACATCAAGTTCCAGACTCAATTTTTGTAGAGTTTCTTGAATGGAGGCAGACGGAAGACGGTGAGAGAGGGTATAACTAACGGAAGCCATGGTATATTGGTGGAAGTCGTTACTCCTCAAAGATTAAAAAAAAAAATTAAAAAATACACAGCTGAAAGAGAAAAAAAAAAGAAAAAGAAAAAAAAGGTGTGCAACCCTAATCCCCAACCACACGCTATTCAGCAGACCTCCAGGAATTTTTAAATTGGTGCTATTCTTCATAAACTATAAATGATATCATATTCACTATGATAAATATGCTGTGTCTTCACACAATTATAATCGAGAAAATGTCAAATTCCTTGAATAGGATATATTCGAGAGAAACTTACTCTCCGTCTAAAAAATCCGTTACTGTTCCACCAACCCCTCCCCTGAAAAAAAGGTGCTGTATCATCACACTGATACAGCTGTAAATAAAAAAAAAAAAACTTCACGCATATCACCGTCGTGAGGCATCAGCATCATCTATGTCATTTCCGCGGCACTACATAATATATTGTCAAATCCAGATGAGTTACTGATTAAAATTTTTAACACCGTCGTTAAATAATGAAACTCAGCATTCAAGCATGAGCGAAATCCAGGCATCAAAACTATAGTGATGATAGCATTTGAATTAATATCGAAACACAATCCATTTTTTTATTCCATTTCATAGAGAGTAAAGCTAACAGTTTTAAGGGGATGTCATTATCTCAGCTAATCAAGTCATTGAATCATTATGTCACAGATTTTCTCCTCCTTTTTTCTGCGGCCACCTGGTTTGTTACAAGTAAATAAGGATAATGAAAAAGGAAAAATGGCTCGATGGGTTTCGCAGCAAATGATGATGATGATGAAAAAACAAAACAAAAAAACAATGAATTTGGGTAAACAATTCGGTGTCTGTGAATGAATAGCCTCTTTTTTTCATTTCTCGAATATATAAGGTGGCCTATTATTTCCCCTGAATCGTTTTTTTTTTTTTTTTTTTTTTTTGTACTCTTTCCTTAATTAACTTTTATGCTAAGGTTATCTTCTATTCTTCAACTACAATCAGTATGGGATACCATTCCTTCTCAATCATCACCAACTTCCTCGCCTGCAACCCTATCAAGAAGTGACAGTGTCCAAGCCCAGTCTACGACGCTTACATCTGCTATCAGCTTGGTACTTGAAGGTAATCTTTTTTCAACATCGACATCATCAATAACATCGTTACCGGAAAGACCACCATCACCCCCAACACCATCAGTTTCCCCATCATCCTCTGTTCAAGCAGACGATAGCCAGCTGCCTGCTCCTGTTATATCAGTATTTCATGATGTAGACCAAATCCACCCATTGGCCACTAATACAACTGACCATTTACTGGAACCACCGCAAAAAAATACAATAAAAATATCGCACATCTCTGCCAATAATAATGATACGACAGCATTGCCATCACCTCCACCTCCACCTCCACCACCAGTGCCAAGTAAAGACCCCAGTCATCGGTTCAACGTTATTCCCAGCAAACCAAGTAAAACCGCTAATAAAATAAGTGATAATGTCCAACCAACTGCAGAAAAAACGAAGAAAAAAGAAAAACGATCCAGCAAATATGGCATTTTTGGGTCCCGATCTTTTGCTGCTGCCCCACCGACCCCACCTCCTACTTCTTCCATGATGCCTTCCCCTTCTCCAAGCCCGCCACCCAATCAAGTGATCGACGGTGCTAACAAGACACTTCGCCGAGAAACCAGCAAGTTTAATTTGAGACGCAAAAGTTTGTCAAAAAAGGTCAAGCGTGCCATCTCGAGTATTAAATTGAATGGCACTGGCGATACAACCCTTCCTCCACCTCTACCCCCTACCCTTTCTAATTAAAACCCTACTATCCTATCCATATTTTGTTGACGATGATATCCCATTCTGCTTCCCTCCATTCCTTTTTTTTTTTTGTTTCTATGCCACCCCACACCCAGATACACTGATGATTTATTTATTTATTGATAACCCCCCCCACCTCTCTGCCTTACCTTACCAGATAAAAAAAAAAAAAACTCCCCGAGCATACATAAAAATGACAACATTTTTTATTATAAAAGAAATAAAATAAATATATACAATAAAGGCAAAAATCCAATCAAAGAATTAAACATGATGCACACAAATATAATAATAATAGAGTTTATAAACAATGCATATAGATCAAATAAGCTAATGATCACTAATCTACATCATCTAAGAGCATCGCCAATTAGAAGAAATCATTGAATCCAACCCATAGACACCATTGGCTTGCGCCTCGGGACAGTCCTTGCACATCAGAAGCAATGTTTTCAAATTAAGCACCTCTTCCCGGAGCATGATTACTTGTTGCTGCAGCACATCGTTTTCCGCTGTGAACGATGCCATCGTTTCCTGCATTTGAGCTATCCATTCTTTTTTCCTTTGTCGACATTTCGATGCAGCTATACCACCCAACAAAATAAAAGGTAGAGTTAAGAGGTTGAAAATGAGAAATAGATCTGATGTTTTGATTTTTGCATCCTGATTTATGTAATGCCAATTACCTTGTCGGTTTTTTACTAAATACAGTTGACGTTTGTTTTCTTCTTCCGTCATATCGTTGTTGTCATGATATTGCAATTGTTTTTGTTTTCTAGATGTCGATGATGATGATGATGATGATGATGTTGATGATGAATGCTGAATGGGCGTCGATGAGTATGACAAAATCGATGGTGAGGGTGATGTAGGTGAGATGCAATCACCATGGCGTTCATCCACTTCATGTGTTGATAGTCCTTGCTTCGACATGAACGGCTCTGTCATATTCTTCTGTAGTAACTTGCTGGTTCCAGGCACTTGTATAAAAAAAAAAGGAAGCTCTATTAGTTTCATGGGAGTATCTGATGTGATTAATTTTTTTTCGAAAAAAAATAAAATAAAAGCTTACCTATAGAGTGAGATGATGAGAGATGATCCGGGTACGGCATTGATACGGGGGATCCAGAGATATTTGGATGAATAACAGGGTATTTCCATGCATCCACAGGAGGAGGAGGACCGATCCATGCTGAATCATACGAGTTGTTGCTGTTGTGGTTGTTAGCAGCAAGGGTCATGGACCATGGAGGAGAAGGATGATGATGATGTATGGGTGGAGATGGGGGACCGGGCATTAATGATCTATTTCTGTTCAGATTGTATGCTGGTCCAGTTACACTGCAGTGACTATTGATGTGTTGTTGTGGGGGTGATTCGATCATAGATGGTGATTGAGCGGAATATTCCGGTGCCATATCCCCACTATTACTATTGCAGAAATGGTGTTGATTTGTTGATGTCGCCCACGTAATGGTTCTTTGGTCATGATATCCATACCGCTGCTGTTGTTGCTCTTGCTGCTGATGTTGATATTGCTGTTTCTGCTGTTGCTGATGTATGTCGTCATTTTGCTGTCTGATGGTGAGGTGATAATGTGCAGATGGTGTTGCCACGGTATTTTTCGTCAATGCAGCGACTGTATTTCTACTGGAGACAGGTTGTAAGGCCATGTTTTTTATTAAATAATATTTAAAAAGAGAAGGCAAGATAAGCAAAAAGAAAATAGCTAAATACTATTGCGATGTTTCATTTCTACTGTACCTTGCCACACCATATATGGGAATGTCAGTAAGTCAAAGAAAACAAAAAAGAAGGTTTGGAAGTTTAACCGAGTTTGAGGCATCAGTGAAACCACCAGAATAAATCCCAGTAATAACTATCTATCGCTGAAGAACAGTTATTTTTGTCCATCCCTTGTTCAATCCAGCTTTGTCTATTTTTTTCATTTTTCCTTCTACTTACCTTGTCCAAATGCTGTCGGCAAATCATGACACTAATCTTGACGTCGCTTTCACTTTTGTTGATTTGCAGACCCTCTGTTGCAAGCAAATGTAGTGTAGAATGTCATAGTTAAAATGTGATGGAGAAAGGAAAGAAAAGGGACGAAATGGAAAAGGGGCGGTCTTTTAAAATAGACCAATTTATTCACCTCAGGCTGTCTTTTAATAGGCCCGTATGCCACTATCCAATGAGAAAATGGTAGCCTAATACGCTAAATGGCACAAAAAGGCACTGGAGGGTCCAAAACGGCCTCACCTATTTATTGATCACTTTAATTTTCACGCCTCAGACGACATTTTAATAGCCTCTCAGACTCAAAAACCAGTGAAGAAACACTAGCCTAACGGGCTACAAGGATCTATAGGACGCTATCTGACGCTATAGGCCTCGCATATATTTTGGTCACTTACCCACAGACCTCTACATCTCGAAGTGGTGTGTGTGTATACTTTTGCGGGAAGGTGTCCGTTTATACGCACTGAGAACTTAGCATTGCAAGCTCTGTAAACTTTAGTACGCTCAAAAATGTTTTTATCAAGAGAACTAAGACTCCGTTGTAAGGTGGTGGAAATGGAAATGATCAACATGTAGGTGAGACCATTTTGCCCCCTCCAGTGCCCTTTTGTGCCATTTACAATGCTAGCCTACCATTTTCTCGTTGCTTAGTGAACCTAAGAGGCTATTGAAGGCCTCTCTGAGGCGCACCAATAAATCAAGACGTTGTTATGGTAAGATGGTTGGCTTTTAGAAAACAATCACTGGTTATTTTGTATACGTCCATCTGGACTATTTTTTATTTCACTCAGTAATTATTTTCCTTCTTTTCTTTTGGTGCCCAGTCCGATAGATTAAGGGCTGAGCACAACGTTAGTCAATAAGAGGGATTACTCACAGAAGGAATTGAAATATGCTATTCTAAAATAAAGATGTCATAACGCTTCAAGTAAAGAAGGTAACATCTTCAATGGTAAATGAAAAACTAATCCACATTAAAGATATTAAATTACTTTGATTTTTTCAATATTGGGACCAAAGTCATCATGAGAAGAGAACCACGATGCTGTCGATGCTGAATAGTGACGATTGCTGCAAAATTTAAATGGTGGCGAGTTTCTAATGAAACCGAAAAAAGTGTTTTTGAAATCCCGACCACGTGGATTTTTGTTTTATTGTCCTCTCCGCCCTCTCTTTCATTTCTTCCTTTTTTTCACCATTCAACGTCTTTGAGGTTATAGTGATCTTAGATTTGGGTCCGGACTAGTTTAGAAGGATTTCCGCTCAGGGATTACAAGATGCATGGGGAAACCCTTTCATTTTAGATCTCGGATCTTGGACCACCATTAGTTGACATCTTGGAGACTTCATTTGCATAGTTTAGTGTTAGTTAATCATAGTTTGTATCTACATCTGAATAAATTTTGTTTCTTTTTACATGCTTCAATGAAAATGTCCCAATAGCCTGTCTCATGTCATGTACAAGAGATTCCTTTTTGTCATCATCAAACCTTTTCATAGTGTTGATCGTCATTGTTGTGCTTCAATAACATACCTTCTTTTCGTCTTTCTTATGTCTTACACAGTTCAATAGTCCCCATTCTGCAACCGTCCTTTTTGTTTAGTATTTCCAAGTCTTCAGATCTCCTGATCGTGTCTCTCTTGTTCCTCCATGAGATTCTGTGTCATATTGGACCCCTCTCCTTTAGTGTTAGCATTTAATAGTATGCTTTAAATAAATATTCTTTTTTATAAAACAGCCTCTGACCCACCATATAGATAGTGAGTAATACTGCTATTGTAGCTGTTTTGTGCCTGTATTATTAAACAATAGCATTCTAGCTTATCCACTTCGGATATTTTCTGCCAGAATCCCCAGAGATGTATTAGCTGTTCTATCATAGGCCACTTGATATCAAATGTCGTCATATTCCTACTCAACTAATCGCGCTATATTTTTCGTGGATGTAAATGCAAACTGCCAGCTATTTTTTCTCACATTATGATGAAATCTTCCCCCCCCCGAACCTCAGCGGTTGGCTGGAAATTTTGGATCATTTACTATAAAAAGGGGTCCTATTCCTTTTCGACCGTTTATACCAAGCAAGCAAGGGCCTGTGGCTAGACTAGCAAACTCAATACTGTACACAATATCCAGTTCATTATTTTCATTGCGTATGGTATATTGATATCAATAATAACAAAAAACACCAACCCAAACGAAAAGTCAGTTGGCCCCAAAGGGACTGTCCGCCAAAATTGCCCATCCTATAAAGATCACACATTTCATAAAAAGTCAGCAGCCTGTAAGTCGAAGATTTCTCAAAGCTCCAGCAGAGCGATTCAGCATTTATTATTTTTTTGATAAAAGGTTAATATAGATCTAGATATGATACTACAATATTCTAAACCATTTGACAATAATAACAGCAACACCGTAGTTGTTTGAATAATACAAACCATTAATACATAGACATGTAGAGCATGAGATATTGGAGAAGATCATAAGAGAAAAGGTTGAATTAAAGCTATAGAATTCGCATATAACGTAATGCGGCTATATTTTGTAAAGAAAATAAGAGCATCCTGCAGTGCTCTTTTTTTTTCTGGTTAATCACGATGAGTTGAGATCTGAGGGTTGCTTACCGGGGTTTGAAAAATGTGCGAGGCGGAGACAGGGCCTAATTTTTTTTCATTTCAACCAGGAATCTTGCAAGAAGTTTGATTCCTTCTCTTTATCATACATATCATTATGGTACGGTAACAGTATATATTTTCTTCATACAGCCATTATATTTTATTCATCAATAGACAGAAAAGAGATGGAAGTATGATACATGGATGATACGAATATACTATGGCAATAGATGGATTGATGGATGGATGGATAGGTGTCATGATGGGGATGTTTATCATTTTTGGCCTCACTGCTTGACTTTTTTTTTTTGGTTTTTGGTGAATGTCTGTACGCTACATC
The DNA here is from genome assembly GCA_002105175.1 of Absidia repens. NCBI lineage: Eukaryota > Fungi > Mucoromycota > Mucoromycetes > Mucorales > Cunninghamellaceae > Absidia > Absidia repens. The sequence continues at coordinate 49,639 of MCGE01000024.1, read as the reverse complement.
TTCCATATCTCTTCTGTCTATCGAATACCCACTACCCTACGCACTATATATGCACCATTCACGCCATAAATTGATGTACTCACTTTTTTTTTTTGTCTGTAGGCCGACTCTTCTTCTGTCACCATCCGTACTCGTAAGTTCATTACCAACCGTTTACTCCAACGTAAGCAAATGGTCGTCGATGTGATCCACCCTGGTCTTGCCAACTTGTCTCGCGAAGAAATCCGTGAAAAGCTCGGTAAGATGTACAAGACCAACAAGGATGTCGTCTCCGTCTTTGGCTTCAAGACCCACTTTGGTGGTGGCCGTACTACCGGTTTCGGTCTCGTCTACGACAACGTCGAAGCTTTGAAGAAGTTCGAACCCAAGTACCGTCTCGCTCGTGTAAGTGATTAAAAAATCAATAGTATGAGGATCTAGTGATTTGACAGCCGATACTCAATATTTTATTATCCCATTATAGGTTGGTTTGGCTGAACCTGGAAAGGGCGGTCGCAAGCAACGCAAGGAAAAGAAGAACCGTGCCAAGAAGTTCCGTGGTACCAAGAAGGCTGCTGCCAGTGGTGGCAAGAAATAGACAAATTATCATTCTCACGTACTTTATCGTATCAAATATATTTGTTGTTTTATTATCCATCCATTCTTATCCCTCTTTTTATATATATTATCTGTATATTTTTTTTGATTGATGATTTTTTATTGAATAAAGTCAAAAAAGGACACGGTATTATTATTATGGCTATTGTCTTCCTATTCTGGGCGAAAGGATATCATGATGGGGAAGGGTACGTGGCGATTGTGTGCTGCGACAAAAAAAAAAAAAATTGTTGAAATGTGATAATTTTGTTTGACATGCTTTTGCAATCTCACTTGATGATTACTAGGATGTAGACAGTGTTTGTTTGAAAGAAAAAAAAAATGGTATGACCATCCCCAAAACGCAACGCTAGTGCGCATGTCCGCCTGCACTTTATGCTTTTACCCCTTCATATGTTCCAACCAAGTGCATTTACCCTTTTAAATAATAGTTATAGTCGTAGTAATAGGCGATATTTATTTTTAGTATTATCATATCTTTATTTAATAAAAAAAAATCTTTATCTTTTATGTGTATGTGTATGTGTATGTGTATGTGTATGTGTATGTGTATGTGTATGTGTATGTGTATGTGTATGTGTATGTGTATGTGTATGTGTATGTGTATGTGTATGTGTATGTGTATGTGTATGTGTATGTGTATATCTTGCGTTGCCACCTACCACTGTATGTATTGTCAACTGTTCGCTAGACTTCTGGGTGAGAGGCAAGTAATCAGATATAGGCTGGAAAACAGTGCAAAATGTTATATAGCGACGGATACACCATATATTAATCGAGCAGAATATGATTATCTTTGATAGTAAGTGATCTAAGACTACCAACCAGTTCCAGAGTCTTTAAGGTAGGAGAAGTAAATAAAAAGAATGTATTTTGCAGTACACTAACATAATAACTACATTAGTGGCATTATTTATTATTCAATGAGTCAAAAGATGGTTAATAAAATGACACAATTTATTGAGGCATATTGATAGATAATAAAACTAAAAACGAGGGGTTCATTGTGCTAAGAGATTTAGTGGAAGGATCTATTGCAGGATGTATGAAGGAGACTGATGTAAGATTTGAATAATGGTAAATATCAAACTAAAGGGACAATGTCAAAATGGAGTTAATATGCTGTAGAAGCTATGAGAAAAGCTGAAGGGATATCTTTTGAAGTGCAACAATGGTCTATACTAATCTAAAAGAAACGATGGTCAACACTAATCATAAGAAACGATGGCCATAAGAGGGATCAATTGTATACGACATGAAAGAAACTGAAGGGATATTTTTCAAAGAAACAGGTAAAAAAAACAAAAACAAAAAAAAAAAAAACATAGTTTATTCAAATGCAGATATAAACTATGAACAAACTAGCACACTAAACTAAGCGAATGCATGTTTCAAAAAGTCAACTAATGGTGGTTCCAAATCCTGATTCCAAAAACAAAGGGTTTCCCCATGCAGCTTGTAATGCCTGAACTGAAACCCCTTCTAAACTAGTCCTGACACTATTCTAAGATCATAATAACTCGAAGGGGCGACAATGGTGAAGAGAAAAAAAGGGACAAAAAAGAAAAGAGAGCGAAAAAAAAATAAAAACCGGGAGAGAAAAAATAAATATTTCACGTGGGCGGTGTTTGAAATGTGTGTGTTTTTTTGAGGGTTTGGGCGATTCCTTTTACTGAATACAAAACGTGAACCTCTCTTTTTCTTGTTTTTCAGCAATCAACATCATGTAGCATGATCAATATGACAACTTTTTACTCTAATTCCACCACTCAAATTTGGCCGTTTCCCCACCCCCGTCATAGTTAAATGGCTTGTCACTCTCAGTAGAACAGTATCTCCTCTTCGACTGAATAAATTTAGATTGCATTATGTTTATTCTACAGAAAGATACTCTCACCCCCTAACATACCTTTATGTGCCATAAATTTGGAACGTGTTATAGTATTATCATTAGATCAGTTTACTGTAGTTGTCATAGTATATATTTTTAGCTGAATAAAGTATGTGTTGCCTTTTTGCGTTTACTATTTTCATACGTTTAGTGTGTTTTGTCGAATGGGTATCCCTACATTGTATAAAACAGTATAGTGGCTATGCGTGTAAAAAAAAAAAAAAAAAAAAAAAAAAAGATTAGGTATAAGGCAACATTGATCAACCGCCATGGTCAGCGATCTATTTACTGTACCGTACAGCGCATTATCAAGTTTATAAATATAACGGTGAGATGGATTTTTTTTTTTTTGAGTGGTTTTATAAAATGACCATGGGTGGGCATATGAGAAAGGATAGTGAAATGGATGCATTCAAATTAAGTATAAATGAGCGTATAAAGTATGATAATTGAAGCGCACTGGAAGGTAATTAGTTTACCTGCATAAGGACATATATACTTTGGTACACGCCTTAGTGTTGCAATTCCTTGACCCTCAACCCTCAACGAAAATCAACCAACTTCAAATGCGCCAAGTTTTTCTGTAAATAAAACCCCCTAACCACGTAACTCTACTCTTTTCACTTATACTATCATATTTATGTGCTTAAAAGGTTTATTGTCAAGTAAAAGGAAATATACTTAGTATTTCATGTGAGGCCTTTTTTTTTAGTTTTCCTAAGCGGCATCATACTCCTATCCTATCTTCCAATGCATTATGTAGTCTCGTAGCCTCATACTGTACTTTGATGGACGTAATCCATCTATCTTCACCGATTAATTCACAGCTGAATGCTGGTTGATTGCACATCCTACAAAACCACATAAATCGATCATCATTCGTATATATATACGACAATATGGTAACAAAAGGCCATATACTTCTATGAATCATGATTCAAGCCACATATAAATATAAATATATAATGTTTTTTATTTAAGAATGTCAAAAAGATGATCACCTAGTAGGAGTGGGGAGACGGGGGGGGAATAATAAATGCTGGTGGGGGTGTGTGCTGGGAGGGGGAATCAAAATGATGTATTAACTAAACTACTGTAACTATGCATAAATAAACTAACTATCCATGGCCCATTCCGCAACATAGGAGAAGTCAGTAAACTCTTGTTGTTCAGGTTGTGTCAGCATGGCATTTACCGGAGTCAATATGGGTATTTCTCTTGTAAATTCTTCGTCAAAGTTGGAGGTATCAGCGCGCCCAGCAACGGATGGTAAGTAAGGTGGTGTTACTTTCTTTGCCAGCAAGTCGTCCCAATTTACACCAGAAAAAAACGCATGCTGTCTCACTTCTTGCCCATCACCTTTACCAGATCCAAGCCGACGAGTAGGGTTTCGTTCGAGGAGCTATAATGAACAAAATAAAAATAAAAATAAAAAAGTTGAGGATAATTGATAAACGAATTACAATTTGTTTTGTCACGTTACCTTTTGACAAATGGATACACAATTTCTTGACATGGTCATAGGATATAGGATTTCATCTTCAAGCACAGCATCAAATATTTCATCCTCATCTTCCCCTTTAAATGGAGACTACAATAATCATAATCAATAATTATCATCAATGACCTCCTCTTCTTTCTTATTTACCTGACCAAGGAGCATTTCGTATATGAGTACACCAAATGCCCACCAATCAACAGAGCGACCATATCGTTGTTCCAGCAGAATTTCCGGGGCAATGAATTCAGGTGTACCACAGAAGGTATTAGCAGTATCATTGTGAAAAATATTTTCCTTGCAAAGTCCATAGTCGACCAGTTTGATATGACCATCCAGACAGACCATGATGTTATCAAGTTTCAAATCACGATAAAGAATCCCATGTTTATGGAAATGTTCTAAAGCCAAAAGCACTTCAGATGCATAAAACCTGGATTCAGAATAATTTTTGTCAGTTAATTAAGATGTTCCCGCCTCCTCATAAACTGTCCTTTTGTTTTTTATACCATACCTTGCCCGTTTTTCAGAGAATTGTTCACGCTGGATATGCATCATCAGATCGCCGCCACTGATATATTCCATCACAAAATATATTCTTGTTTCTGTTTGGAAGGTAGAGTGCAGGCTGACCAAAAACGGGTGGCGTTCTTGATTGGCAACTAAAAACACGCGCTTTTCAGATCGAGTGCTAAGGAAAGAAAATAACAAACCATTGAGTGAGCACATACTACTTAGAATGATGTATTCATTTCCATGTTTATTGTATTCTATACCTGTCCACTTCATCATTGTCCAATACGAATCGTTTCTTCAGCACTTTGATGGCATAAAGTTCATTGGTGTATTTTTCTTCTGCTAACATCACCTATACCAATGGTAGTCAGTAAACCGTTTGTCTATAAACTCTCTCTCTCGCTCTCTCTCTTTTTTTTTTTTTTTTTTTTTTTTTATTTACCTTTCCAAAGTTTCCTTTGCCCAAAACTGCAAGAAGGTTAAAGTCGTCCAATCCGACACGACGACTCAGTTGCACTGGTGTCGCCTATATAATGCAATACCTATTAGATTCCTTAATTTTTTTTTTTGTATCTTTCCAACGGATTACCTTTCTTGCCGCCAAAGGCTGAGAGAATCGCTTGTTCAATGTAGTTTCGGAAGTGCCAAATAAGGCTGATATCGATTGGTAAGAAGTTGAATCAAAATTGGCAGAGAATGGACGCGCATGAGACGTACTTGACCGAGGAGACATTGCGGACATTGATGTTGGTAGAGATACTTCACCAGCTGAAGCGAAGGAGTTATTGTAAAAGGATCCATTCATAAGTGCCTGACCTTGACCCGCGAATAGAGCACTGTTTCTTTGCTGAGGTTCAATGAGCTGACTACGTCTATTGTTGGCCGCACGCATTTCACTGAGCATAAGATTCGCTGTTTCCATTGTCATTCCACAAAAATCTGGGACAAGCCGAGCACATTTTGTATGACAAATAATGTTGCACTCTGAATGAAAAAAAAAAAAAAAAAAAAAAAAAAAAAAAAAAAAAAACGTTAGTCATTTCGCTACAAGTGAATTTTCCAGTTGCCGTTATTACCTAAGCATTTGTGGGCGCCACGGAATCCCAAAGACAGCATCGATCCACAATGGCAGCACCAGTGAGCGCCAATGATTGTAAGGGTTTCAAATCTATGAGGAATGCAATGTCGCAGTGTGTCGGCATCATCCTTCTAACAAAAAATAAGAGTCAATATTGTAGTCCAAACAACAACTAGTTTGTTAATGTATTTACACTTGCAGATAACCGAGACACACACTTCGTAACAACACTGGAAAAACATTTCTTGTGACATGCCATTCCACAATCTAAAAACAAAACCAGAATGAAAAGTGTGTTAAAAAAATGAGAAGTTCTGATGACTTGTCAAAATTTTACCTTCGCATTGATATGTCAAATTTGTCATAAAGTCACCACATAATGCACATTTCATAATATGGTAGAACCGCCTTGTAACAAATTGATGTCCATTGAGTTCATGTATTTCCCCTTTCCGTTCACGAACAGCACCGGCTCTACCAAGTTTGTCCATGGGTCGTTTATTTCCAGTTTCACGGACTAGCGGAAAAAAAGAATGGAATCAGGCGTCATTGATGAGGAGTTCTACCTTCACTTTACTATTCCTATTCTTACCAAAATTGATGCTTAAGTAGATTTGACCCACCGGCTCCACATCAAACCATGCTTGAATTCCATCTGACGCCATTGGGGATTGTTGTGCTGATGTGTTGCATTCATGAGTGCTGTGAGCAGGCTCATCGTCGTTGCTGTTGTTGTTGTTGCTATTGGTGTTGCCGTTGCTGTTGGTATTGCTATTGGTATTGCTGTTGCCGCTGCTGGTATTACTGATACTATCCGGTGATGCTGGTGAAGTAGTGGTAGCTGGATCGGGACGTTGTTGAGCCACATCAGCAGACACCCAGTTTGTATCCTGTTGATCTTGGTCGATCTTTTGTTTTCGTAAACTTTCCGTGATGTCCGATATCTTTAGCCACAATAATCCAATAGGTAGAGTACGTTCACCTGACTGATCATAAACCAAAAGTTCAACCTCTGTTGCCTTGTCCACATGCATTTCAAACGAATCAGTCCATTTATCAGTTTTTGAGCTTCGTGTACGACATTGAGTATTGCCATCTATTTTCACCATCACCGCAGTCTGCCGAATACGAAACATCCTTGTGGGTGCATGGGCCACATCTTTTGCTTTCATGATTTTCAATTGTAATTTCCCAGTAACTGGTCGTCGCATACCGGCCAAAGCTCTACCATTTGGTCCATCGTCTATAGATACAAGATCCCCGCCCCATCATCAATACCACGGAAAAAGAACAATGCATGAGAACCCAATATGAATTCTTTCGTTTCTCTTTTTCTTTCCAAACTTACCAAGACTATCCTCTTGACTATTATTTTGTGCGTCACCAGTGTCATCACCATCGTCTTCTTCACCAAGATAGAGTCCTTTGTATTTCCGAACTGCACTTGTAAGCAGAGCCATTTTTTCATTACTTTCCGCCTGTTTTTCCTGGATTTCCGACTTGATCTTCTTTTCCGTCATCGCCGAGGAGTGAGGATTTACTGTTTGTGCCAGGTTCTTGATTCCCATTTGTACCTTTTTTTCAACATCCACTTTGTATTCCAAATCATGCAACTTGAGAGATACCTTTGCTCGGTTTATGGGAGTATCCGCCTTCAGTAAATCTAATTAAAAAATAAAAGGTAAATTGTTTTGTACGTGTAACACTCCCATTCCCCCCCCCATTCCCCATTCCCAAAAATGCTATCTTTGTTTACCTAAATTGGTGTATTTCTTTTTCGAGTGGAACTTGTTGACTGACGATGATGAATCGAGTAACACAGGTTCCGTATCCGTGTTATCATTGTTATGGTTGTCCCTTTCTGTGTCATTCAAAATAGGATTGTGTATTGAGCTAGGCGATTGGACCATTAAAGGAGAAGGAGTAAGAGGTGAAGAAGGGGAAGTGGGTGAGATAGAGTCATCCGCCAGGGTTAACCATTTGTAAGTGTCTTGTAAAGGTGAGTCGTCAGCGGTGGCGGCTCCAGCAGCGGTAATAGTAGTAGCCGTCGTAGTCGTAGTCGTAGTAGTAATCAAGTTAGAGGAAGCAGTAGTAGTGATAGTAATACCAGATGAAGGAGTTCCAAGTGGACTGGGCGTACTTGATAGAGTTGACGACCTGGATATCTTTTGTTGAACCTTGTCAAGTTCGCCAGTAAAGTAGTCAATATATCGTTGGGCTTCTTTTATCTGAGTGTCGCATTGTTGTTGAGCATTTTGGTCTGTTAGCATTGGGCGAAGCTGGATAGCTTTTTCCTTCAGTTGTGTATTTTGTTGTATTTTGGATTGGAGCTCCTTGACTTGTAATTGCGTTTCCTAAGCCAAAGATAAACGGCGTTACATTTCGCAAAAAACCAAGATTTTGCTATTTCCATATTTTTGTTTAGCGGTTACTAAATGAGCTTACCTCCATTGATATGACAGTATATATTTGATAACCAATCCAACAGAGGCGAAAAGGTGGGGTTTTAAACAAAGGAAAGGAGAAAAGAGGGACGCAAAAAAAAAAAAAAAAAAAAAAAAAAAAAAAAAAAAAAAGAAGAAAAAGGAGGAAACTCCATTTCGTGCACGATTAAAAAGGTTAAAATCCCGCCGAGCATGTCGAAAAAATACAATGAGAGGCATAATGAGACGCTAGCTTACAGCGTCGTTGGCGTTATCATTTTCTATTATCAGATAATGCAGTCAAAACCTTCCAACTAGACAGATGGTCATATTTTAGGTCATAAGCAGATAAAGACTTGAAGCAAATTAAAATTACCAAATAATCGTATGTTATAATTAGATATGTCAAAGGTGATTAATAAAACCGTATGTGAACTAACCGTAGGGGACGCCCTGTCTATTGGAACCATAAAGCCAATTTAAATAAGAAGTTTATCAAGGAGAAAGATTGCTTTTACAATGAATAAAAAAAAAAAAAAAAAAACAAATAAAAAAGCTTAAAGCTACCTGGGGGAAATATAAATACCGCTGCATTGGTTGAGCACTATGGGTTATTTTCGTATATTTTGCCTACAAAATTACCCAGAATCAAATGAACGATACCATAATATTTTTGTGTATTCAAATAATATATTATAAGGAATTTCGATTTCCATACAAAAAAAGAAAAACCATGGACTAATTTTGGATATCATTGCAAACATCGAGTGAGAGACAGCTTGAAATTCAAACTGAGAGGACCCAACAAAATAAAAATAAAAACCGAAGTGAGGACACGCATCTTGTGTACCCTCCTCTCTTAATTTTTGATGTTCACTTTTGAGCACTAAAAAAAAAGCAGCGTTTCGAATTGTCTCCGGTTCCATCCATATGTGACGTTTGAATCGCATTATTTATATCTCTTTTCCGTATGAAGTCCTAATATGGCTTTTCAATTCCAGGAATGTTTAAATTGATGTACCTGATTTTATGATACCAGTGTTCTACTAATAGCATTCTGTAGTTAAATAACATCATAGTAAATGGATAATCTTAAAAGGATAAAATATATATTTTGACCTGCTTTTAATATCTACATTGGACTAGAAACTAGAATGTAAAATAGATAAAAACCGCAAGAGATATTGTAGGTCAGACCTATATTACACAACACTTCAGGAAAGACATCAGATATTTTTTTTTTTCGAAAAGCAAATCGTATCTTTTTTTATTAGTAAATAGCATTGATTAAAGAAGGGGGGATGGGAAGAAGACGAGTAACAAAACTAGCAAGTAAATAAAAGAATGGTTCGAGATAAGATATGATATGTAAGATAAAGAATAAACTAAACTAAGAGGAAGAAAGAGAAGGTGAGCTGCCAGTAGGGAAGGTTGATCAGTCTACTTGTTGAAGGAGAAGCCCTTTTTCTTGGCCTTTTCAGGGGTCATGGGTCGCCCGGATTCCAATCGACGACGTTTGTCTTCCAGATCAGTACGTTGCTTCTCCAGAGCTTCCTTCATTTCCTTGTGGCGGGCATAGAGTTCTTCTTCGGATTGCTTCAGTTTGGTTTCCTTTTCTTGGACCTTGGCTTGGAATACAGCACGCATTTCCGCTTCCATCTTGGCCAATTTTTGTTCGTGAGCAGTACGTTCTTCTTCCATCTTTTGCACAGGGTTGACTTCCTTGAATACTGAAGGATCTTGCTGAATGCCCATTGCGGCCAGTTTTTCAGTACGATAGTTTTCATACAATACATCATTGGTATATTCCTTAAGTTCTTCCATATGAGTTCTATTTAGAAAATGAAAGAAAAGGTGAGATATTGGTTCTTCCTGTCTTTTCTTTATTGACCCTTACCTGATGAGCATTTGTCGAAGTTTAACAAAGTCACAATGTTCTTCATTATCTACTTCAATCACACCCCAAGGATATTGACGACCACGGACACGACGGCCACCTTCGACATCGAATTCCTTATCGGAGCCAACCACAGCAAAAGGTATCTTGGACATGATTTCACGGTTTTCGTCAATGGTTTCTTGGTCGTCATATTCATAGACAGGGGCTTGGTAAATTTGGATCTTGTGGTAATTAATATCAGCCAGGATGCGTTGTTTGAATGCAAAGACTTCTTCTTCAGTGAGAGTATCTGCCTTGGCAATCACAGGAATCAAGTTGACACGAGTATGTAATCGGCGCATGAATTCAATGTCCAACGGTTTCAATCTACGAATAGAAATGGTAAAATACTATTTATTAGTATATACAGGTTTTATACAGCATTCATTCAAATCAACCACTTACGCATGGCCAGTAGGAGTAATAAAGTAAATACAAGCGTGAATACGATTGTCCATAGTACGTCGGCGGTTGACACGATTTTCTTGTTCGAGGTAAGTATCATAACGAGATTCAATGTTGTCCAAGATGGGCTTCCAGCTGCAAAGATAAGAATGGATTAGGTTGGAAACTGAGCTGTCAAAATTATGGTTGGATGGATTACCTTTCTTCATTGTTGACAAAATCGCCAAAACCAGGAGTATCTACTACGGTTAATTGCAACTTGACACCGTTCTCTTCGATATCAGAAGTGATTGATTTAATTTCCACCGTTTGCGACGTTTCGTGAGACAGTTCCACATTTTCTTTGGGGGATAGAGTTGAGTATTGAAGAGAGTGTTGACTAACGTGGATTTCCCAAGACCAGATTCACCTAAAAAAAAAATAATAACAAGAATAAAATTAATCAAGTGCAACAGAGGGGTTGAGTTTAGAGCTCGCTTTTCTTCTTACCAACGACCATCGCAGTGAATTGGAAGCCCTTCTTGACAGATTTGCGATGGACTTGGTTGGGCAAGTTGGCAAACCCGACATATCCTTGAAGTTTCTTGCGCACTACACTAAGCTATATACGAGTTAAAAAGAAAAGATGATGTGAATTAGTAACGATGGTGAGTCATCCTATTTTTTTATATCATAAAATATCTCCTCCTGTATTGTTTTACCGTAGGTGAAACGCCATTAGTTTGTTGTTCTAAATCAATAAGGTTTATATAAGAGTCAATGTTAGTCAGGTCCTTTTTAATACTATCATCGTTTTCTTTTCCACATATCAATTTTTGTTTACTTACCGGCCATAGTATTTTTTGATGATAAAGGGGATAAAAAGGAACTTTATGTGTTGAAGGGAAAAAGGTAGCAGAAGTTGAAGGAGTAGCTATAAGCTATTCTATATAAATGAGGGGTAGGGGTGGAGGATCGAAAAAAAAATAGAGAGGGAGAGAGGGGAAGCCAAAAAAAAAAAAAAGAAAAAAGAAAAGAAAAAAAACTCGAAAACATCCACTTCGGGGTTCAAAATGTAAATTACAAGATCATCCCCCCATTTCCGAATGGTGGTACTCGATCCACTCTACAACTTGGCACCATATAACCTTTTTGGAAGCTTTTGGCATAATTTCATTCACAAAGTGGTAACCAGACTATACAAGGATAATTGTATAAAACACTTGATGAAACTGGACTAATGGCATAGTATCATAGTTGTCAGGTGGACTTGGTAATCATATCTCTTTTTTTCGCTTTGACCTATCTTTTCTGTTTAGAAAAAGTCATTCAGGGGTAAAGCCAATTTGATTGAATCAACAAACAATAAAAACTAGATTCCCTTTTTCTTATATTAAATCACGCATTTCCTTTTCTTTTCTTTTTCCCTGGTTCTTTTTCACTTCCCTTCTACAATCATGACCTGTGCTAATAAATCACTCTACGATACTTTGCCAGTATTAAATTCCTGGTATGATGGATCCAAACCTGTAGTCAAACAATCTTCTCGTAAAGTCACTTACTCCCCAACAACAACCATCATCACCTATTCCCATCCACCCCGCACCAAGTCAAAAGGTAATAAGTCGTTTATATGTAAAGCAAAGAAAAAAAACCCCAGCGATTTATTCTTCCCCTAATACTAAATGCTAATACTAATGCTAAATATAACTAAAACTACATCCTAGTTCATCAAATCATCCAATCATGTCTGAAGTCATGCCGCCTATAACGAATCCAATTGCTCTGTTTATCGCTTCTTTTGTTGTCTGGCCAAAGTCTATTCGTTTGTATAAAGTAATTACGTTAACAAAGCTGGTTCTTTTATTTTTCGTATGTCCACACCTCTTGTTATCTTTTTTGTTTGTTCTTTTACCTTTTGATGAATGGATCGTTCTGTAGATGTGGCTCCCCACCTTGAAGATAACAAAGAGATCGTTCGCTCAAGCTTTTTTCTGTCTTCTTCTTCCTTTAATACCAGATCATCTATATGAAATAAAGTTTCCCTTTTTTGTTAGAATCCAAGTTTGGTGTCCCACCTCCTTTCCATTGTATGTGTGATTTTTTTTCTGTCTTACCAATAGGGTTTTCTTTCTTTTTTTGTTCTTCCCTTTCCAACTTCCAACGCTTTTGTTGTCCATATCGTATTTCGTATTTGGCCTTTTTTATTCCACTCTTGGTATCCGGTAATCGCTTCACCTTATCTGCTTGAGGCTTTTTTGCAATTTTCTTGTTGCTGTCGTTGGATTTCAGTAGTTGATCCAAGGCTTGTCTAGCTAATTTTGATGACATTTTGGTGATCTATTTTTATTTATCTGAGCAGTCCAAGTAAAAACAAAAGCTGATAAGATCAACAGAATCGATGGATAGATTGTAGGATCGGGAAAAGTAAAAAAGTAAAAAAAAAAAAAAAAAAATAGGAGGTCCAGGAAAAACAAAACCAAAAAACAATTGACACTCCGCCTTGCCCGTGACTTTTCCGCCGCATAAAAAACGTAGACATGACTGAAATCGTTGATGAGACACCATTGTGAAGGTGGCAACCAAAAGGATTCTTTTTTTACTAGGCGCAGTCATACCATTTAAAATGTCCCAAATTACAAATTTTAAAACCAAAAGATTTAAATATCCCCCTTAATCATCTTCTATTGTGAGACATCACCATACTGTGCGTGCGCCATTAAATTCTGACCTGCCGGATGACGATGCCCGAGCTCATTGCCAGCCTGCACATCCGGTATTTTGTGATACTGCCTACCATTTCTGTTTCTTAATGTTTTCAAATAAGCAAAACGTTGATTTTAGAGGTTGTTATGTGACATTGAAATGGAGCAAAAAAAAATAGTGAGCCGGACATATATAATATAGTTAGTATTAACATGAATGCCGGAGCGGGAATAAGACAGCATTTCATATGAAGTGCCCTAGAACTGTTAACCAGACGTTTGGTCCAGTGGGTGGGGCTTTTAGTCATAGATAAGCTAGAAAGCACTGAGAAATGCTGTACGTCGGTGGCGACATAAGCAGCAATGATATAGATTTATTCATCTGATTGATCTTACAGAACTATGACTATCTTTGATAGTAAGTGGTCAGTGACTTAGAATTAGTCTCTTGGTTTTAGGTCATAAATAGTCGTAGTAGACGAAATAGAGTGTAAGCGATTGGTAAAACGCTCACCAAAATTGCTACAATAATAGCATTATTTACTATTTGATGGGCCAGAGGATGGTTAATTGATAGAAAGGCATATTTTATTGAAGCATATTGGTATATACTATTTCTAAAGACGAGGGATTCCTTGTAACAAGAGACATGAAAGGATCCATTGAAGGAAGAATGAAGGAGACTTATACGAGATTTAAAAAATGGTAAGCACTAGTCTAACGGGATAAATGTAAGATGAGAACTAATATATTGCACAAGGAGAGAGGAAGACTAAAGAAATATTTGTTATTAAAACACAACAACGGTCAACACTAATCCATGCGGCAATGGTCGTAAAAAACGGATCTATTTCATAAGACATGAAAGACACTAATGAGGTTTTTTTTTTCATTGAAGCGTGCAAAAAGAGTCGAATTTTATTAAATATAGATTCAAACTATGGACAAACTAAGACTAAACTAAGCCAATGAAGGTTTCAAAAAGGCAGCGAATGGTGGTCACAAATCCTACTTTAAAAATGAAAGGGTTTCCCCATGATGCTTGTATTGCATTTTTCAAAATGCCTCTAATTTAAGTTCTAACACTAATCCAAGATCACAATCACTTCATTGAAGCATTAATGATGAGAGAGAAAAAAAGGAAGAAAGAATGAAAAAGGAAAAAGGGAAATGACACAATAATAAATATAGCATCACATAGTCGGTGTTTGAATATGGCACCATCCACCCATCTGGCGGGCTGGGGGTTTTCTCGCATTCATCCGGTAGACCCGAGCGTTTGAGGACGGCGGTTGATGGCTACCCACCAAAATGCAAAATGGCGGAGTCGTCAAATCCTAACCCCTTGGAACACGCACTTTACAAAAAAAAAAAAAAAACTCTGGCACCCAGTAAATCGAAGGTTTCTTGAAGCTCTAGCGGAGCCCCAATACCTAAAGAAACGAATCACCTCTCTAATATAACGTAGATAAAAGTTTTCTTGTCATGTAAAAAAAAAAAGAGAAAGAAAGAAAAAAGTATTTCCTTGGTATTTTTTGTGAGACCCAATGCTGAACTGTACGATACAATTAAGCCTCCACTGATCTACGAAACCCTAGCCTAGCAATGATAATGATTCTATTCCTGGACCTGAATTTTTTTGATGCTTCATACCCCACACTTAGGTAGTGTCTCAACAAGTTTTCCTTTTACCCAATTGACTGCTTCAAGACAAAATATACATAAAACCCCAATCGCATAAGAATATATAAAAACTTATTTTATTGTTCTATTTGTGTAAAGCACAATATAAAATAAGGTAGGATATATAAAGATAAAAACTAAGACTAACAGATGTATGATATAATAATAAAAGACTGAAGGGAAGAAAGGACTATTTAAAATGGATTTTGCTGTTGGTATTGTTGATGATATTGCTGCCCGTAAGGTTGCTGTTGCTGCTGCTGTTGTTGTGGAGGATAAGGAGCATGATGCTGTTGTTGATACTGTTGAGGAGGAGGGGGTGGAGGAGTTTGTTGAGAATAGGGTTGAGAGAGTTCATCATCAGCCATCAATTCCTTAACTTCCCAGACGTTTTGTTTTGATCCCACCGAGAATTCCAGGTCTTCCTTGGTAATAGAATCCCAGTATTTGTACACCATCATCACCGCTAACAAGGTACAAATAGTGCCAAAGAAGAGGCCATCGACGTAATGCTTGACTTGATCACAAATCACCACTGAAAAAATGTACATCAGCACTTGACCGACGATGAAAAAGGCAGTGCCAAACAAAATATCACCCAAAGGCCATCGGTCGTCCAAAGTATTGACGACAAGGATAATCTGGGAGATCACGTATACAATAAACGCCACGCCATTGATAATGAAGTAGAAGGCCCAAAGCGCACCTGGACTGTTGGCTTTAAAAGGTCCGAGATTTTGGAAGGTTGCAATAGAGATGAAGCCGACAATCAAAAAGATAATCAAGGAACTTATACGGATGGACTAAAATCGAGAGAAGGAGAAAATAAGGAGGTCAGACAAAGAATGATTATAATCAAGATATGATTATATATTATTATTATTTTATTTTATTTTTTTACCCAAAGAGACAGTGGGGTACCATCTTCTGCAAATTGGAATCCAACAAACCCGTTGAGAAGTAAGCACCAAAAAGTAGCACTGATCAAACCGATATGAACTGCAGTAAACCACTATGAGAAAGTCAAAAGAGTTATTGATATCGATTACCACATTGTTGTTTGTTTTGTTTTGTTTTTCTTTTCTTAATACTTACAGGATAAACAACCGAAGACGTGGGTATGATACCTGTAACGAGAAGCATTTCAAGAAAGACAGTGATCATATAAAGATAGAAGAACATGACAATTTCTTTTCGGCCAACGGCAGTGTATTTAGATCGAATATGATAAATCATGATTGCAGCCATAATAATAGCAACAATGTCGATGATCATGGTGGCTGCATATATAAATAAATAAATAAAACAACAAAATTGAGTTGGATGATAACTATAAAATATGTTTATTTCTGCTTATAATGTTGTTGTATTTTTACCTGGTTGGAAGATAAGATTACCGGCCAAGTCCACATTACGAGAGTAGCAAACTGGTTCTATTCCATCTGATGATCCAATGAGGGGGCATAATGACAAGGCAACCGTTTGGCAAATCCCGTTGAAACTGAAAGCTTCAAACTGAAATGTAATATCCACCATAAAAATATATCAGTATATTGATTCGCACAAAAGGATAAAAGAGAAAGAGAAAGGAAGTACCAGTGGGTAATCAACCAATGCCAATAAAAAAATATTAAAAATAAAAAAAGTGAAAAAAGGAGGAAGAAAAAGGGGAGACCTAATCCATTTCATTTTCTTTGGCTTTTTTTAACCTCCGCCTCCACACACACTCGAAGATCACAAAAGAAATAGCAGAGGTAATATAAATAGCTGACCAATGACATGCGTCGATATGCTTTTTGTGTGTACTGATTCTCGACCCTTTCTTGTAATTGGGTTGTACGATTTACTTTATTGTGATTCCCCATCTTATTTGATTTTGATTAACCTTCGCTTTATACACTCCAAGCTCCACATCGACAACATTTGGTTTATAAATATATGAATACATCAAATGATCTACTCGCAAGGTTAACATCGTAAGCTATCTTTACCAGGTTATATTGTACGTAGGTTAGCCATTTGGTCCTGTTATCTCGATTTAGTTGAAGTCCTTTAGCACTGTGGGATGCCACTGTAAATTTACATATCGATACAAAGGACAAAAAAAAATACAAAGGTATTATTCTAGGAAATGGCTTTACGTATCATAACTACATCTCATAGGATGAATGATGTATGTGAAGGAGCTCATCATTGTTTGGCTTGTCCAATATATGATTTACTTGATGGTTACACCAAGCAATCCCCAGAAAAAATAAAATAAAAAAAAATGATTTTCACCTATGCGTCGGCATTTGAAGCCTCAGTCTAAATTTGGACATTTCATTTTATTGGCTATCTTGATTACCCTTTGAGTAGATCACCACGACAATAAAAAAAAAGTAAGCTATTTTTCTGATTATTATAAGAATATATTTTTCAGTCTTTGATACAGATACATATAAATATTCATGAAATGGTATTAAGGGGGGGAAGTGGTATGAAGTGTATTCATCAAATTACAATAAGCCAACGTCACGTAAACTATTTTGAATTATAATATCGTTGACAGCGGCCATGACGAATTTGATTTGCTCTGTATCAGTGGCACAAGTAAAATGGGTATAAATTTGCTTGGAGTCCGATTGATTCAAAGATACAAATCGATTCAAAATGTAATCAGCAGCAGAATCATATGAATTGGCACCAGAGAAATCAGGGAAGCTTTCCTTCAGGGGATGTTTCAATAGCTTGTCTTTGAAAATGTCAATTTTGTTTAAAAATAGAATCACGGATGTTTTGACAAACCATCGTGAATTACAAATTGAGTCAAATAACGTCAGGGCCTCTTGCATCCGATTCTATTATCCAAAAAAGGGGTTAATTTTCCGCGCTATTGGTTCTATATAAATATACATTCAAACTTACAACCGTCTCATCTTCAATCAATACTTGATCATATTCCGAAATGGCTACCAAGAAAATCATGGCGGTGACATTTTCAAAGCAATGGATCCATTTTTTACGCTCCGATCTTTGGCCACCCACATCAAACATGCGATAAGTCAAATCACCGATGACAAAGGTAGTTTCTGTGATTCCTGTTGTTTTTACTCGTGATCGTAAAACATCTTGATCTGTGGGAACATAATTGATATCACCAATTCGGTCGATAGAATCAAAATAGCTGTAAAGGCAAAAAAAAAAAAAAAAAAAAAAAAAAAAGGGGCGCAGAAAAAAAGGTCATCAGTCGAGGATTTAACTCATATATATGCCTCATGTATGTGTCCTGATTACTGTACTTACTATTTTGCAGAATCATTAAGTTGATATTCACGACTTCGTTCAAAAACGCTTTGTAAATGTGGATCCTTCCATAATAATTTCACAGCTTGAGACACTTCATGCGGCAAAAAGTCACGTTCTATTTGAGGAGGCTGATCCATAATAATGCCGGCGAATGGGCGATGGTCATTTTCAAGACTGACATCCATATGTTGCATGGCTTCCAAAATTACTCTCATGGATTGAACTGTATTCGAGAAAATAATTTCTTTAAATGCTTCTCGTTCATCATGACTGTATCCACCATCATGAAGAAGTTTCATTTGCTTTATAATCCTATGAAAGGAAAAAACATGAGTGAGCTTTGGATTTGATTATTTCATCATGATTGAATATTTTACGTGCTCTTCCCGCTTTCACCAGCGCCTACAACATAAAAATAGGATGCATGAATATTATTTCAACTCCGATAAAGCCTTTTCCAACTAATCCTTAATTTTTTTTTTTTTTTTTTTTTTTTTTTTTTTTTTTTACCAAGTAGCAGCATCTTGACTTCGTTTCGCATGTTAATTTTATCCCGTTTGATTTGATTTTCAATTTCTTCATTGCGAGCCTTTTCGTCTTGTGATTCGTTGGATTGACAGCACCCCATGGTTGTATTGCTAGGTTGAGTTTAATTTATGTTTTTAAGAAGAAGAGGTTGGCAAGCACACAACTGTGAGAGGGTATTTTTTTTTTTTGAAAGTGGTGGATAAAGTGTCAAAGAAGATAAGAAGAAGAAAAAAACAGTAAGCAAAAAATAAAAAATCTTGGGTCCTTTTAAGAACAAGTCGACTGATGACGAGCCTAACAAAAAAGGCAATCAATAATCCCCCTATTATTGCAACTTTACTTGGTGTGTGCTCGTTTCACCATCTTTCTTTGTCCCCTTGGTATTTTTTTACTCTTCTTTTTTATATATTTACTCCTATAGTGCCACTCGTTATCAAGAATTAAAGAAAAAACTAGAATGAAGGATAACAGTGACCTTCGTTGTTAAAATGGAAACGGAACGGAGATTGGGTAACCTCTCTTTAGACAACCATCACCTCTGCGATCAGAAACCTATTTTTATTTTAGGAGCTTGACACAACAATGTGAAGAAGAGAAACAGGGAGGTGCATTCTGTCCTACCATGATACACACAAATGAAGGTGCGTAAAACCTTGCTTTTCGCGATTCAATAGCCCAAAAAAAATACGCATTAAGGTTTGAGGTTTGTTTAAAAAAAAATCAATCTCAGGGGCAAAATCGTTGTAGGGAGTATAGAAAAAAAAGAGCGAAGAGAAAACGATTATATCGTGCAGGGACCACCCATACGAAGAAAAAGAAAAAGAAGAAAACTTGATGTTCTAAGTAGTGTCCATATTTAAAAAAGATACTTAAAAATTAAGTACTTGTTAAGAAAAAAGGAGTAATGAAAACCAGTATTCGACCGATTCACGTTTTCAAAGGACATACAAAAAGAAGAGCAAAACATAAAACAGAAGATGAAATAAAGTTCATAATGAGATGGTTGTCTGGTAATAGTGGTAAAAGGGAGTAGGGGAGGCACAAAGGGGGAGTATAATATTCCAAAAAGACATTTGCTCAGGCCAGTGGCAGTCGTGGTCAATAGTAATGATATCAATGGAAGAATACACAATAAAACAACAACAACAATCAAGCCCACCCCCGGATCCATACATTCCCATGTATCACCTTGAAGGTAGGTAGCTACCCTTAATTGCATTTTTTTTTATTCGCTATTCTATCTCCGACTCGGTGGCATTTTAGGAGATGATTTCAAGGATCCAGTTTTTTATTTCAAAATGGTGTTGATAATAAAAATATCCCATTTGATTCAAGATACACTAAATATACTAGATTAATTCAAGCTAACTAAAACTAATTCTATGCTTCCATTATGCTTGCTATTCGCCACTGGAAACCCAGAAACAAAGATCTATGTTTGTTACCCACCATTATAATTGATGATATCCGATTTTTCACGATTGAAGCTCAGAGTCACTGCTTCAGACGTAAATAGTGTTGTTGCGGAAGTTGCCGAGAAATGGAATAGTAATTATATGGTTGCACACATGTAAAAGGAAATAGTATTTAGGGGCTGAACATCGGTGTGTCCTGATTTGGTAAATAGTGATGCAGGTACCGACGACTGCTGTATAGAGATTTTTCATATTTCTGGCCATTCAAATAATAAAAATAAAAAAAAAGCGTAGAGTGTCGAGCTGGGCTTCCATGAAAGCCAATATAGCATTACTGTTGATTCGTCAGTCAATTGTTCTAATTGATCCACCGTACTACGCAGGGAATTAGGATTATACAAGTCGCATGGCAATTCGCCAATATGTCGATCATTCAAATGAAATGCTGAAAATTGTGTACTTTGTTGTTGACAAAACTTTTTGGACGATCTGATAGACCTTAGTTGTTCACCCCTCACCACCCCTATATTTCATATAAATGTTACTCGATCATATCGCCATATTGCTTGTTTAGTTTCTGTTCTGTACCACTTACCACGTCCATTTTTAATATAAAACCAAAGTATAACACCCAGTCTACTTGTACTGATTTAATCTTCCAATGGTCTCATTTGGTCGATCTAGATTGTGTCACCTACACAGCATCCAAACGGCTCCGAGAGTCAGCGATAATGTGGTCAGTATGTTTGATCATTATTGTATTTTGCTGGTTACCTTCTTTTTGTTAATTACGCATAAAGCAAAACAAGTGGTACGTATATTATTTTTGGTAACAAAAACATAAAATAAAAGTAGATAAACCTCGAGAGTGTTATTATGACCATAGCAGTCATTCAAAAAAATATTTCAAATGCCGCACATGTGATTTTTATTTACTCTCAATTTTTTCAACCGCCCTTCCCTTTTCTTCTCTCTTTCTTTTCATTTTCATTTTTTTCATTTTGATTTTTCTTCACCATTCAACTTCCATGGGGTTATTTTGGACCTAGAATTGTATCAGGACTAGTTTAGAAGGGGTTTCAGCTCAGGGATTACAAGATGCATGGGGAAACCCTTTCATTTTGGATCTAGGATTTAGGACCACCAATAGTTGGCATTTGGAGCCTTCATTAGCTTAGTTTAGTGTTTGCTTGTCCATAGTTTGTATCTATAATTGAATAAAACATGTATCTTTTTACTTGTTTCAATGAAATATGTCCCATTAGTTCTTCTCACGTTTTATGTAATAGATCCTTTTTCTTAGTACCATTGCCGCTTTCAATTAGTGTTGACAGTTATTGTTTTTTAATAAAAGATATTGCGAGTATTTTTCGTGCCTTATTTTTACTAGATCCATTTTTCAAATATCCCTTTAGTTTAGTGTCGACCATTCTTCAGATCTCACTTTAGTTTCCCTCATGCTTTCACCCCCGTGCTACAATCAATAAAACTTTTTTTACAATGAGCGCTTCTCCCTTAGTTTTAGTATCTATCAATATGTTCAATAAAATATGCCTTTTATTAACCTCCCTCTGACCAACAGGATAGTAAACATTGCTCTTATTGTAGGTGTTTTATGAGTGGCCTACCAAGGTAGCCTATCTTATTCACTCGCTATGGCTATTACCGCTTCTCCTACTTGTGCCCAAACCAGAAACTGATTTTCAGCCGTAGTTCATTCACTATCAGTGGTAGTCGACCAACCACTTGAATGGATATATATATATCGTGCTGTGTGTGTGTGCGTGACCGTCACTGTTGAGCATTTTGAACTGCTTTCTGGCTTGTTCTATGACTACTCGTCCTTCCTCCCCTCCCATAAGTTTACCGACTGGCTGATAATTTTACTGAAACTTGGCATATTCCCTCTCTAACATTCATTCGCCCAGTTTTCGTTTGCCACATTTTATGTATTTTAGCGTAGCCTTTGTATAGTTCAGACTCATTACTTTTTTTTTTTTATAAATAAAATATGGTCTACTATTTCGCCTCTCGAATTCGTCTTATACCAAATTCCATAATAATTCTTTTAGATATATCTGTATGTTTTATATATCAATTCTGATATGTTGTTATACATTCAGATAAAATTTGCTACATCATTTGGATAAGTGTTGGAATTGAAACAATCAATAAATCTAAACAAATATTGAAAAATCGGATAAGCGCAAGGGGTCGTTTATTAAGGTGTAAACTGGCGGGGGTGTTACATTCATTAAAAGCCACATTTCAACAAGATCGATACAGCTTGGTGTCAATAATATCAAATACGTGGAAAATTCTCGGTATTGATGGACCATTAAAATCAATTTACAGTGTGTCTATGGCATTACAAGGATATTCAAGCAAAACAAACCAAAAAAAATACGTAGGAAGTTTCACGTTTGTCGCTTCTGGTGAACCACGCATTCCTAACTTGAAAATATCTAATATTAAATGTACTGCTTTCAGTGGTGTGCATTTTATATTATCGGTTCGAGGTTTATTATTAGCACATGCGATGCTAGCCGCGAAATTTTATTATACACACAAACCAAACTACACTCACTAGATGAAGAGCTAAAAATAACAGGCTGAGCCGCAAGGATGGCGTAAGGGGTACCATCAAAATGGAAAATGGTGGAGGTATCTAGTCCCATATCATCCAACCCACACTTCAACAGAGCCTCCCTCAGCCCCGACGCCCAATTTTTTTTTATTTCTTAAAGTGAGACACTCTGTTAGCAAGAAGGCAAGAAAAATTGCTATGCTGTACTGTACAGTAAAGTAAAGCAACAGCTACACTCACAGCTCGTACTAGGTTTATTAATATAAAACGGTCAATTTGGAATAATGCCACTTTGATTAGAAAGTGACTTGAGACTATCGATCAAACACTGGGACTCTGGATGGTAATAGTCAAGAGTCGGGGAGGGGTTAGAAAGTAGATATACGGCAAGAGACTCAGAAAATAACACAACAATGACGTTTGCTACTATATAATGGGTCAGAGGATAATTGATAAAAAGTACATATTTTATTTGAAGTATATTAGTAAATACTAAACTAAAGACGCAAAGCTCATTGTAACAAGGGATCTATTACCGGTATAATGAGGGAATCTAATGGGGGCGGGGGATCTAATCGACACAAATCAAAAGAGCCAACTGTAAAAAGGTATCTAATATACTGCACAAAGAACGAGGACATCTTTTATTGAGACACAACAACAGTCAACGTTAATCAAAAGAGTTACGAAGGTAAAAAAGGGATCTACGGCACAAAGACATGAGAGAGAGTTTAACGGGACATTTTTTATTAAAGCATGTAAAATGAGACATATTTTATTTAGATATATATTCAAACTATGAACAAACTAAAACTAAACTAAGCTAATGGAGGCTTAAAAAGCCAACTAATGGTGCCTTAGATCCTAGATCCAAAATGAAAGGGTTTCCCCATGCATCTTGTAATCCCTGAGCTGAAACCTCTTCTAAACTAGTCCTGATACAATTCTAGGTCCAAAATAACCCCATGGAAGTTAAATGGTGAAGAAAAATTGAAATGAAAAAAAAAAAAAAGAAATGAAAAGAAAGAGAGAGAAAAAGAGAAGTGGGAGAAAATAAATATACACGTGGGCGGGATTTGAAATCTTCCGCAGTCGTTGTGAATTTTTTCACTTCTCGTTTTTTTTTTTTTTTTTTTAAAATCACCACCATACAGCATTGTCAATAGTCGTCAACATTCAACAACAGCAATTGACTGCCCCGTGCTCTTTTACAGCAGTCAACATCAACAGCATCATGGCTCTATCTTCCCTTTGAGTAACCGTCACCATTCAAAATTGGAAGTATGGCTGTTCTCTTCCAATGACGAGTTTAGGCTTACCATATTGCAGTGATGTCTAGTTTAGTTCACTTTCGTAACTGTAGAATAGCTCCCCCATCTGATTAGATTACATACGTTAGTTGTCTTATGATATATCAAATAAACTGAATGTCGATACTACCGGCACAGAAATGGTACAGTGCTGCATGATAGATGTATACGATATAAAATTTAAATGTAACGGTAGAGTAGAATAAAGATTTATAGTTTTAGGCAAATTAAGGGATATCACATTCTTCAGGGAACGGCTAGATTTTTAAGAGCGGGTGGTAAAATAAGTAGATACGTTGTGGATCATTTTCAAACCAGTGTGTGTATATCAAATGGTTACTTCTTATATGTAAAACAGTAGGGTGGCAAAGCTTCATTTATTCGCCAGCTATGTCTTTACGGTTCAATACAACTTTATATAAACGTGGCTCTGGTACTTACACACGGACTCTGGAATCTGTCCTTGATTTAGAAGGACATTCAGTCCATACTTGGACTTTCACTACCCTAACCTATGACTCGAAAAAAAGGCCTGAGGCCATAAATTCCTTGCGGTGCGCATTGTGCTTAAGATGTTTAGGGGTTTCCATTGGAAACTCAATGCGACAGAGAATAGCAAGGGGCAGTGGGTAGAGTTAATAAATGCTAGTAACAATCCCCTTTTGAATGGAAAGCGGTAATGTTAGACTGTGAATACCGATTCGTAATGTTTTAAAGAATGATGGATCAGCTGCGCCCGTAACTTCTCTGTAAACTTCCAATGAGATACTCTGGAGAACCAAAAAAGCCAAAATGGTACATATCTGACATGATTAAATAGTTGAATAAAATAGTCCCGTAAAATATATATCAACCATGATTACATAAACAAAAGAGGATTATGGAAGACAAAGAAAAAGGAAGAAGAATCGGAGATTCCATCTGACCATCAATGAAAAACCTGCAGTGCTGCACTGTACACACAACAATGATATTTTAGTCGGCGTTAGATCTGAAAAAGACGACTTCGATCTAAAAAGTCGACGATCTCATCCCCAGCCAAACTATACCAAAATATGACCTGCATTCGCTATATTTTATTTTTTTTCATTTTAATAGAACAACGACGAAAGTTCGAAATGTGGAAATTGATGCGGCGGAAAGATATATACTTGAAGTTACTCTTATTACAATGAACCAAAAGAAGAGGTGGTACAAGCATTGTACACCGTTAACTCATTATGCAAAAACAAAGAAAGTCTAAGAAATTAAAAATGATCGCTTCTTGACTCATTCTTCGGTTCTTGCTTATAGATTTTATATGTAACAAAGCATTTTGTCGACTTCGAAGAATAGGCCATATTCCATTTCTTGTCAAAGAATCCCCGAATAATCCAAGTGATTTTTTCAAGTGCCGCTCCTGTAATTTTGTATTTTTCCTTCTGAAAGGACTATTTTTTTTCTTTTTTTCCTTTTTCTTACTTGTCATTCCTCCCCCCAGCCTTCTCCTCCCCTTTTATTTATATATATGTCTTCCTCTTTTGAGATACCTGGTGTACTAACCCATAGCCAGAAAGCCTTAGTGCGGGGATGGTGGAAAAAAGTTACAGCTGCACATCCGAAAGCTGAGAATTTTAAAGACATGAAGGTGCCCAGTGTTGGTAATACCCTTAACCCCCTCCCAAAAAAAAAGTACAATGGTATAGGATGAACTAACTTGATCGTTTATTTCTCGTATTTTTAGACAAAGGTGTTTTTGGAATCCCTTTAGCGCAATCGCTTGAATACGCACATTCTAGTATATCTTATATTGATGATCATACGGGATCTCAATGTTATGGACTGGTTCCGACGATTGTAGCGAAATGTGGCTCTTTCTTAAAGGAAGAAGGTAAAAAGTCATATAAGAAGACAATGTATACAGTTTCTGATATTTATCTTATATATAGGGTTAATGGTAGAAGGCATTTTTCGGCGTCCTGGCAGTGCAAGACGACTGCGTGTGCTTCAAACAATATTTGACACTTCTGATACATATGGATCACAGTTAGACTGGCGTGGCTATACCGTCCATGATGCAGCAAATATACTTCGGCGATTCATCAATCATTTACCGGAACCTGTGATTACGTTAGATTATTACCGACCTTTCAAGGACACTATGAGTAAGTGGGTTAAAATGGCATTATTCTTTCCAAAGCGGATTACTGAAGTTGGGTCGCTTTCTTCTTCTTTAGATCAAACCTTCTCATCTGTGGACGAAAAAGTGGATGCTTTTCAAGTTTTGATCGAAAAATTACCCTTACCACATCAGTATCTGCTACTGTATCTACTGGATATGTTGGCCATCTTCGCTACTACTGCTAAATATACCAAGATGGAAACGGATTGTTTAGCCGCTGTATTCGTACCGGTAATTTTATTATAACAATATACACACATACGTACACTGAAAAGAGACACAATACTTACGATATATTTTAATTTTTAGGGCATATTATCACATCCTGATGACAAGCTCAACCCATGTAGTTATAAACATTCCCAACAAGTACTCAAGTTCCTTATTGACCATCAAGATATACTTACTATGCCACAATCGTCCGAAACAGGTCCAGGGATTTGCCCGGGAATCATTGGAACACCATCATCAATAGGAACCACAAGCAATAGCTGTGACGAACGATTACACAAAGCAACAACAACGACAGCAGCAGCCCCAGGGACATCGGGTTCAACAGTATTACAGTCGAATGGGCTACCGCGGACGAGTGTGGTATTATACGACAATGCTGATCATCGTGCATCTACAATCTACTCAATAGCTACTGGCTCATTTTCTGGGACAGGATTGGACTCTATTGTACCGGGTGAAGACGATTATCCAGTACGTACAACAATGCCTCCCCTTCGAAGAAGTCGTACCTTGCCAGGAAATCGAATGGTATATGGTGGATATGAACCCCGTCAAGTCGTTTATGTGAATCGGAATGCAAGTCAAAGTGGTAAGGTTAAAAAAAAATATCGTATATACTTCAAACCCACGGCTCATACTGAATGCTCTCTTTCTATCGTTTTATTTACGTATGTATATAGGAAAACGAGATATCAAAACAGAAAACATCAAAGTTGAATTCGTTTGATTTCTTGGTTTTATAGTAGTTAGTTTCACCCTCTCACCCTTTCCCTTATTTGTCTATATATATACATTCTTCATTGTTATCGCTTCCAATGTTTTCACTCTCATTACATCTTGTATTCTCTTTTTCTCCTCAACACCTTGCCTGTGATATTACAATCTTTTACATAGTTCTTTCCCCTTCTCTTTTTCCGTTATCACTATTATATAACATATAATGTTATCTTATCATGTATTATTCAATAAATGTACTTTACAAACCATCAAAATTTATAGTTTTCCAGTCTTTAATATTATAGTCATTGTGTTCCTCAATTTTTCGTTTTTTGTGTTGGTTATAGTTATTAACTGGTGGGAACTCACATTACATCTATATCTCGATTTTGGAATTTACGTGATTTTAATAGGATGAAAGTCATGGGGACGAATCCGAAATCGGTGGTCGAATATATTTAAAAGTCATTAACTTGCTTTTTTTTGCATATAGTGCTTTGATTTAAAACAGAAAACCTATCTTGGGCTATTGCATTTGCAAATCAAGAAAAATCGGTTCTAATCTCGGCTAGCTAGCCATTTTAGTAGTATGCGCACCACTTAGATTGTGTATCTGCGCAAACAAAAAATAAATGAAAGTGTATCAAAAAACCTACATCGGGTCGAGAAACACCGAGGAAAGGTAATATTATAGAGACAATGTTCTCCGCTTCAAGAGGAGACAGCAGTCCACTTTTTTTTTTTTTTTTTTTTGACACCATGTTTGTTTTTGTT
Source organism: Absidia repens (assembly GCA_002105175.1). Lineage (NCBI taxonomy): Eukaryota > Fungi > Mucoromycota > Mucoromycetes > Mucorales > Cunninghamellaceae > Absidia > Absidia repens. The sequence continues at coordinate 21,911 of MCGE01000024.1, read as the reverse complement.
CTCAACTTGTTACATTAAAATTGATAAAAGCCGTACATATGAAAAATAAAACGTATATAGGATTGAAAAAAATAGGGGTATGCATCGGAATTGAAGAGCGAAATTGGACCTGCAGATCCTGTATGTACCGCTTTTTTATACCGTCATTTTGCCCTAAACAGTTTGATTGCGGTGATTTATGCCATACATGACTCAGCAATTAAGAGAGACTAGGTAACAAGCCCTGGATTGCGATAAAAAACCCACCACCACGGTACAGGTTGCCCAGAAAAGAAGATTATAAGGTGCCGCTAACCTTAATCGAATTTCTACTCAGAGAGTAACACCAACGCATTGACAAGTCCACCACACCGTCTTTAGTGACAATGGTTCATAGAACTCATTGAGTGATATGGGTGTTTATGCTGTACGCCTGAATAATGCATGCTTGTGATTCCAATCTATGAATAAGAGTCCAGAATCTTTTTACTTTTTTTTTTTGATTTTCGAATTGGGTGGATATATATCGCCAATTTTTTTTTTAACGATGAGCTGCAAAGCGTGGAGTTTGAACTCCGCGCTCACTTTTTTGATAAAAAATCTTCCTGAAGAAAAAAAGCCTTTTTTTTTCTTTCCCTCTTCACAATTCTTTTCCGAACGTTTCTCTCTCAAAAAAAAAAAACAAAAAAACTTGACATCTTATCTAATACCAACGAACACGGATCATCGCCCGACGTTTTATCCATATATCCAATATACTCACGTACACACACAAATATACACTCATATACACCCTATCATTATTTTTTACTTTATTGGACTATGGGAAACTGTGCAAGCTCTTCGTCGAATGCAAACAAGAATGGTCCTACCAACCCTGACACAGCAGCAAGTCGACTGATAGATAGGCAGATTAGGGCTGACGAGAAACGATTGAAGACTGAAGTGAAACTGCTTCTGCTGGGTAAGTTATTACATAGGCCGGAAAATATACATTTTATACTAATCAAGTAGTATTGGACTTAGGAGCGGGAGAAGGAGGGAAAAGTACAATTTTGAAGCAAATGCGATTGATCCACGCAGCTGGTTTCGACACTGCTGAACGAGAAAGTTTCCGACACACTGTGTTCGATAATATCACTTCAACAATGCAAGCGGTACTGGAAGCAATGGATGCCTTGGAGATCAACTTTCAAGACAGGCAACTGGAGGTAAGTAGAATATTGCTGATGCTGATGATGGTTGCAGTGGTAGAAGCATAACCATATCTTGGTTTTTAATTTATTTTTTATTTTTTTATGTACACAATTATAGGAATGCCTTTATTTATTCGATCGGCCCCCAGCCATTAAGAAAGGTGAACCTTACCCTCTGGATTATCTGATTCCTTTGAAAAAAATGTGGGAAGATGAGGGTGTACAAGATGCTTGTAAGCAAGGAAACTCATTTGCATTACATGATAATGTCTATTAGTAAGTTGAAAACAAATGATAGATTTAGTAAACTTGCTAAATGTCCATCATTCCTTTTTTTTTTTTTTTAGTTTCTTCTCTCAATTGGATCGAATGTGGGATACTGATTATGTGCCAACCGATCAAGATATCATCAGATGTCGTGCGAAGACAACAGGAATTGTAGAAACCGTCTTTCATCTTGGTCCTTTGACGTATCGGATGTTTGATGTCGGTGGTCAGCGAAGCGAACGTAAAAAATGGTAAACTTACCGAACATATTGTGTGAAAAAAAGAAAATGAATACAATCATTAAATGTTTTATATATTTATGTGTCTTGTTTAGGATCCATTGCTTTGAAAACGTCACTGCTATTTTGTTTGTGGTAGCTATCAGTGGATACGATCAGTGTCTGGTTGAAGATCGTGATTCGGTAAAGCAATTCAAAAAAAGGCAAGGGAACCATGGGGTCCGCTACTCTTATTGAAACTGAAATTTAACTAACTTTTTATTTTATACTTTCTTATACATCGCTTTTCCTTGGCTATAGAATCAAGTAAGGTCAATTTACTATTACGTATTATTATGACGTTATCGCTCATTTTCCGCTCTCTTTCTTTCTCTCTTCATTCTATTAGATGCATGAAGCCCTGATGTTATTTGATACTATATGCAATTCGCCTTGGTTTGTGAATACGTCCATGATCCTGTTCCTGAACAAAATTGACATCTTCAAGGACAAAATCAATGTCTCACCTGTATCACGATGGTTTCCGGATTTTAAAGGTACTTCTGCAAGAAATAAGAGAAAGGGTTAGACAGCTGATGGTATTTTTTTTAGGTGACAACAATGATTTTGAACAAACCCGATCCTACTTCAAGAAACGATTCCAGCGACTTAACCAAAATACAGAAAAACGTGTTTATACCCATTATACGGATGCAACTGATACGACCTTACTGAAACATGTTATGCTGGCGGTGTCGGATATTATTCTGAATGAAAACCTCAATACTTTGATGTTATAGTTTATGTAGATCCTTTCCCCTTTATATCTTTCTATTTGTTTTTAGTTAGCCTGTTTTTTATATTATCCTTTTGTCTCACATATACACGTACCTTCTTGTTTTTTTATAGCATTTCATTTATATTATATATTTCCCTCTCATCCTTTACACTCCCCTCCCCACTTATGATTTATTAGAGCACACGCACACATATATTGGTTCTTTTGCCCCTCACTTACAATTTTTTTTTTAATTTTGTTGATTTATCATACTTATTGGTGTGTCACTGGATGAACACTCTGTATTAATAAAAACGTCTTTTACCCATATCTCTTCTATTTCTCTTATATATTAAATCAAATATATGTTTTGCATGTCTGTTAAAAATTGATCTTGTCTTCTGTTTACTATATAAGAATGATATCATCCACGATCGGTGCGACAGTCGCCTAACCAATTTTTGCTACATCGTTCTCTGACTTTGCTTCTCTCGGATAAAAAAAAATGACGTTGCACAGATAATAGTAAATCAGTATGGTTTTTGATAGATTTTAGATTTTTATCGCTGACGATGATGATATGATGCATCAATATATTTGATTATCTAGCATTAAAACAATGCAGGAAGATAAGGGTGACCATGCCTTTTCCTTTTTTCCTTTTTTTTTTTTTTTTTTTTTTTCTGTTGAACAATGTGGAAAAAAAGTTGGGTCACAAAACATGTCCACCCTGACTTTACCACGCACACATAGTTTATACAAATACACAACATAAAATTTTTCCCTTCCGACCGAAGTCCCTGTTTCGCATATAGTCAGTATCGGATAAAATTATTGAGACTTTCTCAGAAGCATACATGCGGCCCGATCCAATCACATCCGCTACTATAACGCCAAATTTCCCTATTCCTTCCAATACCCTGCATGAGTAACCTTTTTAGATCAATCAAAGCAGGCATGACATGTATAATCGATATTGAAAAATTAACATCGAAAGATGTAAATCACGTCGTATATCCGTCAAATTATGTTCTTCTTTGTTACCGCACGTCACAGCCCACAGTTTTTTTGATCCCACCACGGAAATACTTCTAACAGAGGGCATGTGTTTTTTCCATCATCTTGTCTTCATTCACTATTTGTATGATTAGATTTCCGCAAGCTGTAAACAACATGATCATAGTAGGTGCACAAACTAAAACTGTAGGTAATTGCAGCTCCTCAAAATGTAAGTTTTCAAACGCTTGGCAAGCTTCATTCTCCTCTGACACATTCTCTTGGATTTTTTAGTAGTTACTGTATATAGTGGGTTTGTTATTCAGATATATCAAAACTGGACGACATCCCTTTATACCAACCGCAACAATATTGTAAGACAAGCTATCAACTATGTCTTCATTGAAGATATAAGTAAAAAGTATATATTTTATTGTAGAAAAATTATAACGTATGGTAAATAAAGAGGGGAAACAATCATATGGAGAGTAATAAGCTATCCTAATATACAGTGGAGTGGTGGAATATTATAAGGCAAACTATTCTAAAGAGTATGGGTGTGCGCAGGCAGCGTGACAGTTCCGCCACGAGAAGAGAATCGCCATGCTACCGATGCTGAAGATGCTGAATGATGACAATTGCCTGAAAAAAAAGAAGAGGAAAATTTAAGTTTAATGATGTTGGTTGCTGCTGAGTGGTATAGGTCACAGCTAGAGAAACAAAGTGATCGTTCTAAATTTTTATATTCACAAAAAAAAAACTTCAAATCCCGCTCGCGTGATTTTTATTTGCGCCCACTTTCTCAATTTCTTTTCCTTCTTCTTTTTTTTTTTTTTCCTTCATAAATGTGGCGTCTAGGAATTATTTTGGTCTTAGATTAGCGTTGGAACTAGTTTAGAAGCGTTTTCAGAACAGGGATTGTAACATGCATGGGGAAGCCCTTTCATTTTGGATCCAGGATTTTGGGCTCCATTAGTTGGCTTTTGGGGCCTTCATTAGCTTCATTTAGTATCAGTTTGTCATAGTTTGCATCAATATCTGAATAAATATTCCTACTTTTACATTCTTCAATGAAAAAATGTTCCATTAGTCTCTCTCATGTCTTGTGCAATAGATCCCTTTTTGCTACCATCATAGCTTTGATTAATATTGACTGTTGTTGTGCTTCCATAACAAATATCCCTTTAGCCATTCTCATGCTTTGCACAGTATTTTTGTTTTTGTTTTTTTTACAACTGTCCCTTTGTATTAGTATTTCCCGTCCTCCAAATCACCTGTTGGTGTCTCTCACTCTAGCCCCAATAGATCGTGTGATTACTGTTGACCATCGCAGTATATGCTTATGCTTTTAATAAAATATATCCTCTTCTTTTCTTTGTCCATGATAATATATGAATAAAATTTTATGTCATATGGATACAGTGATGGTTTCGGTGACGTTTAAGAGGAGTATTTGATCAATAACATCTCTTCGTTAATTATCTTGGCAATCCTTGCGAGCTTACTTCAATGAATATGTCTACACGCTTTTTTTTATATATTTGACAACCAAAGGGGTATAACCGATGTAACAGTTTCCGTATCCTTTTTACAGGGATAGTAATGAATAGCATCAACTTTTTTTTTTCACTATTTTATATAAAACCCCACCATTTTTGGAAAATTTCTCAGTATAGCATCATATCAATTTCAGAGATTGACCCACCTCGAAGTATATAGTGCACCATAAAGTTGTTTTTATTTTTGTATACTGTACAAGCTGGGCTTTTTTTGTTTATTTGTAGGTCTATGTTATGGGACGTGTTTATATGTTATAGACAGAAAGCAAGACGACAATGACAAATAGAAAAAAACAAAGGCAAAAGACATATGTGTGACAAAAATAAAATGGCTTTTATTTAAATAAATAGTAGAAATGCGGATCATGATATATAACTAAAAATTATAATAAAGTGCTTTTAAAATGATTCTGAGAATTTTTCTTTGCGACCGTTTCTTTTGGGTGACGACGGCGCAGAGCAATACAGGTTGCGCAGAGAAACTGGCACCCGGAAATATAACAGTGTGGCTGGTACATAAAAATATAATTTCATTTTTATTGAATTCACATAAAATAATATGTAGGTATACAAAGATAAATCAAAATCAAACGCAAGAAAAAATAAATAAATCTAAACTACATCGAGTAACTAATCCAATCGCACCCCACTGTCAGGTAAACTTGTCACAAGGATAGGAAGCGGACCAAACGCCAAGGCAGCCACATTCGTTGTCGTCACCAAATTGCATTGAGGATTTTTACCATAGCCATACCGTAGCACATACTGTCCCACTTCGCCCGCTACTATCTGTTGATACCCTTTTTCCGTCAGGTACAAATCCACTTGCTGTTGATCATTGATACGCGCCGAGTGAATCACATCCACCTGAAGAAGCCTGTCCCTTGATGGATGCATATCGTGAATAGTAAACCCAGTTATCATATCTTTGTTCCTCCAAGTCACATTTTGTTGAAGGTTCAAATCTAATCGCAGAATATGTCGCCAGTGTTTGCCGTGATTATAAGGTAAATGAATCATGGTGACGTCCGTCGCATAGATCATGGCTGATTCCCGGGATGCATTCGCTACCAAAGCTGTCGCCGCATCTGCCATTCGCCCGCCCACCTTCCGCAGCCCGGATGCAGATAGGTGTATATAATCATCCATATCCGTGTCCACCGTTGATACTATGGCTATCCTCCTTTCCCCAAAATGATGTTCTTGAAGGCAGATATCCAATTGCGCCTTTCGCACCATACTCCACGCAAGATCTATCTTGTCCCCACCATCACTAATTGTTCGTCCAATTTGAGCATATACAAAAAACGCCTTCTGCGATATGTCGTCATGTAGCTGGCAGATCCATCGCGTGAAATCACGTAGATAAAGTGCGGCGGTGTCAAAGTGCACGGCGTCCGATTCCCCCTGATACCACAGCACACCTGTATAGTGTCCACCAACAAGACGTATTTTATCCATCATAGCACCATAAAGAGTTCCATCCGCATTGCTGTTGTTGTCGTCGTTATCATCATGTTTCATCCATTGCTGTATCGTCACCCCACCGTGCGCACAAGGAACAACACCTACAGGTACACCCAATGTACGTTCATACTTCCGGACAAAGGCAGGTGCAAGGGACGCGCCACGATCAAAAACAATGGACGGCTCCCTAACGGTAGGATCGGGTAATGTGTGGTGCACTGACCGAGGGCTGGTGGCTAGATGATGAACAGGTCGATTGGCAGGTACCATTCCCCATGATTCGCAGGACTGAAAGACATGACATCCCTTGTTGTTGTTGTTGTTGTTGTTGTTGCTGCTGCTGCTGTTCTTGCTGTTGTCATTGTCATTGTCATCAAAAAACCCGTATCCGCGCATATTGCTTTGACCAGCAAGGATCCATATATCACCCACCATAACTTGATGAGCATCGTCTACAGTATATGGGCCGCCCACGTTTAATTCATAGCGCTGGTTGTCTTTTCCTTCCACCCAAGCTGTATCAGTATCCCGTTGTCGTTGAAGTACTTGATAGCTTTGAACGTGCTGATATACGTGGACGTCATTGGGCACAGTGCCTAGAGCCATCGTAAGATTAATCTAAGAATAGGGCGGAAGAAAAAGAAGAAAAGGAAACGCATCGAGATCCGGCGGGACTTGAAATGTGCCACCAAAATCCAAACCAAAAAACCAAGACACCAAGACCAAGGATCGGGGGATGTCCCATACACGCATATCCCTAGATAGCAATAATAATAATGATAGTATTAATGATAATAATAGTCAATCAAAATGATTCACTTTGTTTTCTTTGTAAAAAAAAAAAGAAGTGCTACAATAATATTGAAGAAAATGAAGTGAACTGGTGATAACTAAGGGATAGGTAGTACAGATGTTGGGTAAAAAATATAAACATTATAAATGAATGGAATGATCGATCCGCAAGGTTATTTATACATACAGTGTTCCCCGAGTTACTTGTTGCACATGTAGAAATTGGCACCATATTTGAAGAAACAATATAAAAGGCAGTAAAAGTAAAGTTTATTGAACAAATCAAATCGAATCATCTAACCTAAAGATAAGAGACGAGGTAAACTAATAGAGAAAGATGCAACAGGGGAAAGGACCAATGAAATATGTCTGCACAATATTGAGTGGAGGGGAGGTAACAACAGATCAAACCGAATAATAATTGATATTGATGAAGGGGTTGAAATTGAAGAAATGGCACCCGAAGGACAGAGAATTTGGAGATAAAGAATTGGAGCAGGTGTGGTGGAAGTAGCGTAAGTGACATTCGTCCATAATGCCATATCGCTTTAAGGAAAGGATACTCATCTTCATCACAGGTTTCGAGTATGCTGTATATTTTTCTGATAATGTTTTTCCAATCGTTCTTGGTTCATCAAGTCAACGAATCCATTGTTCAAATTTTCATAACCAATTTCAAGAATGTCTTCATCCAGCATAGCAATAGGTTGTTGATAGGATGATTATACCTTGGTTGCACAACAAAACCCTGGAAAACACCTCATATATACAACCATACCAGTGGTGTAAATCAAATGGAGGAGCATACAAAGTCGTTGTTGTAAAGCTAGATGATTTCGGTAAAATAAATCACCTTGAGAGACGTGAAGTGTATTGGAGAATAAATACACCAAAACAGAACGAAACGTTGATTGGACTTATCAGGTGTAATCCTGATGGATAATTAAAACATACAAAAAAAGGAGAATGAGATAGGTAAACGAAGGTATTCGAAATGATATACGATGAATGTGAATGGAGAAGTGGAGGTAGAGCGAAAAAAGAGAAAGTAGAAGGCATAAAGTAAAATAAATTGAAAATCCGATTTACATCGGCGCCCATATCATTGTCGGCACCAATCGAGATCATCATCTTCGAAACCTCCAGAGCCCTGGATGGGTCGGAATAACTGCAGGATCATTTCAAAGAATAAAGGTAATGAAATAAATAAGTGAAGAGGCAAAAACGAAGGATTTTGATCTTGCAGTTTAGTACCTGCTTTCGTCTACCCACTTTTTGCTGTAGTGCACCCCACTTCAAAAAAGGAAATCGGTCTTTGGGACATTATTCGATTTTATTGGCTAGGAATTATAAAAGCGAATCAAGGAGGGACGGAGGGAGACCTTTGCGAGTGTCCACACCTGAAAATTTTTACCCAATCGACAGAGCGCCGAACACGACCTTTTGATCACAAGGGGTTACCCATCAAAGCGTGAAATGACGGAGGCATCTCATCCCATTCCCTCAGATCCCACATCTCATAAACCCACCTCCTGACAGTCAGTAAATCGACCATTTTTTATCCCCTGCTAGAGAATATATTATAGCTACATAAGTAATACTACCCGCGACCTTTGCTGCTCAATATAGCCCGTCGCAACAAAACACACTCTAAAGACTATCTTTCACACAAACACATGCCGGTTCTCTTCACACAAATGTATACAGTATAAATGAGGTGGTAGAAGGAGTCAACTTAATACACAACCTATTTTTTTTTCATACAAATACACGCGCCTTTTTTATTCTATGCATATGTACACACATTCGATAAAGCAAAAATGTAAACGTATGGCGGAGAGACTAATGATAAGAAGTGACAATCATATTTTATTTATATGTAGACAAAAACTATGACAAACTAATATTAAACTAATACAACGCAAAACTAGTGACGATTCCTTGATGCCACTTCCTAATAAGAGGCTAATCTATGGCGTTCCTAAATCTCAAATCCAAAATGAAAGCGTTTCCCCATGAGGTTTGTTTTGCATTTTCGAAAATGCCCCTGATTCGAGTTCTAACCACTAATCCAAGACCACCAATGTTCATGGAAGCTTAATGAAGAAAAAAAAAAAAGGAAGAAAGAGGAAAAAGGGAAATCAACAGGAAAGTGAGTAAAACCTCCAGCGGAGTGTACATGTGGCCACTGCCTTTTTTTTTTTTCTGCATACCTGTTAGACTGAGCGCTGAGGACACGAGAGATAGAGAGAGACATAGAGGAGATATATAATTTATGCAAGTCAGGTATAATGATAATGAAGACGGTAGACTGTCAGGGGTGATTTTTGTGTACAAGGATAAATGGATGTAAAATCGGAGACTGAATGATATGATACGTGACAATTTTATTATAATAATGGTCTAATACTATGAATACGACACCCTAACTATTCTAAGCACAGAGAGCCATCACCAATCCAGAAACAGCTAACAAAGCGACGGAAGCAGGAGAGCCATTGGCCAAGTTACCAGCACTGACGGTTTCGGAAGCCGAGCCTGAAGCGGCAGATGAAGAAGCATCGGAAGAACCAGAAGCACTGGCGCTGGCACTACCGCTTGGCAAACTTGAGGAAAGAGCAGAGGCGCTAGCACTACCGGAAGGCAAAGCAGAGGAGGCACCCGAAGCACCAGCAGAAGCAGAAGCACCATTGCTACCAGAAGCAGAAGCGGCACCATCACTGCCGGAAGCAGAAGCACCATTAGACGCGGAGGCACCGTTACTACCAGAAGCATCAGCAGATCCAGTAGGAGAACCACTCGCGCCACCGGTAGCTGAAGCGCCACTGTCATCAGTCTTGGAAGCACCTCCTTGACCAGGCCAGCTGGCTTGAATACAGTTTTGGTAACAAGTAGTATCGTTGCCACACTCGGACACACAGCCGTTGGTGTTGGTCACTACAGTGAACACATATATATGTAAAAATAAAATAAAGTTAATGAGGGGAGTGGACAAATATTAACAGAGAGCTTTTTGTTTCTTATTGTCACTTACCGCAATCCTTAATGCAGTTGGTGTCGTTAGCATCACAATGACATCCTTGAATGTTGACTTCTTGGGCCAAGACGGTGGAAGCTGCTAAACCAACAGCTAAACATGCAACAGTAGAGAATTTCATAATAATAATAATAAAATAAGAATAGAGCGATAAAAAATTAAAAGAAAAAAGAAAAAGAAAGTAGTAGAACGAAAAAAATGGAAGGATTTTATAGCGTTTTTATTTTTATTTTTTTGAGTTCAAAAACGTAAAATTACCTGCGTTAGCGCCAATTTTACCAGATTCCTGTGGTTGTTGTTTTTCCTCGATAAAATGGGTAAATGTGAAAGAATAAGTCATACGACCTTTATGAAGGATAATGAAGAAGTATAATAAAATGCGGAAAAATGAAATTTTCGCACAATAATATGAAAAGAGGATTACATTTGAGCCTAGAATAGATATGGAGTACCCCTATTTTACATCCTTTTTGCTTCTTCAAGAAAAGTTCGGTCAAGTTCAGTTTATAAAGACAAGTTACACTTGAAGAAACTAGATCAACTTGGATTCTAGGCTAACAAACTATTTGTTTGATTTTTATTGACGCCATGGTAACACAAACCAGTAGCATTTGTTCCAAAATATCGAAGAAAGTGAAGAAGGAATAAAATTCAACCAAGTATCTGACCAAAAAAAAAACCCCCAAGAGGTTCACACAACCTCTTGTTTTTTTCTCAATAATTTTTCTCAGAAGAACAAACCACATGGAATTTAAACTGCGAAGTCTTCCTTCTTTCTATTCCTTCGGTGATCCTTTTCGATATGTGCACTGTTTCTCGTAGTTGATAAGGTTTCCAGCGGAGTATAAATTACCTTTTTTTTGGGGGCGTTAATGGTAAGTGTGTGTGATTATCCCTTCTTGTGGGTCCCATATCACTTTCTAAATATATTTTTTTCGGTGTTAAGCTATAAAAAAAAAATTGATCTGATTAACGGAAATGGCCAAACACCGAGATTTATTTTGAAATGTCGTCAAAACCCCCTTAACTAAAAAAAATCATACTTTTTATTTTCCGCTAGCAGGAACACCGATGATCGCTGTCGGTTCTTAATATCGATGACGATAAAAAACAAGCACCATTCTCATTCATGCTATACGAGTAATCGGTATTTTTTTCTCCCTCAGTTTTTCTGATACTAGTGAACTAGCTCCCTGCATACAACGTGTCCACCCGTGATAGTTTATCTTCCCCTTTTACTCTTAATCATCGTTGCTGTATCAAAATGCGCAAGGGGATGCGATCCAAATTTGAAAAGAGAAAAACTGGATGGATTCAGGTACATATTAAAGGATGAAACTGAGAAAGTAGAAAAAAAATGTCAATAATAAAGGTATTTGCCCCTCCGCCCCCACAAAAAAAATGGTCACGGCAATTTTATGGTAAACAAATAAAGTTGTGATCCTACGCATTTTCTTTTCTTTGTGGTCAATGTTTGCATCATTGTTAATCTTTTTATGTAGAGAAAGCGAGAGGATTTACATCTGGATAGGTCAAAAAGAAGGAGTCAACCCTTTATGTATGCAGTGCCACCCCGCAAATTTTTCATTTCTTGTTGACCACGTTGTCTAATATACTTGCTCTTCTGTATATACAATACGTTATGGTCATAATATTTTATCGACACAATGATATAACTACTTTTCTAACATGACCAAATTGATAAGCAAATCAATGTAATGTCTTGTGTTGTGGCTTTTTTTTTTTCTCGAGACCAGCCATATCGTGATGTTGAACGAGAAGCGGGATTAAATGATTGGCCTGGATTTCCCGTTTGCATGAAATTGATTTCCAATTCCGCTTTCGCTTTCGCTCGCTCGAAAAGTTAATTTGTCCCCCTTTTTTTTACTCACCCAAAATAAGAAAACACTGAATGTCAACTAAATTGTATAGGACTCTTCTTAATAATGTACAAATAATGACCCGACGAATGAATTATGATAAAAAAAAAATATAATCATTCGCAGTATCCCTCCTCCCGAAAAATAGGTGAGCCGATCTCGTGGTGTCAACACGAGATTGCATCAGGATGTTTCAATAAAGCATCAAGAAAATACCAATAGGTTAAAAATTCCACCCAAAAAGAAAAAAGAAGGTCCACTTCTGCAAACGTAAACAACAATGAAATATCATGATGTTGATCCCCCTGGTTAGATTTATCGTTTTGTCTTGCGGCTCCTTTTTTTTTTTCCAAAACACAGGCAACACATCTAGCCAAGAAAGATGTTTTACCTACCAAATAAAGTAACTAATGAGTATTTTAATTGTCTGTATTTGATCTGAAATTTACCTAATAGTATAAAAAAAAAAGGATGAGGAGAGCGGATAAAGTGAACAAGGAGAATGGGATGGAACGCTGTTATTCTTTCAGTCAATTCAACCAATCATTCAACACAAATTACTACGCAACTTGATCCCAAGGGCTTATTTAATGGACAAGGGACCTTCTTCTCCCCGTCATCATCCCAATACTATGGTTACATGGGCCAAGTGATCAAATAAAAGAGTGATCTATTTTTTCATTGGAAGGAGGATCCCTGATTATCTGAAAAAAATAAAAAACTAAAAAAAGATCAGATTCACTAAACCATGGTCCGGCAAACAGAAAAAAAAAAAAAAAAAAAAAAGACTAAACAAAACATTACGATTGACTTCTAGGGAGTTCAAGGGACATTTACATTCGCTACCGCTTTAATATTGAAAGCGGGGTTTCAACGTTTTCGCCCTATTATATAAAGCAGCCAACAGATTTTCTACTCTTCTTTCCTATCTCTATTTTATTCTTATCTATTATTATTTTGATTTAACTATATGAACATCACTGATTTATTATCACCTTGTCCAAACAGTCTTCCAGTAAAAAAGACAACAGCAATCCATGATGATGATCTTATGTCAGTTTGGGAGCAATTATTATGTCAAAGCGGATTCCGATTGAAAACTACTTGTGAGCGAAATACGTTGACGGATGCTATCCTATCACCTCTTGACAACAACAGCAACAATGAATGTGATACTACCTTATCTTCTTCAATTCGTCACCCAAATGATCAGCAATTTATCAAGGATACACCGATCCACATCAAGGTGATCGGACGACATATGAATGGATCGTTCCGGTGCCACATTGGGACAGGGAAAGTCTCGAGACCTATCCAATCTCAAGAACTGGGTCAACAAATGCGTCTACTAGCAGTTTTCTTCCGTGCTGCCAACAGCAAAAGTCAATTGGTCGCACCTGACTTTCTTTTTTTCCCCACCTGGCTCTTCCATTTATTCCGATATACGCAATATGATACGTCGCCTGGCCGTACGGATGTCCGCTTTTTGGAAGATGCATCGATGGCAAAAGAAGATCACATTTACCGCTTGAATTATGTTCTCAACTCGCTTTTTCGATTTTCCCTTCACAATTTCAATATCCGTCAACTCTGGGATGCGGTGGCCTTGGCCAATTTTTTATTTGATCATGTCGGCTTGAATTGTTTTTCTCCTTCTCCCGCTACTTCTTCTCTTGGCGATATTATTCCTCCTTCATTTTACTCTCCATTGATTTCCCATCTTCATGCCGCTCGTCCTCTCAAATCAAAACCCATGTGCAGCAATTGCAACACCAAAACAGCATCGCGACGAAAACTGTGTGTTGCTTGTTACCGATATCACTTGAAGCACGGCGAATCTCGACCTTTACGACTTATCGTGACCAACCAATCAGGCTCAGCTCATCAACAATCCTATGATACTCGTATGGATGGTAGTAGAAATGTGAATGCAGTGGCGGCGACAGGATCATTATCATCAAGGACAACGCCGACGACGACGACAACGACGATCAAATCATTTGTGAAACCGGCACCCAGGAAATACTGCGCGAACTGTGGAGTCCAAGAAACTCATCAATGGTACCGAAATCTTTGCGGCCAAGGACATTGGTGTGAAACGTGCAAAAGCTATTATCTTCGACATGACAAAGTACGACCTCCTGAATTATTTGTCAAGGCAGCAAAACGAAAAGTGGATGTACGATCTTTGGTTAGCTGGGCGACATGGGCTTGGGATCATCAGCAACACGATCGCGATCGGCAGCAACAGCAACAGAAGCAGGATGTCAACAGCGATCAACAGTTTTGGAAAAAACCCTCTACTATCTCACACAAAGCAGTACCAACATATGGCCAATATTATGACAGCAACAACGTTGCCACTATGGACACATCAGCGACCTCATGGGCACCTTCTGGATGTCGGCCTCATCTTTATCATCCTAGAAACACCTCAATCAGCAGTGAAAGCGAAAGCGGTAGCGGTAGTGGTAGCCGATGCAATAGTCCAAGCAGTATTTCTTTACCAAGCACACCACCCTCTTCCACTGTCCATCCTTCTTTCTTGACATCGCATGATTGTCTTCCCACCTCGTCTGCAATGATCAACGACAAACACTTGGTGACCTCTCTTCCTTCTTTACCATTGGCGTTTACCTCGGGTACAGATTATGCCCATGGTTTGTTTGATTGTATTTAGCTTTGATGTTAAACACACCCTACCGCCCTGACCTTCCCCCCCCCTCCCCCTTTCCTGTCCCTTTTTATTCATTATTATTATTATTATTATTATTATATACATTATCTCTTTATATATATACAATGGGTTGTATTTTTTAACATCATCCTTTAGCTTATGCCTTCCAGTCCAGCCATTGATTTTTTTTCCCGCCCTCTTCACCTATACTGATCATCCACATGAACTTCATATATGCAACTTTTTTTATTTTATTTTTTAATGGGTCATTCTTTTATGATATGCCTGCCACTCATGTACCTACATTTTTTTTTTATATATCACTTTATCCCGGCTAATTTACATTGTCATTGTCTAGTACTCTTATCATTATTATCAAATATTATTATTCCTTATCATCATAGTTTATATAGCATCTTTTTGAATCTTTATATTATATCTTAATAAAGGCCTTGTTTTTACTTTATACATAGTTTTTGTCCTCCCTTTATATATATATATATATATTATATAACATAATGCAAAAATGACCATATTATTGTTCCTGTCAATAAGTATGAGTTGCATTCAAATTTCTTATTTACACCTTACCCATTTTTTTTTTTTTTTTTTTTTTTTTTTTTTTGGTGATCCAATTCATCCATCTCCCTCCTACATATTTCCAAAGATAGCGCGGTGAACGACGATGAAACCATCAACACCCCTCTCCTTTCTTGTCGCCTCCAGTTTTTTTTTTTACAATGACATTGTATAAAGATACGAAAAGGGAGAAATCAATTGATTTGGATTATTTACTACCTTGCCGAGAGCGGTTCCGTAAATCATTATCAATGATAAAAAATAGTGTCGCTATATTACTTAAAAAAACAGGGAGGCAAAATAATCACGATCAAGGAGCAAAGTTGTCATAATGCGTTCGACGTATATGGTAATATATCAACCCTTCATGTCTACCCTCTTGTCGTACACACACATACACACATACACGCATATACACATTACACACAGGTACAATGTTCTTTTCAGTAACAAATACACAAACATCATTTTATTGATTTTCGTAAAAATTGATAATACAGAGGCAGTCATCGTCCAAAATATATTTGTATGAAAAAAAAAGAAAGGGGAGACAACGTAGTGAGATATATAAAAGTACAATGATAATAATAATAATATAATAATAATAATGATAATAATGATAAAGGGACTAAGAAGAAGAATAATAATAAAGGGAGGAGAACGATATTATAATGGTACTATTTTCTACTAAAGGGTAAATTCATTGGGTGGTGTCAAATTGGATAGCGTGTCCATCATATTCATCACCATATCTATGTAAAAAAGAAAAGAATGAGTAATACATACCAATAATAATAAAAAATTTAATTATCAAATCATACTAACCATAAGGGACATCATCACGGTGAGAACGGCCACCATCGTCGGTCAAAGTTGTGTCCCACGGATCCCCCTCTGATAAATCACACCGTTCTGATGAATGCATAGATTTACCGTCTTCGCCTTCATCATCGTTGCCGTTCTTATCCATCGCATCATCATCATCATCATCATCACCATCATCGTCCTTGTTGTGGTTGTGGTTGTTGCGGATTAATCGGATGGGAGGGAAGTAGTCGGCAAACTTTTCTCGTTGAAGGTACATTTTTTTCCGTTGAAACATCATCCTTGATAAAGTCCTGCCTTGAGCTACCGCCATTTCGATCGCATTATCTATTCGTCGAGCTAACAAAAAAGAAAAGTATCATCAGTGAAGCAGCCACTCTCCCCGTCCTCTTTTTTTTTTGGGAGGGGGTAGGGGGGGACTTACGTCGATGGTTTGGCATCAAGAACCAATAGGTTTGAAAAAAGCTAGGAGGCACAAACCAGCAATCGGGATTCCCTAGCTCACCGCCTAAAAATACCGATTGTTTGATCAAGAAGGAAAATAAAGCATTGGCATCATAAAACCCTTGGAAGAGAATCATATGATCACGCATCAATGGACCTGGCACAGAATCAATACGAGCATCATGAGGAATAGCAAGTTGAAGATCAGCTATTGCAAAAAAAAAAAAAAGTAGAGTGAGCAGCTGTATCCCATACCTCTCTTTTTTTTTTCATCCACTTACTTGGTGTAAAAACAGATCGTGCAAAGGGCCGTCCTCGATTTTTCAAGCGTAAATAATTGATGGCATCGTTGGCAGCCATGGCTGGATATATGCGTTTCGTAGGGTCAGATACAAATGTTGTGGATGAAGTGGATGACGACGATGAGGCTGAGCCAGGAATGGACGATGACGATGGTGACGAGGACGTTGTTGTTGTTGGAATATGATTTTGTGGGGTCAAGTATGAATGAGTCGTAATAGGTGAAGGTGTCGCTGGTGGCCAATAATTGGTAGATACTTTCGGTGATGAATCCAGTAATGCCAATATATCGTTGGTGTTAGTAGTTGTAGTAGTAGTGGTTGATGAGAGTTGCGGTGGATGAGATTGCTGTTGGGGTTGATATTGTTGTGTTGTAGGCAAGTTTGAAGTTGCGAAATCCGGCATCAATGCAGGGGAATACATGGAGGGACCCAGTCTTGACAAGAATTGAGGATCAGATAATAAAGCGAGTGCTTGTTGTTGTTGGTATGATTGATCATTCATGGCTTGCGAGGCTGGGTAGGTGTTCGTTTGAGAAGGTAAATTGGGTGCCAAGAGAAAACTAGGATCTGTAGACTGGTATCCATACATCCCCGAGCTAGTATCAGACGTGGGATACGACGAAGCCGATGATGCTGCCGCAGTGAACCCGGTGGTTGATGATGCTGGTGCTGGTGTTGAAGTTGACGTCGATGGCTGTGATTGTGTACTTGTAGTATCATTTGTTGGTATGAATTCAGGTGACTTGCTGATAATGTGCATTTTGTTGTCCAAGAAAAATTCTAAACACTGCGGGATCCCTTCAGTTTTCGATGAGCTAAGTATATCTGCACCAACATCGTCTGTAGCACCAGTATTCCAAAATTTGGGAACGTTGATGCCGTGAGAGAAGCAAGCCAATTTCAAGGTGAGTAGGCTTCCTACATATAAAAACAAAGGATAGATACAATTAATTAGTAATCACACCATACCCTCACCTTCTTTCCCCCCCCCAAAAAAAAGAAGCGGGATTACCTTTGAGGTAGTTGTTTTCATATCGTAGTTGCTTGACTGTGCGTTGAAGAGAGTTCACTTTCCGTAAAGCTTGATCACGTTGCTGGAGACATTTCTTGATATTCGTTTCGGTATCACGCATTTCTCTTCGTTTGCGTTCACGAAATGCTCGTTGCGCCGCCCGATTCTGAGCTTTTCGTTGTGCGGGTGAAGGTGGATTCGGTTTTCGTCCTAAATATATGTGTAAAGAAATGAGTGACATTTCTTTGCCATTTGTTGTCATGGATTTTACCTGGTTTTTTTCTTGGTCGAATAGGTCGTCCTTGGTCGTCAAAGGTACAAAGTTCCACTTCAGGATCAAAATATTCGAAGTTGATTTCTGACATTAGATTCAAAATTAAGAATAAAAAAAGGAGATAGTGGTAGTATAATCAACAGGGTCAAATAAGTCTATGTAATAAAATTGATATCAAAGCAAGTCAGAGGGGTATTGGAAAGGGGAAAGGGGAAAAATACCAAAACCCCAGCTTTTTTTGTCATAGTGAATAGCGAAAAAAAAAAAAAAAAAAATAGAACCGGAGGATGAAAAATTATAGCCTTTTCATTGGCTTGACAATTTATTTATAGCTTACCTTCCCTCCCCCCTCCCTTTAGCCAAGCATGTGACCCTCTCGCGACAGAAAGCCTTAGCTTCCTTATTTAGTCAAATCACTTCATTTTACATCAAATGAAAAATGAAAAATGATAAGAATGAAAGGAGAACCATTACTACAGTTCATACCGTCTATCAAACGTGTATAAAAGAAAGTATTTGAGACGCGTTATTTTTATATTCTTTATTCTAAATAATACAAATCAACCTTTAATCAATATGAAATTCTTGTTTGCTACTAGTGCCTGTATCCTTGTTTTGTCTTTGGCCTTAACATGCTCTGCTATTTGTGATTGTGAGCCTCAAGATCAAGAATGTGTCCAACAGTGTGGTAAAGTAAAACATGTTCAAAGGATTAGCACACTTGGTTCTCACTCACTAAAGTTATTAATTTCGATATCATACTCACACAGTGACTGAAGCCAACTCATGTATCACTTCAAGTAAAGGTGAAACGTCATACGAAGACTGCATTGACGATAAATGGTACTGAAATAATAATAATAATAATAAAAATTAAGTATCTCGGGCGGAGTTGACATTTTTTTTTTTCACTTGCTCTCTGTTAGGCCTTCCGGTGATATGTTCCACAAACAAGATATACCTGCCAGACCAAGTAATAGCGACGGGAAAAACGAAGCTGGCGAAAGTGGAAGTACAATTGCTTCCGGTACATCGAGTCCAGGCAAAGCCACTCATTCCTCGGGTGCACCATGTAAGTGCAATACACATAAAAGTGAAATTGAAACATTACCAATCTAATGGGATTTCGTTACCAATAGCTCCTACTGGTATGATGGGTAGTAGCGGAAGTCCTTACAAAGCCAGCGAAACCAATGTTAATAACAACAATAAGAATATGAGCTCATCTAACTCTGGTGCAACAACTCGCCTTCTCGCTTTGAATGAAATGATGACAGTCATGGGCATGATGATGGTAGCAATCGTTGGTACCTGGGTCCATGTTTAAAAATAACTCGACTAATTATCAAGTCATATTCTATTTCTTTTTTTTTTTTAATAAACTACTCTATTTCTCTTTATTTGTTATAAAAATACTTCATAAAAACGTGTGAAAACTCAAAAAAAAAAAAAAAACTATATTTTATTGATCCTGCATTTCTTTGTGTTGCCGCTTTGTGGATTATTACAATCATCATCATATGGTAATTCTATTGGTTTTCCGCTCATTTCTCTTTCTTTGGAACAGTGTCGATTGCTTTTCATTCGCCGCCTTTTTTTCTGATTGCCTCTTCCCTTTTTAAAATTTTCTCACATTCGTTTTTTCTCCCTCTTCTTTCTTCTTCCATACATAAATTTCACTCTTTTATACAATGGAGTCGTACTTGTCAAATATTGACAATTACATACAAGAGCAGGATGACAGTCATCAGCAACAACAGCTATTCTATCTTGAACAACAACAACAGCAGCAGCAGCAGCAACAACAACAACAGCAGCAGCAGCAACAACAGCAACAACAGCATCACCAAGCTTTCAATCCTTCTCAATGGCCGACTTCGTTTACCGACGGTAGTTATGGACAACCTGTCATGTCGATACCACAACAATCTATGTATGTTCCCAACATGATGAATTATCAGCAACCATCTGCCATACCATCCAACGCTCCATCTCTCCCGCCTCCTGGGTTTGATCTCAACGGCAATCCCATCAAAATCCGCAAAAAGCCTGGGAGGAAACCGAATCCAGCATCACCAGCACTTCGAAAGGCTCAAAACCGTGCAGCACAAAGGGCATTCAGAGAAAGGAAGGAACGTCATTTGCGTGATTTGGAAAGCACCATTCGCACACTTCGGGATCAACGGAACTCGACAGCCAAGGAACTCAAGAAAACCAAGAACCGACTGGAAGTATTCAAAACCGAAAATTGGTACCTCAAAGGGGTGATGTTGACTCTACAGTTTATGTGCATGCACCACAATATCGACCTGCCTCCTCACACCCCCTATCTTGCTGAAGAAGCTCTGGTAGAAATTGGAAAAACTCATCCTCATGCAATTGAAGCCTATGTGAATGCCTATACTCGAAACAACGTTAATCTCAAACCAAACCTCACCGCCCATTTTGCCAACTTGTCAACCTCGGATCACTCTACCAAGAAAAACAAAAACAACAACAGATCGAGCAGTAATAGCGGGAAAGAAGAGGCTACACCACCACCACCATCGTTATCATCATCATTACCAACTCCTTACCTTGACCAACTCTCTTCTATGCATGGCAGCAGCAACAATTTATCTTCAGATGGCATGACCTCACCCCCTCCTTTGATACCGCTATCTGATGAAATGGATCATACAATGACAAAAGAAGAGGAAGAGGAAGGGGACGAAGACGATGATGCGACGAGCCAACAGCAACATTCACTGGGACAGAACGACAGAGCATCTACACCATCCGCCATGTCGACAACATCAGCAGCAACCGCAGCCGCAACCGTACCTGTATTTGAACACGAGGACGTAGCAAGATGGACCATGGATGATGCCGAAGATGAAGACGACGACGATGATGATGATGGAAAGGATACGACCATGGCAGCGACTTCTAGCACCTCAGCGATTCAACGGATTCGGCTACAATTGCGTGTACAATCGACGCTTTCGACGATTTCTGGTGGCCACCTGCCGTCTGTGCGACTCCAGCCAACATTACTACAACTGGCCATTGCTCATGATCCTCGTATCGACTTGATTCCTGCACCTCAGATGCGTGATCGGATGATTATCTTCCGCGACCAGATGGATTACGATCGGTGTTTCAGTATGTTATTGAATGGTGCTGTGTATCATGGTGGTGATCCGACGCTGAGTCAAAGTTGGGAATTGCCTCCGTCCTTCCATAGTGAATATTGGTTCCTTAGCTCACGATATGATTTGGACACAACCAACCGATGGCGCCGGTTGAAGAACTTACCCGAAATCCCGCCTGGTGGTCCCGATCGCCGTTGGACTCCTCCACCTCCTTCATCTATATCATCACCTCCTCCACAACAACAACAGCACAACCAACCCATGGGTGGTGATGTCCCATCTCCTGGATGGTCCGAAGCCCTTTATTCGCCAAATGCATCACAACATCATCTCGATTCTTCTTCTTCGATGGTCTCTTCGCCCCAAGCATGCTCCTCCTCTTCCCCATCGGCACTGTCGACTTCAAGGCAATCAAAACATCCTCTTTATGATAAAGTCTTGGGCTCCCCTCCAGAAATGCGACATCCGGTCACCTCTCCGACTTTAGGTAAGCTA